>OY730195.1:111740994-112340994 GCA_963422505.1 Pseudognaphalium luteoalbum
TTTTTGATATCAAGCTGCCTTTTTAATTTTTAATTCTTATGATCGTAGTTTTCGTGTTTGAACTTATTAGAACTATATATTTCTTCATCTTCATAGCTGGTATTGTTTGCTTGCAAGTGTTATGGATTAAGGTTATGTTTCATTGATGAATATAATGTGTTTGATGAAATGCCTAAATGAAACTTTTGAAGTTTGAATATGAAAATTTTATTGATCTCAATCTACAAACAATCATTTTGTTAAAGCGTGTGAAACAATTGTGGTCGAAAGTGTTGATTCCTTAGTCAACATTTTTGATATGCAAATAAATGTGTACTCTACAAATTAGTTTTAATTCATTATCAAAAAAGTAACGTATTTAAATAATGATGACTCACTGATAAAATGGATAGCTCACTGAATCTGGAGGTATGTGGATCAAGATTTGTGTTCGAAGCAAAAAGTTTCAGACTATGAAGTTACTTGTATTCACCATGTTGAAATCGAGGACTCAAGTAGTGAAAAATAAAGAATCTCCAGGTTGGTTTCGTTGTCTTCAATCCATGTCAGCATCTCAAGGTTTTTTTTCAACCTCAAATGCGTACTACGCGAAAGTATAATGACCCATTGTAATATTGAGCGGTTAGTATGTTTCCCTGTATGCTTTTGTGATTACGATATCATTCGCTGTTGTACTTGATTGTGTATTATGTACTGATATTAAAAATATTCGCGTAGTATCATGTTTATATTTGGTCACAGAAGTATGTTTCGTATTGTAGGCTGTTTCGTCTATCTGATGGTTTCTATGATAAAGGTCTTTCACGACTCGTAAGGTATACAATTTATTCATATCAGCATCCTAAATTTGCATCCTAAATTTACGTTTGTTGATTATATTTATCAACATCTTTCGTTTTGCTTATCAATGGATAGTATACATCAAAGATTCATGCTTACGAGTTACGAATTATGTTAATTTATACATGTTCCTTAGAAGAATTATTTGTAGTGATGAACCCCTATTATTCCCATGAGTCTAGATGTTATTGGTGTGCTTGTTGCTTCTGTTGTCGTTGTTCCTGTCTAAATGTTGTGATGTAAACCATATTAGAGTGTTCACTTTATAACGGGAATGAAAGAAACTAAAATGCTCAACATGGGTCTGGTGTGAAATGGGTAAAGTCTTACACTGTACTAAAACAAAAATGTTAGTGTGCTCACACTTTTTTCCTACCTATTCCTTAAAGTTTTATAAATAGTTAATTTATTAAATATGATATACATACCTTTTTAGTAAATAAATTTTCAGTACTCTTAGTAAAAGCTTAGAAGGTTGGAATAACTTATTTTCTTTATTCGACTATAAACCATTAGACCTATTTCCCTTGTGTATTTCCCTTGCCGACGGGCACTCCATTTCATGGTGGCCTCGCCCCCCCCCCCCCCCCCCCCAGTTGTTGCAGATGACCATAGGCATTAACACACATTCACGGCTAATATGACTGTAACACCCGCTAATTTAGGACTTTAATTAGTGCCTAACTACTTGTAATTACATGTATTTAGTATTATATTAATCTAAATATATGTAACTTTCTGTGTAATTTCATACACGTTATATGATTTGTTTAAATCATACACACTTGAACCGGACGAGGTCCGACACTATTTACTATGGACGTTGGTGACAGACTGTTAAAAATAATGTGGATTTATCCAAACAAACATTATTTACTTTAATATATTTTCTTTAATATATTACACGATTATACGTTTTATTAAAACGTAACTTTACGCAACGAAAGTGCGTGAAACGCGCCCGACACGCAAAATAATCTCAGGTTATATTTCTATAACTCAAAACTAAGTATTTTGAAACAATACTTCAAGTTAAAATATCGGATTTTAAATCGTTAGTTAAATACGCGTAATAAACGTTTAACGCCTAAATAAACGTCGAAACGAACGGGTAAATAAACACCGCACGGGGTGCAAACTTGGGGAACAATTTAACACATTCACATGGGGTGGGGACCACAGAAAAATCTGCAGCCCATGCCCCATAACCCCTCCCCATTTCTCTTGACTTTAAGGAAACCAAACCACACCCTATCATTCACTCATTCACCTCACCAATTTCTCCACCTTCACACTCTATCTCTCCCTCTCTTTTCTCTGCCCTTTCCACGACCAAACACCTCCCAAAACCACCCTATAGCCACCTTGAACCACCACCATAATCTTCATCTTCATCCAAAGGCGTAGGAAGCAAAGATTATCACCAAAACGCAAGGAGCATCGTCATCTACTTCGTTTCTTTAAACGACATGTAAGAACCCCAACCCTTCCTTTAAAAATGTTGTTACTACACTTATTAACATGCTAGTGTACTCCCTCAACTTTAATATGTCTAAGAAACTTGTTAAAACCCATTCAATCTAACACATGTACATATATATAATCTGGACAGATTCAGTGTCCTCCACGATAAAATTCGTATAAAATAGAAAACACAACAAAAATGTATGAGATCACTTAGAAAAGTTTGGTATTTTAGTCCCCTACAAAAAGTTCTTCTTTGACCATTTCCAGAAATGCCCTCATTTTCGGATATAACTCAATCTTTGAACATATGTCTGTTTTGGACCAAATCTGACCACACTTCGAAAACTATTTTTGTTTAAAATAGTAAATGAACTTATAAAAATATCATAAAGTTCAGAAATGAACAAGACACCTAGGAGAATATGAGTGATTTTTGGTTAGTCTTGATTCGGACTAGAAATGGGTGAGATCGAGGGTTGATTCGGGTTAAAAATCTGGAAAATAAAGTGTAGGGACTGTTTTAGAAATTATTTAAAAACCGACAATAAGCTAATTGTCGCATGACTATCCGTGAATCGCAATCTATACTCATTGTCGCATAAAAACTAACACTTATACTTAAAAGAATTCCGACAATCCTTATTGACGCACGAACATGAATCCGACAAACCGTATTGTCGTATGAACAGTGCTCCGTGAACCTATTGACGCATGAACAAAATTCCGTGAATGCCATTGTCGCATGAATAGTACTCCGTGAATGCTATTGTCGTATGAACAAAACTTCGTGAATCTATTGTCGTATGAACAGTGGTCCGAGAATGCGATTGTCGCATGAACAGTGTCCGTGAATGTCATTGTCGGGGTACATATTGTCGCACGAAACGGAAACTTTAAAATACTTTTTACACTAAGTATTGAATACATACAACAGCTATACCGTATACGACAATACACTTACATGATATACATATTCTTTGGGAAGTATATATGAAACCACCTTACTCGACACAATTAGTACATGAAAACTACTATACTATGGAAAGTATACGACACAACTTATAAATACGGAAGAGTTTACACTCACTTTATTATGAGATTACACTCATACATACACGAGATTACACTCAAATCTCTTGACTTAAAAAGACGAGCTTACACTCACACGAGTTTACACTCGAACAGACTTATATCCGAACAGCGATTACACGTCGCATTACAAATAAACAACTTATGTATATACTTACAAAGTATACAATACGATGAATTACATGATAATGACATTTGAATTATTATTATACCTCCGTCACCAACGGGCCACACTTATTTACAAAATAATTACAAAAGTACAAACAAATACTTGGACATTTCCTAGTTGAGTGGACAACTAGCATGGGTGATCCTTCGTGACACCAACTTACTTACTTGCTTACGATCTTGTGCGTTTCGGACGCCAAAAGGTTGCAGGGTTCGGAGAAGCACACTACGGAATTACATCCGACACATAATTACGGACTTACATCCGCTATACTTGTTTGCTAGACTCAGGTGAGTCTTACAGCCCCGTTTTTACTGTTTTCTACTTTGGGGTGAGATATTTGCTACCGTTTTACGTATGAACACAAGTACTGAACTGCTACACACTACTTTTACATACATTACATGAGTTACTTTTTATCCACTAAAATCCTCCTATCATAAGTTGTTAGTTATGGACTTAAGCACGATTACTAGTAAATGGATCCATTTGGGACTGACAATCGCTGCCTGGGGTAGTAGCGCTACCATGGATTTCACCGTAGAAACAGGCATATTAGTACTTGTTACATATGAGTGTCCGGATAGCACTCACGGGGGTACGTGATGCTGTACTTGACTGTACCATTCACACTACACTGTTAAGCTTCAGCTTGTGAGCTCATGGTAATTGTGTTGACCTACTGATTTACTGAGTTACTGATTTACTTTCTATGCTCGAAGGCATTACTGGTACTTTACTTGTGGTTCATAAAGGATTACTATACTAAACCTGTGAGATTCACCAACCTTTTTGGTTGACACTTTTTAGCTTATCTCAGGTACATTACAGCAGTAGGAATGCACCACACTCAGGACTGATAGCTCGAGTCGCATGCATACAAACTTGTGGAGATTCTTTTGCATTACTTTTTGTATATCAGTTATGTATTAGAATCTATAGGAAATTATTTTCGAACTCGAAGCTTGTTATTATGATTCAACAATGTAATACTTTTGTACTATTGTACGACGTTGCATATTGTGGGTCCCTAATCACTATTATGTTAGTGATTGTGAATCGTTAACAGTGAGTTAATTGTAGAAAGGGGGTTGAATACAATTAAAAACTTTTCTGTTATAATGTGTTAGCTTGTTTAGTAAGTTTTTAATCGTATTAAAGAAACAACAATATGAATACAAATATATATGTGAGATAAGCAGTTCAGTTGCTGATGCAATTGTAGCTGAAAGATAAATTCTTTTATTGATAAAATTTATCTCTTGTTGATTGCGGAATAGATTAGCCAAAGCTAATCCAAATCAAACAATGCAGCTATTACAAAGGAGATGAGCAGTAGTGGACAAACACGCTAACTTGCTCACTCGCTGAAGTAAACTAGTAGTGGACAAACACGCTACTAGTTCACTTGCTGGTGTTACTTATATCTTAGACAAACTAGTCACTAACAAACAAGTGACAATACAAGTAATCGACACAAAATGAAGTACAACAAACTACGCTATTTATAGACGCTGAAATCCTTAATTTCCGGATCTGAAGGACACGTGTCGCTGCTTGATTGGAGAGGTAGTTGAGATGTGATACATCATGGCACGACATTCTGTCTTGGGAAATATCACCTTGTACCATAGACCAATCAAATGCTTCCACATTACTCTTTTCAAGTTTCGAGGAACACGTGTTGCGCCGTAATAACGCCGAATGTCAACTTCTTATTTAATGTGGCATTTAATGCTGCAGTCACTGATAGAAACAACAATTCTCCTCATTCTCGATGCGAGCTAACATGCTCTAAAGAATGACTTGAACAGCTAATCTTCAGCGACTTCTTTTATTCAGCAGAAGAGAGAACTCAAGAAGACTTGGAGACTCTCGCTGATAGATGAGTATCAGCGACACACATAGTTGAGTCTTTTATCTTGATAAGATCTTCATCTACTGGTCTAACATATAATCAGCGACTTAGAGACCTTCAGCAACAGGAGCTTGACTTGAATCATTTTCTTCATGGAACATTATTGAGAAGATCAGAGACTATGAACATATAGCATGATCAGTGACTTCACTAATCAGCGAATAATGACTTTAACAATCTCTTATATAATCTCCCCCTTAATCCTTGAGATCAGTGACCATTTGAGTTCAGCGATCAGTGACTCAACAATCTCTCCCTAAATGGTTTAAGTCAAAGCTCCCTTAGACAAACTTGTTGCAGGAAAGTTTTAGTCTCTGAAGATAAGTTGGTTACACAGAGACTTGTACTTGTAAATTTTTGTTGTTGAAAAGATTTAAGTCTCTGACAGTAGGTAGGTCGCCCAGTGACTTGTACTTGTAGATTTTCTGTGTCAAGCCTCATTTATATCATTGAATAAACATTTACAGAAGCTAACTATTACAAAATATCTAAATTATTTATCTCTCCACATCTCCTCCTCTTTCACTATTCCAAGCTCAGCTTCATGTTCATACTTGTCTTTGGAGGGCAGGTATCTGAATTTTCTTGCCAAGGCTTCATCGAGAATAGCTTTTCTGATCTTTGAATTTGTAGGAAGCATGCTAGCTGACCTGATTAGGTGTATGATTTGTTCTTGATCAACCTTCTCAAGTTCAGTTTCTCTCTGAAACCTAAGGGCACCATTTAGGTCCCTGTATACCAGACCCTTCTCCCCCTCAGTGACTTCATGTCCTTAGAGCTTTGGCACACCAGCAGGGATAGATAGATTTAACCTTGAAGTGTTGGGGATTCGATAGATGCTGCTTGTGCCTGACCTATACCTTGGGCTTGGTGGCTGAACAATCTCTTCACCAAATGTGACAGTATCTTCTGGTCTGAGAAGTTGCAGTGACACCATCTTTTGATATAGTTTATCAATCTCTTTCAGGACATCAGCTTTAGCTGCACTTGTTGAGTGGCTGATAGCAAGCCTGATCTCATTCCATTCTTCTCTGTGCAGCTTGCATACTTGATCAAGTAGCATGGCTTGAGTCTCTGAACCTCTTTGAATAAGCAGCTGAGGTTGAGATTGATTCTTAGACTTCTTCAATTTAACCTTGGTAATAGGTGCAGGGTTTGATCTCCCTGTCATTCGGGCAGCAAACCTTTTTCTATCTATTTCATCCCATTTCCTATCCACTGCTGTTCTGACAGCTCCCCCTTTCTTTTTAGAGCTCTTGCTAGCTGATGTTTTCAGTTTATGTTGCTCTAGCTCACTCTCTTCTATCTCAGCAACTACCCTGGCAATTGCAGCATCAGACTCTTCTTGATCTTTCTTTTGTTTAAGAAGTCTGGCCCTTTCATTGGCATCTTTAGAGCTCAATTCCAGTAGGTATGCTCTGTCAGCATCTGATTGCTCTTTCAGCAACCTTTTCCTTTCTTGTTCCTCTCTTAACTCAGCCTGAAAGGTTATTTGCATTATCATCTCCTGCTCCCTGTCCTGTCTTGCCTTTATCTTTCTAGCAACTCTCTGTTCTTTTGTTTCATCAGGACAGGGGGTATCTGAGGCTGAGTCAGAGGAAAGGCATGCTGTAGGGGAGGTATCTGAAGTGGTAGTGTTGAAGGGAGTTGCTGTGGAGATTGGTATTATTGTTGCTGGGGTAGGTGTGGTTATTTGGGTTGTTTGGGTTGTTTGGGTTATTGTAGTTGTAGTTGCTGTGGGTGAGGGTAGGTTTTGGGTTGCTGGTGGAGATGAAGGTACAGTTACCTCAGATATGACAATATGTGATTGAGGGTCACTGACCTGTTGTTTCTTTGATGGAGGAGTAGATGCAGGAGAGGTGTCACTGGTCCTTTTTCTTTTCATGACAGATGATATGGGTTGCTGATCCTCCATATTTACATCATCTTCATCTTCTTAACCCTGACCATTTCCATGACCACCTCCCTAGCCATCATCATTGTTATCATCATCATTATCATCAGCATCATGCATGATGGTATCATCTTCCTCATCATCAGATACATCATCTACCACCTCCCTATTCATCCATTCCCAGCGAGCCAGTTCATAGCTCACTGAGGTACCCTCTAACCTAGCAGCTTCATCCACTGCCCATTGCTGCACCAACCCATTGTAGTTCCTGAGCTCTTCAGCACTGAACTCAGGAAAGCTCTCAGCGATATCCACCACATCAGTGGCTATCTCCATATCCACCCAATACAGTTCAGCAACTGCAAGGGCTTCCAATTCCGGTTGCTCAGCGATCGGACGAAGTGCATAAGTGTTGAGCACAATGTCCCTGTGAGCTTTGTTTGATAGCGGATCAGTCATCTTTCGGGGCATCTCAGGATCAGAGACAAAGTCCTCTTCTTCACTCTCCCCCTGACTAGTTCGCTCAAACTGATCAATTGCCCTGAGTATCTGATCAGTGAAAGCAGCATTCTCCTCTCGCAGGGCAGCGACCTCAGCCCTTGTCTTTGTAAGCTGTGAGACAACCTGTGGAAGTACCTTAATAACTTTGTCAGTGTTATACAGGTAGTTAGATACAGAAATGGCTAAGTCATTTTGGTTGGTGGTGAGCTGGGCAATGACAGTGGCATGAGTGGTAAAGTTGGTGGTGGAGGTGGAGGCCCCGAAAGATGACTGAGCCAGTTCATAGCTCATTGAGGTACCCTCTAACCTAGCAGCTTCATCCACTGCCCATTGCTGCACCAGCCCATTGTAGTTCCTGAGCTCTTCAGCACTGAACTCAGGAAAGCTCTCAGCGATATCCACCACATCAGTGGCTATCTCCATATCCACCCAATACAGTTCAGCAACTGCAAGGGCTTCCAATTCCGGTTGCTCAGCGATCGGACGAAGTGCATAAGTGTTGAGCACAATGTCCCTGTGAGCTTTGTTTGATAGCGGATCAGTTATCTTTCGGGGCATCTCAGGATCAGAGACAAAGTCCTTTTCTTCACTCTCCCCCTGACTGGTTCGCTCAAACTGATCAACTGCCCTGAGTATCTGATCAGTGAAAGCAGCATTCTCCTTTCGCAGGGCAACGACCTCAGCCCTTGTCTTTGTAAGCTGTGAGACAACCTGTGGAAGTACCTTAATAACTTTGTCAGTGTTATACAGGTAGTTAGATACAGAAATGGCTAAGTCATTTTGGTTGGTGGTGAGCTGGGCAATGGCAGTGGCATGAGTGGTAAAGTTGGTGGTGGAGGTGGAGGCTAGCTCAGTGACTTCATGGTTTATTGCAGCACTAGCATCAGCTACTGTTTGTACTCTCTCACTAACAGATGAGCTCCATGGTTCAATAGAGTTGTAGACATCAGTGAGAGCAGTAACAGCTTTCTGTAGGACAGAGACATTGCCAATAAGTGCCTCACGGTCTTCAGTGAGCATCTTAATTTGGGTTTGGGATTGGGCAATGTACTCCATTAGTAGCTGATCTGATGTGGAGTGGGTGGAGGTGTTTGTGGGAGTAGTTTGGGTAACAATAATGGGGGTAGGTGTAGATTGGGCTACATGATCAGGGGGTGTGGTCTGATCAGTAGCAACTTGGATGTTGTCACTGGAGAAAGAGGTGGGGGTAAGCTCTCTGATAGGAGAGTTGGATGTGGGAGGAGGAATGGGTTGGGTGTCCTCTGAGGTGTCCATGGGCATGATTTCCTCATCATCAGCTTGTGATTTAGCTGGTGGTTCATTGGAAATAGAGGTAGCGACCTGTATCTCACCATGGGTCAGTGGTGAGACATTGACAGCCGGTGCAGTGATAGATGAGAGATGGCCCGGGTCTGTAGCCAGTTGTGTGACATCAGCTATGAGTGTGTTATCACCCACTGATGTCACTTGCCCTTTGAATGAAATGTCACCCTTTTGTGAGGATGACAAGTGGCTGGGTTGACTCAATCTGAGGGTGTGGGGTGCACCCGAATCACTGCTAACAGTGGTTTGATCCACTGCAGCTGTCTGTAGTTGTCCCTTTATAGAGTCACTGGACTTTCGGGAGTCCAGTGAAACAGGTAAAGTTGAGGGTTTAGCAGTGGTGCCCTCAGCAACTGAACGTACAGTCACTGATTCACCACTGGCATCCGTAGATGTCTTCTTTTTGCTATGTCCCTGATCCTTTAATGTCAGGGACCCTAATTTGGATTTTTTCTTGGGAGCAGTGGGTGGTTTCTTGACTGGTGGTTGACCAACAGTAGTCACTGGGGGTGTGCTCAGTGACGTGGTCGATGGGGGGGGCAGCAACTGACATTTGTACAGAAGTTACAGGCTGGGGTGCAAGGATCCCCGGGTGTTTCATAAAAGCGGGTAACATCGCAGTCGCTGGTTTAGCGAAAATTTGAGATCCTACTAGGGTCGGCTCAAAACCTTGAAAAGATACCCTATCATAGGCAGCAAACTGATCCCTGAAGATCAGTGAGAGAAACCTAGGGTAGGGTACATATTTGGCCCTGGCAGGCTCAGCGACTTTGGTGATCAGTTCGTTAAAGATCACACTTGCATAGTCAACTCGTAGAGAGTTGACCAGTGACCAACTGATCTGGGCCTCCAGGGTGCTGAATTGATCATAGCTCCCTAATTTTGTACCCAAAGATTGGATAAAATTAGTGAAAATGGCATTCCAAACACCATCCATTTTTGTTTTGTGGACCGTAGAGTACTTACGGTTGCCACTGCCATCGACTGAGTATTTACACTCAATCTCAGTAAGATCAACGAGGCCTTGTTTGGCAACGTCGCTTTCTGGCAGTGACTCGTACGACTCATAGGTCGGCAGTTGTAAAATGAAGCGGATGGTGTTGGCAGTTATGGTGATGGTTTGGGTACCATTGTCTATAAAACCCTGGAGTTGTGAAACACCAGAGACGATAGAGTGAGTGCAGGTATACCAGAACTCACTGAGCCATTCTGGGTTCATATCCCCAGGAGACAAGGTAAGAGCAGGGAGGATAAAGTGATTTTTAAGAAAGTTTATCACCTCCGCATACTCAGGTTTAGGGCAAGTTACATTTCCCAAATAGTTAGATTTGGGAATTGTAATAACAAGCGTCTCACTGACCGCAGAGGCTCGAAGAGCTTTAATCTCTGGGGTCGGTGTGTAAGCGTTGTTGAAAAATTTTGTTCTTGCCATTTTTAAGAAAAGAAAGTAAAAGATTTAAAAAGTGAGATATTTGCAGAGAAAAATGAAGAAGATGAAGTTTGAAAAATTAGAAAGCGTAAAGAATGAAAAGGTAAGGGTTTCGCTGCTTATATACGGTTACTGAGGTACAGAATGTGTGGTCAAAACGAGTATGTACCTGGTCAAAAAGTAAAAAAAAATGTGGTTGGTGGTAGGGGAGTAGGGTGATGATGGTGATGAGTGGTAACATTAAATGGTGATGGGAGTGGTGCACCGGAAAGGTATACGAGGTGTCAGAAAAAGTGTACCTTTTCGAGTTCCCATGAGATATTTTAATAAGGCATTTATTGAGAATATAAATCGTTAAAAATTAAATACAAAATGTATTAATTGTAAGGAATATATGTTGAAATAAATGCTATATTAATAATAACAAACTTTCGCTGATACATTATATCTCAGCGAGATGAAAATAAATTATATCTTAACATAAAATAAATATTATGTTTCATATTTGATGTCGCTGATCAAATTACAACTTAGAATACTAATCTAATCAGCTAGTCAAGTTTGTGAAGCATAAGATATATTTTATTTATATGATATAAAGAATTTTCATGTGCAGTTACAAAGTACATAATTTATTGATCATAACTATGCTAACTTATTGTTCTTGCTGATTGCATCAGTGAGAATAATAGGTCAGCAAGTTAAAATTATAAACCATATATTCTGTAATTACCTTTTATTAAACAATTAGGTTTTAATCATTTAAGTTCAACATTCCCAACTCGCTGATGAGAAAGGTGAATCTTTTCTCATCTAAAGGTTTTGTAAATATGTCAGCGAGTTGGTAGTCAGTTGGAATGAAATGCAATTCAATGTCACCTTTCATGACGTGGTCCCTGATGAAGTGATATCTGACATCAATATGCTTTGTCCTTGAGTGCATCACAGGATTATTTGCTATGGCAATAGCACTTTGACTGTCACAATAAATTGGAACATTGCCAAAGTCAAAACCATAGTCAGCGAGCTGATTCCTCATCCACAGAATTTGAGCAGTGCAGGCTCCAGCAGCGACATATTCAGCCTCAGCAGTAGAAGTTGAGACAGAATTTTGTTTCTTGCTTGACCAGCTTACAAGCTTTTCTCCAAGAAACTAACAGCTACCAGAGGTACTCTTTCTGTCCATTTTGCATCCAGCATGATCAGAATCTGAATATCCCTTCAATGAGAAATCTGAACCAGATGGGTACCAGAGACCAAGATTTGGTGTACCCTTCAGATATCTGAATATTCTTTTGACAGCGAGCAAATGGGATTCCTTTGGATCAGCTTGATATCTAGCACATAGACAAGTAGCAAACATAATGTCTGGTCTACTAGCAGTTAAATACAGCAGTGACCCGATCATTCCTCTATAAGCAGTGATGTTTACAGATTTACCATCAGGATCAACATGTAATTTTACTGCAGATGACATTGGTGTAGCAAGGGATGAGCAGTTGGTGAATTCAAATTTATTTAATAAATCTTTAACATATTTTCCTTGATTTATAAAAATACCAGTCTTGGTTTGCTTTATTTCCAGACCAAGGAAAAATGTTAGTTCACCCATCATGCTCATTTCATAACTTTTAGTCATGAGGTCACTGAATTCCTTGCACAAGTCATTGTTAGTAGACCCAAAAATAATATCATCAACATAAATTTGAACCAATATAACATCTCTCTTATCCTTTTTAATAAAAAGTGTGCTGTCAATTTTACCTCTGACATACCCATAGTTAGTTAAGAAGGTAGAGAGAGTGTCAAACCAAGCTCTAGGAGCTTGTTTTAGTCCATATAAAGCTTTCTCCAGCTTATAGACATAACCTGGATGCTTGGGATCAGTGAATCCAGGTGGTTGCTTTACATACACTTCTTCCTGCAGCTTTCCATTCAAGAAAGCACTTTTCACATCCATTTGATATACCTTGAACTTCTTGTGAGCTGCATATGCAAAGAACAACCTGATTGCTTCAAGCCTAGCAACTGGTGCAAAGGTTTCATTGTAATCAATTCCTTCTTGCTGACAGTAACCTTGTGCAACCAGTCTAGCCTTATTCCTTATTACAACACCATCAGCATCCATCTTGTTTCTGAACACCCATCTTGTTCCAATCACAGATTTCCCAGCTACTTGAGGTACTAACTTCCACACTTTATTCCTTTCAAACTGAGATAGCTCATCTTGCATGGCAGCTATCCAATGATGATCAGTGAGTGCCTCATCAATTTTCTTGGGCTCAATCAGTGACACAAAGCTTACAAACAAACAAAAGTTAGCAGATGCTGATCTGGTCTGGACCTTGGATTGAGGATCGTCAATAATCAATTGATTATCAATATGTCTAATCCATTTAGTCACTCGATGAGGTTCAGCAGTGACTTGATTATCCAAAGATGATCCACCAGACACATCAGCATTAGAAGCATGATTAATGTTTAAGCTTTGATTTGGACAGTGAGTGTTATTATTTTGATGCAGATGATGAGATGATGATGATGGGATATCAATAGGTAAAGATGAAGTTCCTGAATCATTCTTAGCTAAAGTAGAGCCAGAAGTTCCTTCAGGGACATCATCTTCCCTTTCAGAATCTGATGGATGAATCTCATGCTTGTCATCACTGATTGTATTAAAAATAAGATTTTCATAGTCTTTTGGATCAGTGAGTGATTCATCATAAGATTCATCAAAGGTAACATCCATTGATTCTTCAATACATTCCCTTCTTTTATTATAAACTCTGAAAGCTTTTGAAATGATTGAGTAACCAACAAATATACCTTCATCAGCTTTGGGATCAAACTTTCCTAAGTGATCTCTTTTGTTTAAGACATAGCAGGTACTGCCAAAAACATGAAGAAAACTTATGTCAGGTTTTCTCCCTCTTAACACCTCATAGGCTGTCTTATCATGTCTCTTGACAATCAGAGACCTATTCTGAGTGTAGCAGGCAGTGTTAACTGCTTCAGCCCAGAAATGGGTCTTAAGACCAGCATCTATGAGCATTGACCTTGTTGATTCAATCAAGGTTCTATTTCTCCTCTCTGCAACACCATTTTATTGAGGTGTTCTTGGTGCAGAGAAGTTTTGAGAAATACCTTTTGAATCACAGAAATTTTCAAGGTCAACATTTGTAAATTCAGTGCCATTATCACTTCTTAAATGTTTAACTGAACAATCATTTAAGTTTTCCATCTTTTTAATAAAGGATATGATTTCCTGTGTTGCATCACTTTTGGCTTTGAGGAAGAATACCCAAGTATATCTGGAATATTCATCCACAATTACCAAGCAATACCTTTTACCACAAAGACTGGGAGAACTCACTGGACCAAACAGATCCATATGCATCAGTTGAAAACATTCTGTCACTGAGGATGTTTGTTTGCTTTTGAAAGAAGAGCTGTGATGCTTTCCCTTCTCACACGCTGAACAAAGCATGTTCCTGATTGTGCTGAGTCCATATTGACTACATATGTATTTCCTTTCCTTTGAGCACCCAGAACAGCACTTCCATTCTTGTTGTAAACAACTCCAGCTTCATGATCAAATAGCACCTTATTTTTGGCATCGCAGAACTGACTGATGCTTAATAGATTATGCTTCAGTCCTTCAACATATGCCACCCTTTTAAACATGACATTTCCATTGGTCAAGACCCCATACCCTCTGGTCTTACCAATGTTGTTATCACCAAAAACTACATCAGGACCTCTTTCATCCTGGTAGTCGCTGAGCAGGGACTTACATCCGGTCATATGTCTGGAACACCCACTATCCAGATACCAGATTGTCTCTCTAACAATGCCCTACATCAGGAGTAAAATGTTAGTTCAATTTATGAACCCATCCTGAGATTGTTCATAGTGGACGAGCCTTGAACTTGGCTTCCACTGACCAGCAAGACATTTGACTCACTGCTGGTGGTTGGTTGGACACAAGCTTGTACTGATGAACAATCTGTTGACACATGTTGTCTATTTCCACACTTATAGCATTTTTTATTTGTGGCTTTAGACTTCTTTTGCTCAGTATGCTGATTTGATTGAGATTTAAAAGAGTTCAGACTTACTATCTTAGTTTGTTTCTTTGACTCCAAGTCACTGATGACAAGATCATCAGTTACTGGGGTGTCAGAGGTGGGGTTGCTGAATAACTTTTGATTAGTAGCAGTAAAACTGATGGAAACTGGATTAGTTGTTGACTTATTTATGCTCAAGTCTTTCAGTTCATCAATACTTGCAGCTATATCACAATTGTCAGTGACCAGCGAGCTTTTAACAAAGTGATTTGGTTTAGCCTCGCTGAAGACTGACATTGGCTCAAAAACGAAGTTTGAAAAGGGTTGATCAGGCTTGAATATTTGATCAATGCTTGTTGCATCAGCCAGAGAAGCAGCTGTATCATAATCACCTCCCAAAATAGCTTTCACTTGTTTTGGAATTTGATTATTGACACACTGATTTACGTTTAATGCAGATTTGCACCATGATTTTATAACTTCATTGAGTTAAGAAAATTTGGTTTCAAAACTTACTTTCTCTTGAATGCACATTTGATTTGCATGTATTTGTGCATCAAGTTCAAGTTTTAGGTCTTTCATTTTCAACAAATTTTCTTCTTGAAGTTTAAGTTTTAATGTTAAGTCATTGATCATGCATTCTTTCCTTTTCTGAATATCATGAGCATTTGATAGATCAACTATCAAAGTCTCAAAGATATTCTCCTTTTCAGTCACTGAAGCTGATTTAAAGCAATGTACCTTGTAGAGAGTCTCTGGATCCCAGCCGGATGCTGAACATTTCTTAGCTACTTCCTTGATGTCTTCATGGAAGTTAGCATCATCAGCCATCAGGCAGTAATCCCTATCTAAACAAATCATAGCTTCTTCTTCATCAGATGATGAGGTTGAGTCAGAGTCGCTGAAGGATCCTTCTTCAGCGACGAACCCTTTTCCTTTCTTCTTGCCAGCTTTGGACAGAGCTTTCAGCTTCTTGTACTTTGACTTGTACTTGTTGTACTTGTCATTTCTGAAGCTAGGCCTTTGCTCAAGGAGAGGATTGACAGCTTTGGATCTACAGTCAGCTGCAAAGTGACCAGGTTTGCCACATTTGTAGCAGTCGCCTTTTGACTTTGGGATGTCACTTGATGGTGCACCAGCAAATTTGTTGAACCTTGTGTTCTTTCTGAAATTTGCAACCATCATGGCCATATCTCTTTCCAGCTTCTCTAGTCCTTCTTCATAGCTGACTTCAGACAGACTGTTAGCAGCACAACCTTCCTCATCTGCAATCAGTGACTTTGAACTCAACTTGGTGATCTTAACTTTCTGCTTTTTATTAATCTCTTCTAGCTCAGCTACAAGGGCATTAGAAATCTTTTGACTGCCTAGTGCAGCACGAATGTGCTCACTTTGATCAGCCTGTTTCTCAGATTGTTCCCAATTTAACAATATACCATAAACTTGAGTTAGATTGAGAGAAGTATAATCATTACGTTGTCGAGTACATGTAGCAATGGTTCCCCAAACTTTTCTAGGCAACAGTTCTAGAAATTTTTCAACAACAAATCTTTGGTCCTTTCCTATATTAGCCTTTTCCATTTTATTTATTAAAGCTTGATATCTAGTATAGGTGGAGGCCAGTGACTCATTGGGTTCCATGGCAAACAGTTCATACTGACGAGTCAGATTTACTTCTCTACAGCGAATAATGTCGGGGGTTCCAATATATATATTTCTTAGAGTGTCCCACATGTGTTTCGCTGTACTGCACAATCTAATGGACTCAAACACTTCATCAGGAAGTGACATGCTTATGTATATTTTAGCTTGTTTATCCAGCCTGACCATGCGCCTGTCCTCATCTGTCCATTGTTCCTCCCTTTTTGGCATAACCATTTCTGGTAATGCAGGAGTGGTTGCAGTGGCTGCAACAGCAGGAATAATGACAGTGGGGGTGTGAGGACCGTCAGTTATTATAGAACAAAGACGATCATCAACAAGGTCTAAGAACATCATCATCCTGGACATCCAGGTTTCAATTCTTGATGGGTCAAAAGCTGGAGGTTTTGTAGTGGAGCCATTTCCCTTCTGGTACTCAGAATCAACACAACTGTATTTAACGGATTCCATTGCAGATCTGGTTAAATTATATTTTAAACCAACTCTGCTCTGATACCAATTGTGGGTCCCTAATCACTATTATGTTAGTGATTGTGAATCGTTAACAGTGAGTTAATTGTAGAAGGGGGGGTTGAATACAATTAAAAACTTTTCTGTTATAATGTGTTAGCTTGTTTAGTAAGTTTTTAATCGTATTAAAGAAACAGCAATATGAACACAAATATATATGTGAGATAAGCAGTTCAGTTGCTGATGCAATTGTAGCTGAAAGATAAATTCTTTTATTGATAAAATTTATCTCTTGTTGATTGCGGAATAGATTAGCCAAAGCTAATCCAAATCAAACAATGCAGCTATTACAAAGGAGATGAGCAGTAGTGGACAAACACGCTAACTTGCTCACTCACTGAAGTAAACTAGTAGTGGACAAACACGCTACTAGTTCACTTGCTGGTGTTACTTGTATCTTAGACAAACTAGTTACTGACAAACAAGTGACAATACAAGTAATCGACACAAAATGAAGTACAACAAACTACGCTATTTACAGACGCTGAAATCCTTAATTTCCGGATCTGAAGGACACGTGTCGCTGCTTGATTGGAGAGGTAGTTGAGATGTGATACATCATGGCACGACATTCTGTCTTGGGAAATATCACCTTGTACCATAGACCAATCAAATGCTTCCACGTTACTCTTTCAAGTTTCGAGGAACACGTGTTGCGCCGTAATAACGCCGAATGTCAACTTCTTATTTAATGCGGCATTTAATGTTGCAGTCACTGATAGAAACAACAATTCTCCTCATTCTCGATGCGAGCTAACATGCTCTAAAGAATGACTTGAACAGCTAATCTTCAGCGACTTCTTTTATTCAGCAGAAGAGAGAACTCAAGAAGACTTGGAGACTCTCGCTGATAGATGAGTATCAGCGACACACATAGTTGAGTCTTTTATCTTGATAAGATCTTCATCTACTGGTCTAACATATAATCAGCGACTTAGAGACCTTCAGCAACAGGAGCTTGACTTGAATCATTTTCTTCATGGAACATTATTGAGAAGATCAGAGACTGTGAACAGATAGCATGATCAGTGACTTCACTGATCAGCGAATAATGACTTTAACAATCTCTTATATAATCTCCCCCTTAATCCTTGAGATCAGTGAGCATTTGAGTTCAGCGATCAGTGACTCAACACATATAGATGTCGTTTGCTTTACTTTGGTGCTTGATTATTGATTAGTAACACCCAAAGCTTGCTTCCACGCAACAGTAAATTTGGGGGTGTTACAATGACCAGGGTGACCATAATTATGACATATCATATCTCAAAAGGGTCATACCTTAATGACGAGCCTACGGGACCCAGAAAGCTTGACATGCTAGATTTAACCGAGCCAGCTAGGCTGGATGAGCCAGAATTAGGACATTGTTTTTTTACATGCCTGGACATGCTGCAAATGTTGCATACAGGATCATTAGGGCCTTCATGAGCAAGGTGACCAGTTTTGTGACGGTTGTGGCAAGCTTTCTCATTGGTGCACTCAGCTGCGAGGTGCCCAGGTTTGTAGCAATTGTTGCAACGAAGACCATTTGGTTTGAACCATTCAACAATATAACAAATGGGGTGTTAATACTTATGTAACCTCAACGATTTATGTCAAAGAAGTAGTTGTTGATTGTGAAATCAAATAGAATACTTGCATCAAGTATTCAAGTTCCAATCATGAATTGCAATGGTCTTCTTCCCCAAGGTATTATATATGTTTCTAATGTTTATGAAAGTATATCCTTTTCGAGACAAGGAGAATCTTCACCGATAGTTGGGAAAGCCATCATTATGAAAAGTTTTGTTCGTTGCACTTATCAATGCACTTCTGATATTTATTTTATTTCAACGTGGCCCAAAACATTGATTTATGCATTTTTTTAGCTGGGAGACTTTGCTCTAAATTTACCTGTTTATTTTTCTTTTTTTAGTTTATGTAGTTTCATTCTATTAGCTTGACATGCTAGAGAACATTATCTGAATTGGCCAATAAATAGGAAATTGGGTCTAAAGTACATTATGCTCGAGTCTTTTGAAAGCAAGTACTCTAACTTTTGAACTTATGGCATCACTATTTTCTATGATTATACTAACAGTTAGATCACAATACAATACCTACATTACAGGTGATATCTGAAGACGAGTCTATCAAGACCTCAAAAAATGTTGTTGATGTACAAATTTCTTCACGTCTACAGAAGGTACCCACAGCCTTTTTTAAGAATTAAGTGTACTTTAGTTGTGTAATATGTCTGATTTTGTTTATACTTGTGTATATGGTGTACTGGATTAGAGTCAGTTTGATTGCATTATTGGATCCTTTTCCAGCGACTACTACTCGCAGCAATTGACAGGGTGGATGCAAATTCAAAATCAGGTTATGTCATTTACATGGCATGTCAAACTAATAACTTAAATGCTGCTTCGTATAATCTAAAGAAAACAATAGGAAAAGCCTATGTAATAGAGGTGGCAAAATACCCAACTCGACTATGTACACTTCATCTTTATTCAATTGTTGTTAATTTTCAACGATTAGCAAATATGCCATTAGAATAATATCAGGCAAAATTTTAGTATAAAATTTCTTAATAAGTCATTATGACTTATAAATATAGGGTTATTGCAAAAATAGGGATCTAGAAAATGAGGAACTATTGGAATAACTGTCTTCTTTACAGCACCTACTATATCATTTTATGGGATGTAGGGCAAGTCATCTTTTACAATTTACTGCATATATAGTCTTTATTTTTATATTTGGTTTTTTCAGGTGTTAAGACATGAAGCTATTCATTTACAAAAAAACTGGTCATTAAGTAACTGTAACATAGAAATAGAATATATGCTTCAAGTACATGTATTGTTTTTATTGTAATGGAGTTTGTAAAAACAACAAGAACAATCAGCTAAAAAGGAAATGTGGTCACATGGGTCGATACTCAATAGTCACCCGAATGTAGTTTCTGTGTATGAAGCATCACAAATCAATTTAGGAGAAAGGTTTCATTTCTATTAAAATCTATATTGTTGGCATTATATTGAACATGCTTTAAAGTTGCTGGGTCAAACCAGGCCAATAAAGTTACTCATTTTGACCCATTATTTGTCACAGCCAAGCCTACATAATCTGAAGCAGTTTAACATTTAGTTCATAATTGAATCATTAACTGGAATACTGGATCTTATGCAGGCTGGGAGCCTTTCTAATTTTTATGAAGTTGAGCCAGCTAGAAATTTCTCTATTCAGTTCTCATAGTGGTACTATTCTTACCCTAACACCTGTTTTTTGATATTGTGATTAAAATTTCAACAGTAGACTATATCTGGTATCAATTTTTGTGATTGCTTTTGCCTAACACATTTTATTTAACGTGTTCCAGCATTCACAAGCTTTTCTTGCGATAATGGAAAATTATACATAAGAGAGGCACCACAGTTGGTTGATGATCCCCAAGCATTAGTGAGTTTTAACAGATATTGCTTATCAAAAAAAAAGTTTAATCGGAAGAGTTACATATGTTCTAATGAGATTAAGATCGATAACACGTGTATAAACTGGAGAAATAACAAACGACAAAATTTAATCGGAAGATTCTTTAGGCCTAAGGTTTACGTGGTTTAGTCTAAGCGCAGATAAACTCAAGATTTGATCATATTACCGAGTAATACACTTTTTAACTGAATTCACCATCTTTCATCTTGATAAAATATCAAGAAGCTAATTTAAAGTAGTTTATATCATATCAGGAGCATGAAGATTGCTCAGGCTCTACAGATAAAAAATAGAGATGGAGAGGAAACTTCAGAAATAAATAGAGGTCAAAACAAGAACCGTCGAGAAAATGTTAATATTATAGAAACACACCTTGAATGAAATGGGTCAAAATATGGTCTATCGGGCAAGCGATGGAAATGTGAGGTCTGCAAGTGGGTACCCATTCTATGGCATATGCATATGGTGTTGCTCATGTATTATGTGTATATATTGTTGCTGCTACAGGTCAAAGAATGAAATGGGTAAAAATAGCTATATAGAGTTTTTGGTGGTGGTCGATGTATAGGATGCATTATCAGTTTGGTAATGGTGTTTATACTCGATGGTTTGTAGGTGTTTATATCGCTATTCTAAACACTTTTTTATTGTACAAATTGGTGAGTAGCAGGTTAAGAAAATAATTTAATTTTGTAGGTTTAACTTTTATGGGTCAACCTTGAGGAGAGCAAAGGAATCGTATCGTAAAGCATGGTGGTAATTTGGGCAAGTTCTGGTATGGAATTATGCAAGATGATGTAGAGAATTTGCATGTTAAAGTTGAAGAATCAAGTTGCTGGTGCAAGTGTTACTGCTGCAAATTGAAGTCAAGCAAAGTTTGTGAAATGTTGACTTTGACAGTCAAAGCATTTTTAGTCAAAGTGAGAGCTATGAAAGACAAGAGTGGTCATTTAGATATTAATACAATATGAATAAGAACAGTCACAAGTATTATATCTTATATTTGTGTATAAAAATGTTTTAGCCCGCAAATTTTGTGGGTTATAATCTAGTAGCCCATTAAAACATAAGTCAAATCCTTTTTAATTATTAGTTTTAGAGTTAAAATATGCAAAATAAAGTGATTATCGTCATTATCGCATGTAGGAGCGATAATGAATTTAATTATATTATTTGTAAGTTACACACATATAAATACCTTTATCGCCCGTTACATTATAATATTTAAAAAAAACGGTGTTTGAGTTATCATGGCAAGTAGTAAATAATAACAATGACCTTGTTTTCTTTATTATCTAAATCTAAATCCCTTATAAAGTATTTCATTTACTAGACTTAAATCTTAGTTAAAGGGAGATCGGAAATCCCCAAAATACTCTTTTCATTCTAAACGTATATCAACTACAAGCATTTATGTAGAATATCATCTAAAAAGGCAATTAAATATAAATTACATTTATAACTCTTATAAATCATACTTCTTCCTATAATATCCTCTTATAAACTGATCATATCTTTACCCTTATAAATCATTGAGTGTATTCTTTGATCCTTACAGATTTTTAAATCGCAAATTACTAAATGAAAAATAATTGTTAATGCATACTTCGTGTTAGTTATGCTCTTATAAGTGAAAATCAAATAAAATTGAAATGTGTCAATTGGGCTACGATGAAAATCATCTAGCCATTGATATTGTTTAGTACAAATACACATTATATTTTCTGTATAATATTTTATTCAAGATATAACACATGAAACGTGAACTACATCGTGGGTCTTCAAAAAATATCAATATAATGATGATTGGTTTTCAAGAATATCATTAATCGATAAACTGAGGTACTATACACCCGAATCACAATATAGTTACTCCGCAGCATTGCACGGGTACCCTACTAGTAACACTAAAATAATAACAAAGTATTTGACTGATTCTTTTAAACATTAATATTACGATTTTACTTGCATTAGCTCCATGAACGTCGATAGGGGCGCGAAATACTGGATTAGTTTGTTAAAACAATAGGTCAAGGATTGATTTTTTAAATACACTTAGTCAAAGGATGTGATAAGTGATTTTCCTTTATTTTAAAATGTATAATATTTTGGCTCTTGTAATATTGAATAGAACCTAATGTTATTTGGTCTATTGTATGTGTTAAACTTGTTAATTCCATCTATCATACTCCCCCCGTCTCATATCTATTGTTCACTATTCTTTTTTGGGATGTCCCAATTTAATTGTCCACTTCCATAAATAGAAAAGAATAATAAGATAAAGTTCATTTTTGCCCCTAATTTATATATGTAAGACAAAAAAGTATGTAAAAAGTAAAGGGTAAAATTGTCTTGTTACCAAAAAGTAAGAGAGATAGTGATGTTTTTCTTAAACTGCGTGTTTTTTATCTGGGGACAATAAAATTGGGACAGAGGGAGTATGTACACTTCCTTTTTTCTTTGCCTTCTATTGTGGTCATTACATACTCTTTTCATCCCCATTCTATATATATAATGCCGTCGGGTTGCATAATCGTCATTCCGTTGACTTTGAATCTCAACCTTTAGTTCACGTTGACTTCAAATCCTGACCGTCTTTCATTCATAATTTGGGTACGGGAAGTTTATTTGTGTTGGTTTCTGATGTTCCAACTATAAATTATAAACCAATGGAAAGAAAAAAAGTTTAGATAACTTCCTTAAACTACCTTTCCCACTTTCACATGTTCACCAAATAATTCACCCAAACAAGTATTCAAAAATATAAGTATATAACTATGAAGGATAATGACCGTGCATACGCACAACCCACGTTAGCAATGTTATTCGATTAAGTTATTACTTTCTCGTCCCACTCGAAGTGTCCATATTATTAATTTGAGTTGTCCTAAATAAATGTCCACTTCCATGTCTCAACCAATCGAAAAAGACTCTAATTGTAGATATGTTATTTGATTGGTAAAAATTATAGTTAGTAGGAAATTCTAAAATTGTGTTCAAAGTCAAAATGAACACTGTAAGTGGAATGGATGGTGTATGATTTTTCAAGTTTATATTTAAATTGAGCTCCGTAAATTTGATTAGCATACATACATTGTGTTAATATATTATTTTCTCAATATATAGAATGAGTAAGATTAGAATAAAGTCTTTTTTTATATGTTCTAAAAAAGGTTATGGACATTTTTTATGAATAAGATATATGTATATATTAGATAACGCATATATGTCGTTCGTACAAGAGATGGAAGAAGATGTTTGAGACGTGTACTTTTGATAGCTAATTGATAAGACACAAAATGAGGGGGAAATGTTATGAAATCTATAAAAGAAGTGATTTATCGGTGAATTGTTAAATGCACATGTTTTAATAGAGATACTAACATATAGATTAGATAATCATTATGTAAAAAAAATCTCTTACTTTGCAAGGAAAATTCAAATTTTTATGTTGTACTTTGTTATTTCTTTTTGTGCGATTCGATTAACTTATGTTGTATATACTTGACTTGTTTATTACATTTTTGTGATTGGATTTCTATTTTATGTTGTTTAAGTTGTTGACACATGTCAAACTTGTTAGACATATGTGTCAACTTTTAAATGAAGATGGGTGCTTTATCACGACCACGCTTAATATACGTGTGTCGAGATCCAGCGAGATTATTGAAGGCAATTGACGCACGTAAGTAATATCATCACGCTATCAAAGGCTAGAAACATGTTTTTAAAGTTCGGGGGTAAATTCTAGATAAAGTTAAGAAATTTTAGGGATAAACGAAGTATCAAAAGTATATAATGATAGTACACATTTTTAAAATAGCTTAATAAGTATCTTTATATATAAGAACATGACCAAATTAAGTTTATATTTGGTTTGTTTGTACTATGGTTCTTAGGTCTTAGAAAAGTAATCGATTGAAGAATTAAAATAGTTGTTTTATTTTATACCAAGTCGATTTAAAATTAACCCCAATTATTTCAATTAGATTGTTCGATGATGCGTAGGTAATGAAAAACCTAAAATTGTACGCTTATGTTAGATAAATTTATATATGTTTCTTTTACCCAAATAGAGAAGTATGAGTTATTAATCTAAAATCAAATAGAGAACTAATATGTTTCTATTAATTAGTATTTTGCTTGGTATAGATGAAGAAATAATTACGCATTGCCCAAGTGGTAGGGAAATCGCAAACGCCCAGAGCAGTGGTGGATCCAGGATTTGGGATGACCTGTAGCAGGGGTATCTAAATTTTTGTAAACTCGTAGTACAAATGAAGAATGCAGCAAAAAAATGTAATTTTTAAAGAAATTTGCACTGTATTATCGAATGGACCCGTAGCGACTGCTACCCCTCCTTTCGACGTGGCTCCTCCCCTGGCCCAGAGTTCGAATCCGTACACAGCATATGTGAGTGATTTGTGATCATGTGATTTGTTCAGGGTTGATGCTCCTTGAGGGTAGGACAGACGTGTACAATTGAAATATGGTACGGGGTTAGGAGTCCCCTCCAAATTATTATTTTTTATATAGTATTAAAATGATTTTTTTTATTTTCACAAATAGTTAAAAAAAAAATTGTAAAATGTATTTAATGTCTATCTAGAGTTTTATTAAATATGAAAAGATTAAATTTTTTAGATAATAAAGTGGAAAGATTAGAACACATGTAATGATGTGATTTTTTCACATGATTATGTGTCATGCTAAAGAGACTTATGTTCTTCTTATATATATAATATAAATATATAAGATAAGATATTGTTTAACATTATTTGGTTATACGATAATGTCATCACTAAAATTTGCACATGCGTCTATGTATTTACAAAATTTTGGCTCACCCATAATTTCAGAAATATGAGTATTTGATTTAGTCTGGTTTTTGCTAACGTGTGATACGGAGCACACGTTAAGGTGCATTTAATAAATCTTAATTTTTTTAAATAACTAAATTTTTAATTAATACTACATCCGTCCCAAAATTATTGTCCATCTTTTCTTTTTGGGACGTCCCAAAATAATTGTTCACTTCCCATTTCAACCAATAAGAAGAGAGTTTAGTGGGTGCAGATTCTATTTGAGTGGTTGAAAACTGTTGTGGTCCCACTTTTATTAAACTGTGTGCTTTTTGTTGGTGGACAATAATTTCGAGATGGAGGGAGTATATGCATAAAAAAGAAAATAATAGATTGAATTAATTAGCGTTAAATGTAAGGATGAGGTTCAGAGGAGAAGGGTTCCTATGAGGAGAAGTAAATTGACCAATAAAAATGCGTCACATGTCACTATAATATTTCATTCAAACTCCTCTACATTTAAAATATTACATATCTACCCCTACTTTCCGGATTCAGACTTTTCATCTCCACCACCACCTTCTACCACCACCTGCAGCCGCCGCCAATTACCAGTCGATTTTCGAATTCCGACGATGTAAACGTAAAATGCAGTAAGCATAAAATGCAGTATTTTTTCATTAAAATACAGTTGTGTGTAAAATGCAGTAGATCTACAAAATGCAGTAGATCTATTTTTGAAGGTACTTTTCAGATCTACTTTTGAATGTACTTTTTAGATCTACTTTTGAATGCAATGTTCAGATCTATTTCTTATATCTAGTTTTTGAAAGATTTACATCTTCATATCTATTTTCTGAAGATCTACTTTCTCATATCTATTTATTTAGATCTACATGTCGAAGATTCCACAAGTTTTTTGGCGGTCGATTCGTTGACGAGCCGGTGGTGATGGTGGCGGCGTTGGTGGTGTTTACGACGGTGGTGCGACGACGACGGAGTTGTTGGAGGCGAAGGAGACGGTGGTGGTTCAAGGTGATGGTGGTTGTCATTTGTGGTGGTAGAATGGTGGTAGAAATGGTGGTGGTGGTGGTTAGTTTTTGTAGAGAGAAATAAGCTAGAGAAAATTTAGTAGAGAGAGAAGGTGAATTGTAAATTAAAGTTGATAGAATATTGAAATTAAGAGGTGGAGGTTTATAATATTATAAAACTTTAGAGGGTAAAAATTAAATATTATAATGACGTGTGTCAACTTTTTATTGAATAATTCACTTTTCCTCACTTCTCCTTCAAAGAGACCTTCTCTTATGATTCTAAATCTAAATATAAATGTTAATAATTAAAAAGAAATTGACTTTCATTAAATAACGGCAGACGTTAGCAAAATTTGTTAGGATGACATTCAACTCTATATATTTTTGTTGTTGCTGCTCAAAAAACGTTGTTTTTCTACCATTTTACATCATTAGTTTAAATAAGTAAATATATTCCGTTTTACCTTTACAACAAAAATAGTGACCACACAAGTATTCAAACTATTTACAACTTCTCCAATTTATGAAAAATGCTATATATAGTCCTAAGGACTATAATAAAAAATTCAGATACGTATCAAATGTTTATACCATAATTACAACCACCCACCCTGAATATAACTTCTCTCAACCAAGATGTACCACCTTTTTGCATGAATGTAACTCTTAAACATAGCCCTTGGGTTACAAATATCAAAATCCTTTATTTACTTATTTTATTATTATTATTTTACTTTTATGTAATTTGAGTCGCATATAAAGATTTAGCATATACACTGTATGATAAGACAAATTCACACATAACAATTATTGACGAATATATAAAAATTTTGCCGGTTAACTTGGGCAACATCCGGGTATTATACTAGTTACAAGTGTCCATATTGCAATTTTTGGTTAGCTCAAATAAGTGTTCACTTTGGTTAGGGATGGCAAAAGGACCCGCATCCGATGGGGATCTCCGGACCCCGCACTTTTCGGATCGAGTTGGGGACAACATTTCAGATTTTGGGGCGGATTTTGGGGCACAAAATGGAGATTCTAATGGGGTTCCGATTGGGGAACGGGTATTATCATCTCCGCTCCGTCCCGCCTCGAAATATATACTTATAATATATATATATATATATATATATATATATATATATATGTCTTACATTTATATTTATTATTATTCTCACTAGTCATCACGTAAACGATTAGTATTCTTATGAACTTGAAATCATTCTTGTTGTTTTGATTACTGTTGTATTGATTTGGTCTTGTGATTTAGTCAGAATATTTTAAGATCATTCTATAATGATTTTGATAATTTTTAACTGTACACCTATTACTATATTTTATCTTGATTATTGTGTTAATATGTTTTTAGAAGAAAAAAAAAGTTACTAGTGAGAATAGCTAGATAATATTGTAAAGAAAATCAGTAAGAACTTCGGGTTACTTTAAAGTACTATCAATGTGAAAACAGCTTTAAGAAATCGATGTCCCCAGTGTAGTACCCCGATCCCCGTTAGGGTTTGGGGGAACTTATATCCCCAATGGGGTGTCCCGATAAAATCCCCGTTGGAGTTTGGGGCGGGTATGGAGATATTTTTTATTAATAGATTTGGAGATGGGGTTATCATTCCCCGCCTCGAACCCACCCCGTTGTCATTCCTAACTTTGGTAGAGAGAGGTGTTATTTAATTAGTGAGAAGTATAGTTAGTAGGTATTCTTAGAATTTGTATGCAAAGTCAAGGTGGATACTTCAACCGATCAGAAAGAGTACATTAGAACTTTTGAAAGTACGCCCATACAATATTAAAAAGGTAAATTATAATACACTTGGAAACTAAACTCATCATTTAACAACTTCTACTTTCATAATATCCGCCATATGCAAAAGTGAACGATATTTAATCATAAAATAGTGATCCAAGAATAGTCGTATAATATGTTTGTTCTTTACAGATGATGATTACTCAATAACGGCAGTTTGCTAATATGTAGTTTAAGATTTGAGATACCAAGGTAAAGAGTGAAAATTGGAAATGATAGTACCAAGTATAAGATAAGATATAAGATTAGAGTAAGGTACAAATGAGTCCATGATTTTTGAGTGAGACTAAAAGAACCAATGATATCATGCCACATGTACAAAGAGAATGTTTCATACTACAAAACCCATTTACCCCGAACATCAATTATCTCACAAACGACAAATCGAAAAATCATGAAACTTGCACCATATTTTTCAGCGTTTTATCCTCTTCGATTTGTCGTTCCTCAAGACATACTTTCGATAAAAAAAATATTCAATTTTTTGGTGGATTTTATAAATTAGTAACACATGTGTTAGTGATTGATTGTACATATTATTTACGATTATGGTTAGGGTTTACGGTTAGAGTTTAGGGTTAGGATTTAGCAGGGTTCATGGTTTAGGGTTTAGATTTTATGTTTTAGTAGGGTTTAAGGTTTATTAGGGTTTAGTATGATTTAGGGTTTGGAGTTTTATAAAGCGTTTAGGGTTTAAGGTTTGGGGTTTAGGGGTTAGGGTTTAGGATTTGGATTTTGAGGTCCCAAACCCTAAACCCTAAACGCAACACTCTAACACATGTGTTAGTAACATATGAAACCCGCCAAAAAAATGAAGAAAAAAAACTTCATTGGAAGTATGTCTTTAGGGACGGCAAATCGAAGAGGATAAACGCTAAAAACTCTCTTTAACAATGCCATATATTTCAAAGAACTTAGGTCCATGGTTCTTTCACACTATACAGTTAAAATATGTTGGACACTCAAAAATCAAAATTTTATGCATTATTGAGGTAACAAAACATTAACCTTACCTGTTTTCCCGAAAATACTTTGGACATGTTAGAAAGTCCACGAACAATCTATTTTCCTACTTACTAAAACCTCAGCAAATAATGGAACCGAGTAGGAGTAAACCCCAAGATATAACTTGTGAACTTTACTTATATAAAAACCAAAAGTTGACCAAAATAAGTAACTTAATTGGCATCAAAGATTCGACCAGCTGACCAAATCCTAAAAGGGTTTCTTGGAAGGATAAAAAAAACTATACATTTTTCGTGTTGCTGTACCTCAAAAAACCGCATCAAAGGTAACCTGGAACCGAGCTGGATTATTACTAGGTTTTGGATCTGAGGCATTGGCGAGCCCCGAGAGCAATCTGACGACATCTACAGTATCGTCAAGATAATATTTAGCTTTGCTTGGCTTCCTTCCAACTGTACAAGCAAATATCTCGGGAGTATCTGAAACCGTATTCATAATGCTTTCAAACATGTCTTCATCTGATCTGTCATCCCCAATGCATGTCACGAAATCTGGAGGTTCTCCTTTCTCGATCATGGCAGAAAGAACTTTCTCTGCTACTAAGCCTTTGCTTACACCCTGAAATATAATTTGAAAGATTAGGGTCTTGTGCCAATTTGTGAAATGGGTGATGTTGTGTTCTAAGTTGATGGTGTTTTATTAATTCGATGTTATATCTTCACAAGTTCACATTTAGGCCTTTAGAGGACAATTATTCAATTTTGCTAATTCATAAGAGGCATGAAAGAGGCCAAATTAACCCCAGAGGGCAAAGGGGAACACCACAGTAAAAATGGTTAGAGGACTGTAACAGCTCTAGAAGTACATAAGGAATCACTGGATCAACAACTAACATGGTCCACACAGACCCTGAGGTACCAAGCATAACTAGTAGACATGACAAACGGACTCACTCAGAGCCATTTATATACAAACGGGTCAACTTGGGATAAGTTTAATTACTACACTGTCAATCGGATTAAATAATAGAATTGACTAATAAGGAAACGAGTCCAACAGGTTGAAAGTAGTCCGAATGCATGAAACATATTGAAACCTTCCAAATCTCTATATTAAATGATTGTTAGCAGGTTGACGGTACCAAAACCTGATGGTCATGAGCACACCACCCAGCTTGCCACCCATTTGACACAACTGCTCGTTTTAATCGGAACCTGCCCCGCTACCCAACTCGCGTCAACCTCACAATTTTCCTTTTTATTTGCATATGGATGAAGGATGGAGGGAGAGAGAGAGAGAGAGAGAGAAAAGATACCTGAGGCTTAACTTCAACTATGTGTCGTCCTCGTTTAACCAGTGCCGGCTCATTGGCAAGCACATTCTCTAGATGAACTAGCAACTCCTTAGCTTGACATGAACCAAAGTCAGGGTCAGCGTCTTGATGGTGCCACACTAGACCACTATCTTTGTTCTCAATAGTCGAACCATCTGTTGCCTCTCTATACAGTTCCATCACTGGTTCTGCAATTTCCTTCCACTCAAGATCTGAACCCACCAGACCAGGTTGCCATTCCAAATTTCTGCTCCACCTGCAATGCACATCCAAATTTACACGTAAAAATGTTATTCAATGAATACCACCTTTATTGTAATAATATTGCTTTGGGAATCATCTGGCACAGATTAATACTAATTTAATTTTGTTTACAAAAAAGGTCTTCGCAGTTCAACCAATCCCGCCCCAGCCCGTTCAACCCAAACCCTTTCTGAGTTTCGACTCATCACCCCACCCATCTGGTCCCCTTAAATTTGGTTCAAACACAACATTCTAATACCTTATGAAAAATCCATGTTCAGCAGCTAGGCCTAGCCTCTCACATGGGGCGAGCCATTCACTCAACGTGTTTTTTCCTCTTCCACTCACGATAAACACGGTATTCTTAGGATCCTCACACAAAGTATTCAAAATAGTGATAAGTTCAGGGCTGGGAGTTTTCACAATATTCGAGTGGGGAATAAGTGTGCCATCATAGTCGAGAAATATTGCCCTTCTGTTTGACCGTTTATATGCTGAGACAATACAGTCAGGAGACAGTTTTCTGAAACCAGGAGATAGAGAAACAACTCTAAAACCCAAACCAAAACCAATACCCCAGCAACGCTTATTATAATGATCTTTCGACGCTCTCTCCAAGTCTTGCATAAAACTACGAGCCCAATAAGCCACATCATGAGAACTTACATACCGATAGTGCTTTTCATGCCTCAATTGCTTCTCGGGTTCTTTCATAACTATAGCTGAATTTAAAGCTACAGCAACTGATTCTATATCCCATGGGTTAACCCGTATAGCACCACTTAAAGAAGGTGAGCACCCAACAAATTCAGACACAACCAACATGCTTGTGCGAGGAGAGTCCTCCCCGCCTGTAGTTTGATCAAAATAAGGTGAGTTTTGCCTGCAAACAATATATTTATATGGTACCAAATTCATTCCATCCCTCACAGCATTGACTATACAGCATTCAGCCATGGAGTAATAGGCTGACTTTTCATAACGAGCAACAGGTCGGTCAATTATTACTACGGGCTGATAATCAGGTGACCCGTAAGCCTCGTTGATTCGGCTTAGAATTAGATATGTCTCCCTCTTTGCTTCCTGGACATCTTTTCCAGCACTTCTTGCAGGATTCACGATTTGGATCAAAACCAATTTACCTCGGAGTGGTGGATACATCTGTAAAAGATACTCAAAGGCTAGTAACTTAAGACTCAGCCCTTTAAATATATCCATGTCATCAACCCCAACTATTAACTTTTTCCCTTTAAAACGTTCAGCTATTTCTTTGACTTTTCGCAATGTAATTGGAAGCTTCAGTACTGATTCAAGCCGACCCATATGGATACCAACAGGGAGAATTTTGATATATACCGTGCGACCAAAGTAATCAAGCCCGATATGTCCTCGTTTAGATTCATAATCCAATCCCATCATTCTACTGCAACATGACAAGAAGTGACGAGCGTAATCAAATGTATGAAATCCAATTAGATCACAGTTAAGCAGACCTTTCAGAATTTCATCTCTCACAGGTAAAGTTCTGTATATTTCAGATGAAGGAAATGGACTGTGGAGAAAGAAACCAAGTTTGACTCGATTACAACGGTTTCTCAAGAAAGTAGGTAGGATCATAAGATGATAATCGTGAACCCATATATAATCATCTTCCGGGTTGGCAACTTCCATAACTTTATCTGCAAATATTTTATTTGCAGATACGTAAGCCTTCCATAAAGCACGGTCAAAGCGATCGGCATGATCTGGGCACATGGGAAGCATGTAATGAAAAAGTGGCCAAAGTTGATGTTTACAGAAACCGCCATAATATTTTTTGTAGAGGTCGTGAGGTAGAAAGGTAGGAACACAATTATATTCTTCCAAAAGTTTCTGAGCAACTTCCTCCTGCTCACTAGCGTCTACTTCAACCTTAAGTGAACCTATATAAACAACCTCACTTTCAGGAGAAAACCCATCTCTTAATTGCCATAATAACGAATCCTCATCAAAACTAAAAGTCAACTTCAGAGTATCAGGATCCCGCTGAATATGTAAGGGTAACATATTAGCCACAATGATTTTCCTCTCTCGACAACCAGTTGAAGTTTTATCTGAATCTCCATCATTGTTGTCATCTACACCAGCAATGATTCCAGGCATGGTCAGCACTCGTGGAAGGGCTCTGGGAGTTTGAGGGATATCCAATAGCTTATCAGGATCCAAATCCAGAATATTTGCATATGACTTTGATGCCATGATCTCTAAATTATGCTTGCTCGGGTGATCATATAGTGTTGATATTACAAGTATGATCTAGTAGAGGAATCTGGTTCAGGATCATACAGGGTTTATTAACATGGTATTAGATCAAACAGTAAACAGTAATGTTATAAGATAACCTACATACATAAACTAGAAAGTCATGTACATGGCAACTCTATATTAGATTGTGCTTCTATTGTTGGATAGTAGGTACTAGAGATATTTAAATGCAGATGGAAGAAATAGATACGCTGTAAAATTTCATATATCTAAAAAGATTCAAAGGATAGATTTACTAGACAGAATCTATGTCTAGGGCACTATCATAGTATCATCAACCTCGAAGGTGGCAATATGGAAGACTTTGGTAATCGCTCAACATGTGATCAGGTTGAAACGGGCCCTTGTTAATACAGGTCGAAACAGTTTAGCAAGCGGCTGGAAACATAGAATACGAGTCCAAAAATGGTAAACATCTAAATTCAACCAACATTATTCATGCAAAATCCATTCTAGCTCAAATGTCATTTGTTTTTAATAACAAAACAACCAAAAAGAGCAAATATAGACTCGATAAAAGCTGTTTTTTCAGTCATTTAATTTAATAGATTTCTTTATATTTGCATCTAAGCAAATTGAAGCACATTGTTGTTAGATTTGTTGTCATTTTCATCACCACTGCAAATAGAATAACTTTACATTAGTTTACATTGATGTTACATTTATATTGTTTTGTAAAGTTGTTAGCCTCTTGAAATAGATGAGATGGCAAAATATTTAATCGCTTTCCAATTCGTATAATGTATCAAATTTCATAAGATAATCACATATTATTCACTGGTTTACCTCTTATTATCGCTTCTAGCTTTATAACTTGATTAGCGAGTTACAATTTCAGTGAAATTCAAACGAAATGAGCTCCTACAAACTACCAGCAAACACACCCAAACATAATTGGCGTGATTATCATTTAATGTAATCTAAAAATAAAATAAAAACATTTTCTTCTTAACGATCACTTTCCATTAGCATGTAAATGATCAAATCTTTAATTGATACCTATTATCCGCAAATTAATTGAATTAAATTAATCAAATATCTCCTACAATTTTCTACAAATAATAGAAAAAAAAAAATAATCACTACAACTAATAGCATAAAAACAAGTTCATTAACCTAAATACCTGATATCATTTCCATAACATAAAAGCGTCGATTATATTAAAAAAACTACGAATATAGATCATATAGATATAGATGTTAGATATAATATAATATAGATACAAACATATAATATATAAAAACACAATTTCATGTCGATACTTACAATCAATCGATACGTACAACCGTTTCTCGTCAACAATCTCAGGCCGGTACGGCGGCGAACGTGCACCGCCGGCGGTGCGATATATTGTTCGGTGCTGTTTGTTTGTATATAAGAGAGAGATACAAATATAGATACAGAATAGATATACAAGAGTGAGATACAGATGGAGAGTGTATAATAATATATGTATGTGTGTGTATTAGAGAGATGGAAAGGATAAAGTTGACATTATTTTACCATGGTTAATTTTAAGTGGTCAACTAACCATGGTTTAAGGATCGAGTTTAACATTTGATTTGACTAAATTGCCCTTTATATTAGAACTCCAGAGAAAAGTTCGAGAGTGCAATAATTATTGAAAGAATGAAAGTAACAATCAAATTGTGTCATGTCTACAAAGAGAATGTTCCAAATATTAACACTGTGTGTTAGTAAAATGTGAAACCCATCAAAAAATGAAGGGAAAAAAACTCGTCGAAAGTATGCCTTGAGTGACGGAAAATCGAAGAGGATAAAACGCTGAATCTAATAGTGCAATTTTCATAATTTTTCGATTTGTCATTTGTGAGATATTTAAGTTTGAAGGTAAATAGGTTTTATACATGTGAAACATTCTCTTTATACACATTACACAATATCATTGGTACTTTGATTCTTTCAATAATTCCTCATCTCTATAAATGTACCCTTTTTAAAAAAAAAATATTTGTGTAAATCTGGATAAGATTTAATCGAATTTGTGTTCACTTCCAAATAAGGCATTTAATGTGTCATAAATTGTGTTATAAAGGCTTTTTATCATTATTAAAGGATAAGGATATTTTCGTTGCAAATCTTATTGTATCTGTATGTGTTAATGATCAATCCGAATTCTTTTTTTTCTTTATATATAATAAAATTGATTGATTGATTCCTTAATTTTCTCTAAGGAGGGCGAATTTAGTCTACTTTATTAGGAAAATAAAATAAATTTAAGTTTTAAAATATATAAATAAATAAAAATTAAAAAGAAGTTACTGGTAGGTTGTTTCTTGAGTTGTAATATACGTAGAAGTATTATAGCCTTAAAGGAACCCTTCAAGTAATTTGTCATTTCGAACATATGAGTTTCAGGTTATGTTTGGTTCACATAATCGATAGAAATTTGATGAAATTGGAAATTGAAATTTAATTCCTTAGTTTGTTTGGTTAAGATATTGGTGACATTAATTAGCATACATCAATTTTTCCTTTAGTTAAAGAATTGTAATTTATTTCATTTTCCAATTCCTAGTTTGTTAGTTTGTGTGTCAAAATTAATTCAAAAGCTTTGTTTAAATTGTTAGGTGTAAATATTAACAAACAAATAATTAAAAATTAAACTTTTGTACATTTTAATTTCTTTTCTTAACTTTGACTAAGATCATCTCAGTATTTCTTAAGATAAATCAATATTATCTACAACTTTATGCATATGCATCCCCAATGTTTTAAAAACCGATTTTTTAATGAATCGGAATAGGCTTTGTTTTCAGTCCAACCCTTTTCAACCGGTTTTGTAACATCCTCTCGTCGGACCTGTAATTTCTAATTTTAAATTGATTATTTAATGGTTTTATAAATTATATGATATTATTATTTATTGTGAAACTTAAATAAATAAGCTCCAGAACTTATTATGAATAGTAAATTGTTACTTGTTTTAATTTATTATAGTTGACAGTATTAGAAAGTAATATTTATCACAAAAGATTTCTAGGTTCCAAACAATAGAATTAGAACGGGTATAAAATACCCATTTATTGAAGTCGGTTTAAAAGAGGCCGACCTCCTCTTTAGGTTGTTTCTTCAACCTCAGCTCCTCAATTTCATATGCCCTAAATCAAATTTTAAACAAAATCAAAGGTCGTGATTTGGATTGATTCAAAGTGTCTTGTGGCTTGATATCATCGTCATCATATTGATTTCATCATCTTCCTCATAGGACTCCTAAATAGTACGTTGAAATCATATTGTGTATAGTTGATTTGAATCAAATTAGTGCTAATTGATGTATGTGAAGTTAATTAGTTGTACTGTGAAGTTTGGTTGGTGTTAAAATGCTTTCCTTATTGATTTGGTACATGCAATTGTGTAAATTTTGGTTATATTGCGAGCTGAGATATGTAGAAACATAGTTGCAGGTGATCTGGGTTTTACCTTTCAGCCGATCGGCTGAGATTAATGAGCCGATCGGGTATGGATAGCTTAGCCGAACGGCTAAAATGAGATGATCGGGTAACTTAGTGTAAAAACATTACATAACTTGACTTTGAAGTTTAAAGAAGGAAAGTGTAGGAGTAGCCGATCGGCTATAAATGTTGAGCCGATCGGGTATAAGCGTTGTAGCCGAACGGCTAAATTTAGCCAATCGGCTAACATAGAACAAAATAGCCACAGAACTTTGAGTCGAAACAATAGTGTAGGGAATTAACAGGTTAGCCGATCGGCTATAGATTTTAGCCGATCGGGTATGGTTTGGAAAACAGAATTAGATTGATGATGTTATGAATAATAATATGTGATTAGGAACTAGATGGTTATGAGGAATATATTAGGTTCCTAGTGTTATGAGTTATTATGTATTGTGTAAATAATATTGATATGTTAAATGGAATTTGAATATAAGTTAAAGATTATTAAATGTGTTACTAACTTATATTTGATTGTTGACTCTCAGATCCTCCAAAAGATAAGTGATACCTGGAGTACGAGATTGTGAAGACAAAGGTATCGGTGAGTGGATTTGGAACTCACCGTTTGATTTAGTTGTAACTATTTGGTTGCAACAAGTAAACGTAGATATGTTGTTGTATTTAATATTCATAGTTGATTATAAATCTACGTGCTATGTGTGGCCTTCGGGCATCAGTTGTTAATGAGGTCAACAGGTTGAACTGGTTGGTTGGGCTAGTTGGTTGTTGTGTGAATGACACAGGGTCTTGCTTCATTTGTTGTGTGTATAGAACCTGTGTCTGTGTATAGTAACCACTAGCCATCGGTCTCGTCCGTTATGGCCAAACGGATATGGTTGGATAAGTGTTCTTGGGGAGCCACCCGGGTATTATGGTTTTCCCTAGAGCCACTGTAACATCCTCTCCAGTGGCCTGGTAATTTCTAGTTTTAAATTGATTATTTAATGATTTTATGAATTATGTGATATTATTATTTAATTGTGAAACATAGATAAATAAGTTCCAGAACTTATTGTGAATAGTAACTTGTTAATTATTTTAGTTTACTATAGTTGACAGTACAATAAAATAGATTTCTCGCGAGTAGTATTTAGGTTCCAGACAATAGAAGAAGAATGGGGCTAATTAAATGAGTTGGGTTATGAGTTAGTCGACCTACTACACTTAAACATAACTCAGAATCACCTCTTCTTCCCAATTGAGAAACACTCCAAAATAACCTAACCTAAGAACTGAAATTTCAAGCAAAGGAGTTGATTTTGATTATAATCTTTATTTCTGAATCTAGCCTCAATTTAGAATCATCATCTTCATCTTCAAGTGGTAAGTGTTTTTGATTTATGAACTTAAGCCTTAGTTAGGTTAAATATAAAATTTATAAAATTGTTGATTTCTTGAATGTATATGATGATTTGAAGATGATATAGATGCTTACAAGCTAAATTAAGGTGGTTCTAATTGTGAATTCAAGTTTTTAAATGTGATAGTGAGGTTAAGCTAATGACCAAATGGGTTATATTTATTAAGTATGAAAATTTGATTGATTGTTGATTATAGGAGGTTACTTGATGATATATGTTCATGCTTGATGATCTTTTGATGTTAGAAAGGTTTATAAGTCGAATTGGTAACTGAGTTAAAGTGTTAATGAGATTTGGTTCGAGCTGGGCAATAGCAGGTCTGTTCTTGAGCTGAAGAACAGCTCAACGCGATCCCAAACCCTAGCCCGGATCGCGTTCATCAGCTATATTTTGAGCTGGACGAGTTTTGTTCTTGGGAACGCGATCCCAAGCATTCACCTGATCGCGTTGCCAAGTGAAAATCTGTCACGGAAAGTTTTCCAAAGACGAACGCGATCCAACCCTTTGATCTGGATCACGTTGCTTAGTGTATTTTGGTTACAGAACCTTTTCCTTCTTATGAACGCGATCCCACCAAATCTGACCTGGATCGCGTTTGCCTGTATTATTTTGTTGATTATGATAACTTGTGAACTTAAGTGTATACTATATATATGTATAGTATTGTTACTTATGTTTGAAGAAGATTAATAATGTGATCACTTGTGTAAGGTGTCCATTTACATAAGTAATAGTTGTTGATGACAAGTTACTAACTTGTGCGTTATGTGGTGTTTCAGATAAACCAAAGACTCGGTGATTAGAAGCTGAGTGTTGCAACTTCTGAGGTATCGGTGAGTGGATTTAGAACTCACCCTTCGATTTAGTTGTAACTTTTTGGTTGCAACAAGTATACGTAGATTGATTATGCGATGGTTATTCTGTGTTATTGAATATGAATCTACGTGATATATGAATCTTTGTGTATCAGATTATTGAGGTCAACATGTAGTTGGAATTTTTGGTTATTATGTGGATTACACAGGTTTTGATTCATTTGTTGTGTTTGAGACCTGTGTATGAGTTTAATAACCAATAGTTATCGGTCTATTCTGTAATGGCCATACAGATTGACGTTAAGTGTTCTTTGGGAATCCCCGGGTATTATGATATCCCAAGAGCCACCGATCCTCATTGAAAAAGAATGTGTTTACTAGTATTTGCTGTAAACTGATGGTTATGCTAAGTTGAATTGTGTGTGATAAATTCATTCACTTAGCTTCGTGCTAATCCCTCATCCTACTTCTTGCAGATTTTGATATATATATGTGGGTGTCAGGAAAGGATGCTTTCGCAGGGAATGTCTGACAGATTATGACTCTGATATGGTTTTACTATAAACCTGGTTTTGTAATAGATAATACCCCGACATATGTAGTTTTTAAACAGTTCTAAGTTGGTATGTTTTGAAGATGTAACTGTGTATGTTCATTATCTTAATGTATAGTATATAAATATGTTTTAAATTCATACGCTTCCGAGTAAAATAATATAATATTGTTATTCTAAAAAAGGGGTGTTACAGCCACCGATCCTCATTATTATATTGTTGACTAGTTGTAATACATGTTTACGGTTGTTTGGGGTAAACAGGAAGTATATTTTAAATTATACGCTTCCGTCATAAATTGTGTTATAATAATATGTAGAATGAGGGGTGTTACAGGTTTAGTGTAATATATTTTTTAAAAAATAAACTTAATTCGATTTTAACTTTTTTGGTCACAATTATTTATGATGTGTATTGTTGTTACAACATAATAATATATTAATAAATAAAAGCATACGAAAGAAAAATAAATCTAAACAAATTATAAAATATATATAAATATAAAAAATGGTGTGAACCGGTTCCGATTCTCGTGGAACTGGATTGAATCGGTGAACCGGACAGTTTAACAATTTTGGAAAATTGATCAAAAACCGGTCAGATTGGAACCGGTAATGTACTCGGATCCAGTTGAACCAGTCCAGTTCAACCAGATTTTAAAACATCATACATCCCACTAAATGATGGTATAATTGATAAATATTCATACAAAACTCATTTTTTTTATTATTATAGAAAAATATAAAAAGAAAAGTAACCGACCTTGTTGATCTAACAAACTGTAAGCGTGTTTTTATAAACTAAAAATTATTGGATGTATCATAGGTTTGGAATTGAGATTTGACTTTATTTTATGAGGCAAATAGAGCAGGATTTATGCAATATTAAACAAATAAACATTAAACAAGTTTATCATATAACCATGTATTGTTAATACATTTTTAATGTATTGGATAAGGTGCCCACTGCCCACTAACTATTAATTTATTAGCTAATGAGTATTTTAATAAATATTTAATAATGGGTTTAGGTTGATTAGGAATTAGGAAATAAAGAAGAGTAGTGATTGTATACTGCATTGACTAAGCCTAAAACCAATGAGATTAGGTCACTAGTGTTAGAAAGAAAAGAAAATTACATTATTTGGGATAAATTTCAGTTGACCATGCATTTTTTATTTGACATTTATGGGATTAAAAAGTATAATGGTTTTACTTTTTTATTTGATGTCTTTTTGAAATTTTAAGAGTCACAATCATATTCTATAGATACTAGTGTGAGACCCATGTAAAGTGTTGATGACGAATATTTTTGAATTAAGCAATTGCACTGAAAGTATAGTATTCACCAGGAATAGTGAATTTACTATTAAATGAATAGCAACTTTATTATTTTTCTATTTTATTATTATTCTATTATGTTATAAAGTAATACGGAGTAAAATATATCTATTTTAGATGACTTAACTTAATAACTTAATTATAATATAATTCATATAAATAGCCATTAAAATTATTTTTGTTAAAACACTTTGAGTATTTTACTTTACAATACAAAAACACAATTATAGATTATTATATTTTATTTTTAATTTTTCAAATTGTATGTTTTGTAAATTGCATATATTATATCTTACATAAATTTGAAACACCCGACTAATCAACGTAATGTCTTTTAATTTATTGATTAACTCAAAATAATAAAATATATTACAGTTTAGATCTATTTTTATTTAACGCTAATAGTGTTATAAATGTTTGATAATTATTTATAGTTTTTATTTTTTATATTAGAATGACAACCATGTTGATCATGAGATACATGGTATGCAACACAAGATTTTAATTTTTTTTAGCTTCATAGTTGCGTAATTAGCTTAAATGTTAACAATGAATATATAGTATATGACCAATCAATTTTTTTTACACATTGCAGAATAAACTCCTTATATTATTCTTGAACGATTTTGACATAATTTTGTGTTCAATATATATATATATATATAAATATATAATTCTAAGGTAAAGACTGTAAACATTACATGTACTTTTATTGTCTTGGTAGATAACATTAAGTTTACGTCCGTACGTAACTCCTTAACCATTTAAACATCCGAATCTGACACTGCAATTTAAGTTACATATATATCAGATTATTTATAAAATATTATGAGAATTTTTGTTCTGCCATAATGCACGGGTTAAAAACTACTAGTTATTATGATTGAGCAGTAAAAAAAATTGAGTTATCTTTGATATATACTAAGGTTAAGATGTTATTGGGATTATTCTTTTACAATTTATATAATTAGATATAGATTTTTTTTACAAACATCGGACACTCCACTGCCACGATATTACATTAACTCACAAATATATACAAGTGTCCCATTTGTAAAATTTGAATCGTCAACCTTATGATTAGAAGGTCAACTCGATACCACTAGACAAACTTAGTTGATATTATAGAATTCTATATAGTTTATATATTTAGACTTCTATATTTTAATGCCATTTCATCTAATATGTGAAAGCTTTAGATGCACATTAATATGACATATATATTTAGATCTAATTTAAAATAAAATCTTACATATGTGGCATAAAAATCACAAAATCATGGGTACAAGCTTTGTCACTCCTAAACTACAACCACTAAGTAAATCAGGTATATCTCTCAGTGAATATGCAATTGATTGTAAACCGGTCTATATCGCATATTATTAATAATTTTGTCACAAAAAATCTTATAGTGAAGGCAAAAATATTGAATTATTAAAATGAGAATTTTGATAAATAAAGCTCTTAAAACTCTTGTTAAATATATCGGACATGCTTTAATAGTTGTACTAAAATGATAATTAACATTCTCTCTTCTCCTAAATTTATGTTGACCAATAATTTTGATTTAATATACAAATAAAATATGTATGTACAACTATTTTAACAAAAGCACTAATAGCTTTATTTAGCAAAAGCCTTAAAATATTAGTACAATCTACAATAATAAGACCTTAGAATTGTAAATGACAACCAGAAAATAGTTGGATGTTTGTTTCTCTCCCACAAACCGTGTGAACACTTTACCCATTTATCTCGGGTGTATAGTTTAATGCTCCCGATTAGAGGTGCACAGATGGGCTTTAGTCCGAGCCCGAGCCTAGAAAAAGCCTGAAAAAGTCCGGCCTGAAAAAGTCCGGCCCAAAGCCCGGCCTGGCCCGAAAGTCCCAAAGGGGCCTGAAATTATTCATGAAAGCCCGGTCCGGTCCGGGCCTGGACTAGGCCGGGCTAAGCCCAAAGCCCGAAAAAGCCTGAAAAAAAGCCCGAAGCCCGAAAGCCCGGGCTTTTATGATATTAAGCCCGGGCTTTTTCATGAAAAAAGCTCGATCCTATATTATTTGATAAGTTTTTAATATTCAGATTTAAGTTTTTACTTATATAATATGTATATAACATATATCTTGTTTTACAAAAATTATCTTTCATATATAATGTAACTTATATATTTTGAATATGCAAAGTTTTCAATTCATTAAGTACGTATACGAGTATATATTCATTTTATCGATAGATTCTTAAACTATTACGATAATATCTTATATACATTATAGTTGTATATTATAAAAAATACAACGTACAATAACTCATTTTACCCCAATAGATACAAAATTAGTAGTTATATAGTACTAAAAATGTAATAAATAATTAGTAAGAAACAAAAGTAAAATTAAAAAAAAGGCCGAAAAAGCCCGATCCGGGCTTAGTTCGTTCGGGCCTTAGTAGGCCTAGTTTTTTTGTTAAGGCCCGGGCTTAGCCCGGTCCGGACTTTTAGACCCGGACATTTTTAAATCGAAAAAGTCCGGACTTTTTTAGGCCCGGTCTAAGCCCGGCCCGGCTCGGGCTTTATGCATCTCTACTCCCGATGAATAAATTTATACTTATGTTAAATTAAATTAATTCAATAACGTGACATAAGATTTACATGAATGGTCCTTTAACTTCATTCTGAACTTCTATAAATAAACCTAAAGTGACTGAGACATCAACTTAACTACGTGTCTATCAAAGGGTTCTGATTCAATGATACGAGAGGAAACTATTGACAAAAAGAATGTGACTTAAGATAATCAGTATCGAGTTAGCATCCCGACGTCTTTGGATGGGAGTATGGTACTCTATTCGTGGATTAATATACATATTACTATTAGTATTAGTGCTGTACAAAATGGAGTAATACTTTTCTCAGAAAAGAAGAAAAAAATTATTCCATCCGTCCCAATTTAATAGTCCAATATTTCATTTTGAGTTGTCCCAAATTAATTATCCACTACCAAATATAGAAATGAAATATGATTCTAGTTACGATATTGTCCCAATTTGAAAAATTAAATTGCAGAAGTAAAAGGAAGTTCAAATTAATTGGTTAGATATAAAAATATCATTAGTAAGTAGTAATTATTGTGTTTATCTTAAAATGCGTATTTTATGTCTGATGATAATTAAATTGAGACCGGTGGGAGTAACAAAAAACTCAACCAACTATATCCTACTTTTGCATAAGGTTCATTTAAGGAAAAATGTAACAAATAATTCGTATGATACTTTATTATAATGAGTTCTTGATTTATTATCTTTACTGTTCTTGGAGGATTATTATTCAACAACCGATGGCATAAACGTAAATTTATCATAAATAAGGGCATATGTTAAAAATGATTTTGAAAAGATAAGAAGAAATGGAACAACTTTTAGGTCATACAATTTTCCACATATGCCCACCTCATTTTGTACGGACATTAATAACTTATTTAAATCCACGTGTCCCACCACTAACACTGCCAACGAGGACCTCACATAAGTGGGTCCACGAAGACGAATAATATCATGACACGTCGTGTAAAAGTCGTTTCAAAGTCAACTTTCCTAGGATACCCACCATATTATGTCAGTAATATGAAAAGCTAAGACAAGCCCTTGCTCTTTTGGAGATTATTGAAACAAAACCTTATAATAATAACGTTATATTCATCAGCACCCCTAAGAGATTATGTTACACTATCTAATCAATTTTATTTTATATAATATACTACAGTGACGTATTATTTGTGAAAAAAGAATATATCATTTATCTGCATATAATAATCTTATGAGAATCATCCAAAAAATATGAAAGAAAAAAATTAGTAAATTACAACAACAAAGTCGTTGTTCATGAGATGAAAGTTACGTCGTTAGATGAAATGTGTGAGTTATTGATCATATGTGCATATTTAGTAGATAGTTGTTAGGTATGTAGGATGAATAGGATCTCATTACGATTTTAGTTTTATTTAGTTGCTTGCTTTCGACTTTTGTTGTAGCTTCTTTTTGCATTTATGAATTTTTATCTTAGCTTCTCTTGATTTGGGATAGCTTATAGTATATTAATTTTGCTTCGCTTTGTTAAAAAAGGGAGAGAAAAAAACATTTATTTTTATATATTGTCACAAACCCCACTTGACTCGAACTTAAAGGAATGAAGCATATTAGGCATTCGACTATAACACCAAGTTATCTTAGCCCATTAGGACGCTTCATAATCCATTTGATGGATATCTATAACAACAAGAACTCTTTATCATGTACTCCGTATAAAATTGAAATATTGCAAAGTTTATCTTGTTGCTCCATCAAAGCACGCAAAAAATGCTTTACCATTATTAGAGAGAAAACTTAACAAGCTCTAAGAAAGATATACAATAGTTATTTCTAATTGTTGTCCTATTATTTATACTAATAATGTCAAGTCATCCATTAGAACACAAAGGTATGTATCGCTTAACATAAACTTTGAGTAAAATGATCAAATTAAAATAGTCTCACTAAAGTTAAGTTAAGAATGATCCAAATTGATATCTTAAATTAAACATTAAGATCAACTATTCTCGATAATTTACACCTTATTACTGGATTAAGATCAATTTAGTAGCTTAATGAGAGAAATAATTATGACATTTGAATAATATTAAATGTTTTTATTAAACAAATATCAGCATTGCTATTAGGAAGTAAATATTATAGCATCAATGTGATACTTGAAAAGTTTGTTATAATTACTTATTCTCAAAATGACCACTCGTTGTCATGTTTTAGAGTTTATATGGTGTATTTATAATGACAACAATTTTGGTTCAACACTATCAACAATAACTTAAAACTTTAGGGGTTGATGTGAAACTTAACTAGAGGTTTGATGTGAGTTGGGTTTTGAGGAAGAGGGGTGTTCCACGTCGGTACACGACACGTGATATACATGTGACTAACAAATGGGAGTGGGTCCTAAAACAGGGAATATGTAATCTTATCAAGAAGTGTAGTGGTACCGTAGTAAATTTACTAGGTGGGGCCGACTTTATCCAAAGAGCCGCATTTATCGGTGGTAGATTCTGGAATCGGAGCAAAAAGAGAGGTGGCGTGTGTGAAATGAATTTGTTTATTTATATGGGTTGCGGGATTGGGCTTCGTTCATATCCAATTCTACAAATGGGCCCACCTACATAATGTGGTTTATCCGTGTCTAAAAGTAATAGTGAACTAGTATTTAACCCGGACGTTGTGCAGTTAAATGGATATCATATAAAAACCTCAACAATATCGTAAGTTAATGTAAATATACAACTTTATTTGCATGGAAGATGTTAACATTTGTGTTATATTTGGACTTAATAACGTGTAACAATGCGTATGTGTGTAACAACACAATGATGCTCAATTAAGTATTTAAATCTTTAACAATGTTGGTAAATACCACCACGATCACACAGAAAGTTGACAGCTGAATTATGTTTGGACTATAAACACCTACAAATTTTGAATTTATAATAAACTTTTAGAATATATTTGAACATTACTATTGACATAATTACATATGTAAAAAAATAATATGTGTAAACAGACCCTTAATTGTTGTTATTGATAATGGAGGTTTGAAAGTAAGAATACAACCAAAAAACATACATGGGCATTAATATCAAAATGTATATTATATTCAAATAATGTTATTAACATACTATTATGTTTTTCGCTTTTAGTTTTTCTTATATAACTTTTTGTATTAATCCAAATATACCACTACGACTAGTTTATCTTTATCTACATTTTGATACAAAAAAAGTTGATTTCCAGACAAAAAAAATACATTTGTTAAATATATATCATACGACGATAAAATTTATATCGAAATGTAGATAAAATTACACTGATTATAAATATATATTCAAGATTATTCAAAGCATTATATATAAAAAGTTATCAAAGAAAAGAAAAATAGTACCTATATTAAATATGTAACCTATAATATATTATTAAAACCACTCCTTGTGTGCAGAGGTTGGGGAGATCCGGAAAAAAAAAATGACACAAAAAAATCCGTCGATAACTGTCACACCCCCAAAGTCAGTAATCGTGTTTATTAAATGGTTTAGCGGAAGCTTTAGTTAATTAGCGGAAGCATTTTCAGTTACAGTTTAACAGCGGGGGTGCTGACGTTATAATAGTGCATTCATTTTATCAGAGCATATGATCATACAGAACATATTAATTTAAGATGCCATAAGTTTAAACGTTATTACAAAAGGGTACGACTTATAAAGTCGTACAAGTAGTGGTGTTGTAGAACAACATAGTTTACAAAACATGAGTTTATAAAAGAGGGATTTCATAAGTATAACCAATGGAATTGGTAATACAAAGGAAATCCAAGTGTCCCAAAAGTGGCATCATAAATAGTCTGGGTTGCCTACGTCCTTTATGCATGCAGGAGTACCTGAGTCCTAATTCCCTGAAAAACATAGTAAACCGTCAACATTGAATGTTGAGTGAATTCACAGGTTTAGTATATGTGTAGTTAAACCAAGTTTTGTATAAATCATTAATGTACACAAACATAATGTTTATATGTATAGCAGGAAACACAAGTATTCTTATTAAAGAAAACATTTCCTATTTTACTGTAAGAATGTCATTCTTACTACAAATCAGTGGATGTGTTAGGAAACACAAGTTTAATCATAAACATTTCCTAATAATAGTTGCAGGAAATACAGTTTAACAATCAAGTAAACATTTCCATATAAGTAGCTGTAGGAAACACAGGTTTAGCAGTCAAGTAAACATTTCCTATAAAAGTTGCTTTGTCGGGAAACCAAGTTTATCCAATCAAGGTAAACGTTTCCTAAAAAGAAATCATGTGTAGGAACACCTGTCCTATTAGTTGTCACAGGGAATTCCTTTCCCAAATCCAGTTGTAGTTTAGTTGTTTAGTTTAAGTGGGAGATATAGACTATGATCCCTCTAAGGTGAGCTAAACCTTTAGAGTTAAAGTAACGATACCTAGTACTATAACCAAACCACGACTAGTTGTTGTTGTTGCCTCAGTAACACGGTAAGTATACACTCCTCGTTACGACTGCCGTCGTGTGGTTGGAATGACCAACGAGTTATATCAGTGGGAGGGTTGTCAAATCGATAGTACTATCTGTATACTCAGTGGCTAGAGTCACCTAGCTAATGGTTATAGGTTGCAAGCACTGGGACTTATGTGCACTACAACTACCTCGCGTAAACCTAGGATCGTACCAAGATTCGTTGTCCTATTCCCAAAATAGTTGTGAAAACGTTTCATATAGTTAACAGTTGTTTATAAAGCATAAAGCATTTATACAAATCAGTTTGATATAAAAGCATGTCGGGCAATTATATAAACAAGTAGCATGTAATAGCACGTAGTTCTATGTTTTCCACCCCTGGTTTTAAAAGCATTTAAAACAAGTAAAAGGTAGGGGCTGTGAACTCACGTGTAGCAAGTCTTCAGCTAGTACAGCTAGAAGTACTGTAGTCCGAACGTGCCTCTCAATTACCTAAGCACAATTAAATATACTTTACATAAGTATATGGATAAATCGTTAAGTTGAAATGTTCATGACATTTTAATTATTGGTGATAATTGCGTTGAAGTAATCGTGGCGTATAAGTATATATTTACATATACTTATTAGTTGAATATATATATCCTAATATATATATGTCATTTTTCATCATCTTATATATATATATATATATATATGTAGTTGTCATTGTTGTTGATTATGTTTCCAAAACCTAAGTATAGTAGTTATAAAAATAACTTTGTTTAATACTATTGTCGTAGTTCATTTATATAACTATATATAAATTATAATAGTCAACTATATATATAACTCATTTGTCGTGTTTCTAATCTCATTTGTCTTGTTTAACTCGTCACTTATATATATTCTTTCCACTGCTAGTTATTTGTTACCACTGTTAGTTATATTCTTCCCACTGTTAGTTAGTCTGTTACCCCTGTTAGTTATAACTTTGCCACTGTTAGTTATAACTCGTTACCACTTAGTTATAACTTTGCCACTGTTAGTTATAGTTTGTTGCCCCTGTTAGTTATAACTTTGCCACTGTTAGTTATAACTTTGCCACTGTTAGTTATAGTTTGTTGCCCCTGTTAGTTATAACTTTGCCACTGTTAGTTATAGTTTGTTGCCCCTGTTAGTTATAACTTTGCCACTGTTAGTTATAGTTTGTTGCCCCTGTTAGTTATAACTTTGCCACTGTTAGTTATAACTCGTTAAGCCTTTCGATTTGGAGCATTTCTCTTTCGATTTATACCTAACCAAAAATCACGCATGTTCTCATATATGTCTAGTTTATTTCTGCACTTTATGGTATTTTTATATGTTCATTTACTATTTTAAACAAAAATAGTTTCAAGGTGTGGTCAGACTGGGTCCAAAACAGTTATATGTTCAAAGATCGAGTTATACACGAAATTACGGACATTTCTGGAAATGGTCATAGAAGAACTTTTTAAAGTTAACAAAATATGTGAGGTTTTGGCACTGGTCTCATACGTTTTAGTGGTCTAGAACTCAAGATATGGTCTCGAGAAGTTACTGAAAATTCCTGTCTGCCGGAACAGTAAACCTATGTCACCGAAGAAAAATGTTTTCGAGTAGCAAACGGAGTCAAAAAGTCACGAGACTAATTTTTTTGGAAAGATAACTTATTGTACTACATTCTAGGCTTAAGAAACGTCCATTTTGTTGTTGTAATGATTTTTATAAAATTCGTGGAAGTGGGAACAGAATCTGGACAGGAACATAAACTCTTAGTTTCTAGATTTAAATTGCGTTTCGGTTAATGTTTTGGACATGTAGAAGTTGAGTGAACACTAACACATGTATATAACCATAAATAAAGTAGAACTTGTGAAAATAAAAGAGTCCTTACAATGGTGATGATGATAACCCGAAGATGGTGATGATTACGGTTAATGATGATGATGATGATGATAAAATGGTAGATGTGCTGCTGATTATCGTGAAGAAGAAGAAGAAATAGCCTCAGCTCAGATCTCCTGTTGTTGCTTCAGTCGATGGATGAAGAAGAAGGAACAGAGAAAACCAATAATTTGAGTTGGTGGGAACTTATGTGTGTGTGTATTTGATATTGAGTGTAAGGAAGTATAAAGGATGGTGTATGGTTTAAATTGTCAACGTAGGAAGTATGGTTCAACAGGAGAATGTTCCCCAGATATTTTAATTGGGTTAAAATTGTAGGCTTTTAACATGTTAATTTCGTATAATATCTTATATTATTTCAATAATATAAGTTACTAATATTAGTAATTAATAATTTTCGAATTATTAATTATTTTGTATCACCAACTTTATTGTATTTTAGTTTGTCGAGTCTAGTACGTTTATTTCACCCGTAATTATATACATATAATTGCGAATTTAATATATCACGTATCACATAATAAGTTTCATAAACTTAACATATAGAAATTGTTTTGAATTCACTAATCAGGGAATTACTCTAGGTAATGCATGAAATTAAGAAAGGATTAATACCCTAAATGGAGGATTGTCACATTCTCCCCCCGTTAGCGAAATCTCGTCCCGAGATTTAAGTTGAGTTGTTCGTGACTAGTGTTCGTTCAAACAGGTGAGGGTATTTCTTTCGTATCTCATCCTCGCGTTCCCAAGTAAACTCCGGGCCATGTTTCGAGTTCCAACGAATCTTGACCAGTTTGATTCGTTTGTGTCGGAGTTTCTGTGTTTTCGTATCAGTTATTTTGATAGGTTCCTCCACAAAGTTAAGTTTTGAGTTAATAAAGACTTCGTCGGGAGGGATGATAAGTGTTTCATCGGAAAGACACTTCTTCAAGTTACACACGTGAAAAGTGTCGTGAATGCTACTAAGCTCTTGTGGCAACTTTAGTTTGTAAGCGACAAGACCAATTCTCGCAAGGATTTCAAAAGGTCCAACATATCGCGGGTTAAGTTTTCCTCGTTTGCCAAATCGTGCTACCCCTTTCCAGGGCGATACTTTGAGTAGGACCTTGTCTCCTACTTGGAACTCAAGAGGTTTACGACGGTTATCGGCGTAACTCTTTTGTCTGTCCCTTGCCGTTTTCAGTCGGTTGAGTACTTGCGATATCTTGTCTGTGGTTTCCTGGACAAGCTCTGGTCCGGATAGTTGTCTGTCACCCAACTCTGCCCAACAGAGTGGTGATCGGCATTTGCGTCCATACAGTGCTTCGAATGGAGCCATCTGTATGCTGGTGTGATAACTGTTGTTATAGGAGAATTCAGCTAGTGGGAGGTGAGTATCCCAGTTTCCCCCAAAGTCAATCACACACGCTCTCAATAAATCCTCGAGCGTTTGAATCGTTCGTTCACTCTGGCCATCTGTTTGTGGATGATGGGCTGTACTCATGTCGAGTCGAGTACCTAAAGCCTGCTGTAGTGATTGCCAGAAGCGAGATGTGAATCTGCTATCTCTATCAGATATAATGGACAATGGTACACCGTGTCGAGAAACGATCTCTTTGATATAGATCTTTGCCAGTTTCTCTAGTTTGTCAGACTCTTTGATAGCAACAAAGTGGGCTGATTTCGTCAATCGATCGACAATCACCCATATGGAATCAACTCCAGTTGATGTCTTTGGTAGTTTCGTGATGAAGTCCATCGTTATGTGCTCCCATTTCCATTTTGGCATTTCTGGTTGTTGCAAAAGTCCTGAAGGTTTTTGATACTCAACCTTGACCTTTGAACAAGTTAGACACTTGCTGACATAAGTAGCGATGTCTCTTTTCATGTTAGGCCACCAATAGAAACCTTTCACATCTTGGTACATCTTATCTGCACCAGGATGAATCGAGTAGTTGGACTTGTGAGCTTCGTCCAAAATCAGTTTGCATAGTTCATCATCGCATGGTACCCAAATTCGATTCATGAAGTATAAAACTTCATTTTCTTTGGTTTCGAGTTGTTTCTCCATTCCTCTCAGGGATTCTTCTTTCATGCGTTCGGTGGTGAAAGCTATTCGTTGTGCATCACGAATTTGAGTAATAAGATTCGAGTGGATTGTTAATACCAAAGCTCGAACTCTACGAGGTTTTACATTCTCTTTACGACTCAGGGCATCCGCTACTACATTAGCCTTGCCCGGATGGTACTTAATCTCACAGTCGTAATCGTTCAGCAATTCGACCCAACGTCTTTGTCTCATGTTGAGCTCTTTTTGGTCGAATATGTGTTGTAGACTCTTGTGGTCGGTGAAGATCGTACACTTTGTACCGTATAGATAGTGTCTCCAGACCTTGAGTGCAAAGACGACTGCTCCCAACTCTAAGTCATGAGTTGTATAATTCTTCTCGTGAATCTTCAATTGACGAGATGCATAAGCAATAACTTTGTCGTTTTGCATGAGAACACACCCTAATCCTTGATGTGAGGCATCACAGTAAACGATGAAGTTTTCTGTTCCCTCAGGTAGAGATAGGATCGGTGCGGTGCTCAACTTTTGTTTCAATAGTTGGAAGGCGTTTTCTTGTTTTTCACCCCATTCGAATTTCTTATCCTTTTGAGTTAATGTGGTGAGTGACTGGGCTATTTTGGAAAAGTTTTCGATAAATCGACGGTAATAGCCAGCCAAACCAAGAAATTGTCGAATCTCGGTTGGGGTCCTTGGAGCTTCCCAGTTTTTGATCGCCTCTATTTTGGATGGGTCCACATGAATTCCTTTATCATTTATCACGTGACCGAGGAAATGAACCTCTCTAATCCAAAATTCACATTTGGAGAACTTAGCATACAGCTTCTCGTTCTCGAGTAGTTGGAGGATAAGTTTCAAGTGTTGTTCGTGATCCTCTTTCGTTTTCGAGTAAATCAGGATGTCGTCAATGAACACAATGACAAACTTATCAAGATAAGGTTTGCATACTCGGTTCATGAGATCCATGAATAATGCAGGCGCGTTAGTCAATCCAAACGGCATGACTAGGAACTCATAATGACCATAACGAGTCCTGAACGTGGTCTTCGGTACATCCTTTTCTCGTACCTTCAGTTGATGGTAACCAGATCGCAGATCGATCTTCGAGTAGTAATCCGATCCTTGTAACTGATCAAACAGATCGTCTATGCGAGGTAGCGGGTATCGGTTCTTAATAGTTACCTTATTTAGCTCTCTGTAGTTAATACACATCCGCATAGATCCATCCTTCTTCTTGACAAACAAAACCGGAGCTCCCCAAGGTGAAAAGCTCGGTCGGATGAATCCTAAGTCTAAGAGCTCCTGCAACTGTGTAGACAGTTCTTGCATTTCTGATGGAGCTAGACGATATGGTGAGCGAGCGATTGGTGCGGCTCCAGGCACCAGATCGATGCGAAACTCGACTTGTCGCGGAGGTGGTAATCCTGGAAGGTCATCAGGAAACACTCCCGGATAGTCTCGCACTACAGGTATATCACTTAAACTTTGCTCCTCGGGTCTCTTTTCTACAACATGTGCTAAAAACGCTTGGTATCCCTTTCGGAGATACTTAGTGGCTTTTAAGCAATTGACCATTTTAGCAGCACTCGTCCTCTTATCTCCTTGAATCACCAAGGTTTCTCCAGTTAATAATGGTAAACGCACAATTTTATCAAAACAAACAATCTCCGCACGATTCTTCGACAACCAGTCCATACCGACTACGATGTCAAAGCTTCCCAACTCAACCGGTAGTAAGTCTATTTTGAAAGGATGACTCTCCAATGTTAGAGTACATCCTGGTACTATTTCTCCTGATTCAATCAACCTACCATCGGCTAGTTCTAAAGTGTACTTGTTGTCTAGTTTACGGGATTTAATGTCTAATAGTGATCTAAATTCCGTAGACACAAAACTCAAATCGACGCCTGTATCAAATAACACAGAGGCATAATGGTTGTTAACTAGAAACGTACCAGTGACAGTGTTGGGGTCCTGGCGTGCCTCCTGTGCTCCAATGACAAACGCACGACCTCGAGCTGATTGGTTGTTGGTGTTACCCCGGTTGTTGTTGTTCGGGTTTGCATTGCGGTTCTGATTGTTTTGGTTTCCACGGTTAAGTTTAGGGCACTTGTTTCGGAAATGACCTTGCTCGCCACATTCGAAACATCCATTAGCTGGTCGATCCCTATTTGTTTGAGTAGTAGGGTTCGATCTACAGTATTGGGCCAGATGCCCCCAACGTTTGCAATTCCCACAGAAAGTACAATCACCATCATGGTGACGTTCACACTTGCCACATTTGGGCTTGTTCCCCAAGTAAGTCTTTTGTTCAGCAGTTGTGGCAAGGTAGGCTTTCGTGGTTCCAGTCGGCTTTTTATTCTGCTGACCCTGACGGTCATTCCACTTACGCTTTCCCTTTCCAGCATCAGCACTGCTGGATTCAACCTTTCCCGAAGCGGCTTTCTTAGTAAGGGTTCCCATTCGGATTGCTTCATCAGTCAAGCGCTGTGCTAGTTCCACAGCACTCTTAAAGGTGGCAGGATTAGACGAAGTCACCAAGCTTCTAATCTGTGGCACCAAACCCCAAATATACCTTTCAGTGCGCTTGTACTCAGGTGTGACCATGTGTGGTACAAGGCGTGCCAGTTCTTGAAATCTGGTGGTATATCCTGTGATATCGGTACCAACCATAGTAATGTCCTAGAGCTCAGTCTCAATCTTCTGCAGCTCACTGCGGGGACAAAATTCTTCCACAACCATGGTTTTCAAAGTTTCCCAGGTCATCGAGTGGGCGGTTGTGCGTCCAAGTGCTTGAACTTGGCTATTCCACCATGTCAATGCCTTATCAGAAAATGTGCAGGTAGCATACTTTACCATGCAGTCACGAGCACAGTTGCTAATATCTAGCACAGACTCCATTTTCTCTATCCAATGAATAATTCCAATAGCACCCTCAGTACCACGAAAGTGGCTCGGTTTGCAAGCTAGGAATGTTTTGTATGAACATCCTCTTTGGGTACTCTCAGGGTTACCGTCAGATACAACAGGTTCGGTATTTCTGCTACCGCTGACCCTGTCGCTACGGTTTCGGTCAGTATCATACTGAGCAAGTGCTTCAGCAATCCTTCGGTTGACCATTTGTTCAGTTGTCTCCTCAACAGCAGGAGGTGGTGAAGTGTTTCTGCGGACGTTCCGGGTATTCCTACGCTTAGGCGGCATGACTCAGTCCTAATCGCACACAAGAAACACTCGTAAGATACCCTAGTCAAATCATCACTCATAAGGTATGTGATAAATATAGATATAGTATGATAATCAATCATCAATTGATATCACTCACAGTGTACATAGTGACATAAACTAAACATAAGTTATATATCATATATAAGGCAAAAGGTGTTACATAAGTTTTGTACAATGATGAGGTTGACAATAACGAGAAAATACACCCATCAGATCAAACATGATCTACAAAATGTGATGGATTTAACCTATACATCCATCTAGTCAAAAGTTTTGTCCTACTACCTCATAGCTATAATCCTAATACATCATAGATACCATCCTAACATGGTGAATCTAGTAGAAATATGCTAAAAACATCCCTGCAACCATCCTAATAGCTGCCATCAGTACACAAACTCCAACTGCAGAACCTACTATCCCCAGACGTCTCTCAAGCCTAATCAGACGTGCCCTAGTCGCATCGGCTGACTCTCGATCCATCGCAATGTGTACCTCGGAAGTGGCAAGGCGTCCATAGATAGTAAGTACATCACCGTCCAGTCGAGAGGCATCACTGTGCAACTCTCTGATAGAATCCTGCGTACCATAATGAAATCCAAGAAGGGTACGGACAACTGCAACTACAGTAGGGATAGTGAGCTCCAGAGGCTCCTCAGTCAGATGTAAGGGGGTCGATGAGTGAGATGACTCCCCAGTCTCGAAAGTGGAAGGAATCCTCTCAAGTGTCCTCCAGTAGCGTAGTATACGTGGCATCCAATCAAGATGCGGGACTCTAGTCCTCTGTAGTGACTGCTGATCACAAGGTATCTCTCTCTCCTCAGTCATCGGATCCTTGTCACGAGGTGCCAAGGGTCCTACAGGTGGGGATCTAACGCTCATCCTAGCCGTCCTACACAATCCAGGCCCACGTGAAGACTCTCCAACATGGCGAGTCGCCATGAAAGTAGATCCTAGCATACGAGTAGTGGGATCAGTGGGTGGTGATGGTGGAGTGCCTATGGTGCCATCTGAAGTAGCTCTAGGAAATGTGGGTGGGTAGACCTCCTCAGAAAGGTCATCACTAGCATAGTCAGGCTCCTCCTCTGACTCTGAGATGTAGACCGGAAACTGCCTAGACATAACTGTGACAAAGGTAATTGTGTGTGTCGTGTTAGACGTATGCAAAGTATGAATGCAGAAATGTGTTAGCCAAGGCTATAGTCTAGGTCTCTAAGGTTTTCAGTCACTTAAAGGCTCCTAGTTCTCTATAACCAATGGCTCTGATACCAAGTTCTGTCACACCCCCAAAGTCAGTAATCGTGTTTATTAAATGGTTTAGCGGAAGCTTTAGTTAATTAGCGGAAGCATTTTCAGTTACAGTTTAACAGCGGGGGTGCTGACGTTATAATAGTGCATTCATTTTATCAGAGCATATGATCATACAGAACATATTAATTTAAGATGCCATAAGTTTAAACGTTATTACAAAAGGGTACGACTTATAAAGTCGTACAAGTAGTGGTGTTGTAGAACAACATAGTTTACAAAACATGAGTTTATAAAAGAGGGATTTCATAAGTATAACCAATGGAATTGGTAATACAAAGGAAATCCAAGTGTCCCAAAAGTGGCATCATAAATAGTCTGGGTTGCCTACGTCCTTTATGCATGCAGGAGTACCTGAGTCCTAATTCCCTGAAAAACATAGTAAACCGTCAACATTGAATGTTGAGTGAATTCACAGGTTTAGTATATGTGTAGTTAAACCAAGTTTTGTATAAATCATTAATGTACACAAACATAATGTTTATATGTATAGCAGGAAACACAAGTATTCTTATTAAAGAAAACATTTCCTATTTTACTGTAAGAATGTCATTCTTACTACAAATCAGTGGATGTGTTAGGAAACACAAGTTTAATCATAAACATTTCCTAATAATAGTTGCAGGAAATACAGTTTAACAATCAAGTAAACATTTCCATATAAGTAGCTGTAGGAAACACAGGTTTAGCAGTCAAGTAAACATTTCCTATAAAAGTTGCTTTGTCGGGAAACCAAGTTTATCCAATCAAGGTAAACGTTTCCTAAAAAGAAATCATGTGTAGGAACACCTGTCCTATTAGTTGTCACAGGGAATTCCTTTCCCAAATCCAGTTGTAGTTTAGTTGTTTAGTTTAAGTGGGAGATATAGACTATGATCCCTCTAAGGTGAGCTAAACCTTTAGAGTTAAAGTAACGATACCTAGTACTATAACCAAACCACGACTAGTTGTTGTTGTTGCCTCAGTAACACGGTAAGTATACACTCCTCGTTACGACTGCCGTCGTGTGGTTGGAATGACCAACGAGTTATATCAGTGGGAGGGTTGTCAAATCGATAGTACTATCTGTATACTCAGTGGCTAGAGTCACCTAGCTAATGGTTATAGGTTGCAAGCACTGGGACTTATGTGCACTACAACTACCTCGCGTAAACCTAGGATCGTACCAAGATTCGTTGTCCTATTCCCAAAATAGTTGTGAAAACGTTTCATATAGTTAACAGTTGTTTATAAAGCATAAAGCATTTATACAAATCAGTTTGATATAAAAGCATGTCGGGCAATTATATAAACAAGTAGCATGTAATAGCACGTAGTTCTATGTTTTCCACCCCTGGTTTTAAAAGCATTTAAAACAAGTAAAAGGTAGGGGCTGTGAACTCACGTGTAGCAAGTCTTCAGCTAGTACAGCTAGAAGTACTGTAGTCCGAACGTGCCTCTCAATTACCTAAGCACAATTAAATATACTTTACATAAGTATATGGATAAATCGTTAAGTTGAAATGTTCATGACATTTTAATTATTGGTGATAATTGCGTTGAAGTAATCGTGGCGTATAAGTATATATTTACATATACTTATTAGTTGAATATATATATCCTAATATATATATGTCATTTTTCATCATCTTATATATATATATATATATATATATATATATGTAGTTGTCATTGTTGTTGATTATGTTTCCAAAACCTAAGTATAGTAGTTATAAAAATAACTTTGTTTAATACTATTGTCGTAGTTCATTTATATAACTATATATAAATTATAATAGTCAACTATATATATAACTCATTTGTCGTGTTTCTAATCTCATTTGTCTTGTTTAACTCGTCACTTATATATATTCTTTCCACTGCTAGTTATTTGTTACCACTGTTAGTTATATTCTTCCCACTGTTAGTTAGTCTGTTACCCCTGTTAGTTATAACTTTGCCACTGTTAGTTATAACTCGTTACCACTTAGTTATAACTTTGCCACTGTTAGTTATAGTTTGTTGCCCCTGTTAGTTATAACTTTGCCACTGTTAGTTATAACTTTGCCACTGTTAGTTATAGTTTGTTGCCCCTGTTAGTTATAACTTTGCCACTGTTAGTTATAGTTTGTTGCCCCTGTTAGTTATAACTTTGCCACTGTTAGTTATAGTTTGTTGCCCCTGTTAGTTATAACTTTGCCACTGTTAGTTATAACTCGTTAAGCCTTTCGATTTGGAGCATTTCTCTTTCGATTTATACCTAACCAAAAATCACGCATGTTCTCATATATGTCTAGTTTATTTCTGCACTTTATGGTATTTTTATATGTTCATTTACTATTTTAAACAAAAATAGTTTCAAGGTGTGGTCAGACTGGGTCCAAAACAGTTATATGTTCAAAGATCGAGTTATACACGAAATTACGGACATTTCTGGAAATGGTCATAGAAGAACTTTTTAAAGTTAACAAAATATGTGAGGTTTTGGCACTGGTCTCATACGTTTTAGTGGTCTAGAACTCAAGATATGGTCTCGAGAAGTTACTGAAAATTCCTGTCTGCCGGAACAGTAAACCTATGTCACCGAAGAAAAATGTTTTCGAGTAGCAAACGGAGTCAAAAAGTCACGAGACTAATTTTTTTGGAAAGATAACTTATTGTACTACATTCTAGGCTTAAGAAACGTCCATTTTGTTGTTGTAATGATTTTTATAAAATTCGTGGAAGTGGGAACAGAATCTGGACAGGAACATAAACTCTTAGTTTCTAGATTTAAATTGCGTTTCGGTTAATGTTTTGGACATGTAGAAGTTGAGTGAACACTAACACATGTATATAACCATAAATAAAGTAGAACTTGTGAAAATAAAAGAGTCCTTACAATGGTGATGATGATAACCCGAAGATGGTGATGATTACGGTTAATGATGATGATGATGATGATAAAATGGTAGATGTGCTGCTGATTATCGTGAAGAAGAAGAAGAAATAGCCTCAGCTCAGATCTCCTGTTGTTGCTTCAGTCGATGGATGAAGAAGAAGGAACAGAGAAAACCAATAATTTGAGTTGGTGGGAACTTATGTGTGTGTGTATTTGATATTGAGTGTAAGGAAGTATAAAGGATGGTGTATGGTTTAAATTGTCAACGTAGGAAGTATGGTTCAACAGGAGAATGTTCCCCAGATATTTTAATTGGGTTAAAATTGTAGGCTTTTAACATGTTAATTTCGTATAATATCTTATATTATTTCAATAATATAAGTTACTAATATTAGTAATTAATAATTTTCGAATTATTAATTATTTTGTATCACCAACTTTATTGTATTTTAGTTTGTCGAGTCTAGTACGTTTATTTCACCCGTAATTATATACATATAATTGCGAATTTAATATATCACGTATCACATAATAAGTTTCATAAACTTAACATATAGAAATTGTTTTGAATTCACTAATCAGGGAATTACTCTAGGTAATGCATGAAATTAAGAAAGGATTAATACCCTAAATGGAGGATTGTCACAATAACCAACAAATACAAGTTGCAACGGTCAGGATTAAACGTTGGATAGATCTGATGGATGTAAACAAAAGTCAACATGTAACCGCCGATTCAACTCACCGACAACCATATATATGGACAATTAGTCCAAAATTTATAGTCCATCTTTTCATTTTGGAATGTCCCTAATTTATAGTCCAATTGTACTTTTCAACCAATCAAAACATTTAAATGTGGTGAGAGATTAAATCTGATTGGTTGTAGAGTACAACTGGTACACTTTTCTTAAACTGTGTATTTTTTGTCTGTGGACAATAAAATTGTGACGGAGGGAGTATATATATTCTCACAATGACTAGGTAGTATTTACACTTTCACCCTCCATTTATATTTATGTTAGATATTTTTCTTATTATTTAATAATTTCGAGTCGAATCGAGCATGACGATATCGAATCGAGCCGAGTCAAGCTTGAAAGTGTCGAGTCGATAAATATTAAGTTTAAATTATTTATTATATATATTCTAAGATTGATAATCGAGTCGAGTTGAATCGACCTCGAAAGTATTACTGTAATACATTAGTCGAGTCGAACTCAAGCTTGAAATTACAACCTCCATCGAGTTCAAGTCGAGTTTTCTAATCGAGCTCGAGTTTGACAATCAATTGAAAACTAATTTAGAACGATGATACAATCGAAATTATTTTTCCTTTGTTCATTTTCTTAGCTATTGATATATTGTAACTTTGTTTGTTGGTGCATATTAATTTCCTATTATCAGAGGAGGCAAAAGAGTAGTCTTCATTATCGGTGCTCGAGGCAAGTGACTCTTTCTTTACTTTTTCCTATCCGATAGTTTGTTTATCCTTCATACTTCATCCGTTGTAAACCCCTTAATATGCCATTTAGTGAGGGTTGGGATTTTATAAGATTCATGTTTTCAACTTCAGTTTATTCTGGTTCTGGAACCCAATCCATTATACACTATTTATCCTTTTTAGAATACGGATTTCTGTATTTTCCTTTATCCAAATTTTGATTATCAGTTTAGTTTTCTCTAATATGACAGTTTCTTCAAAACCGTAATGTACGTTATATTCCTGGTTGGGATTGCCATGGTCTACCAATTGACTAAAAAAGCAAGTGATAGTTTTTGTCTGTTCTTTTTTACTTGAAAATTTTAAGGCAGGTTCTAGGTTTCACCATGGGTAATTTTTTGTGGAACTATCTAATTAGTATTGCAGTCACTAGATGAAGATACCTGAAAGGGGTTAAGCACTTAAGCCCAATAAAATTGAGAACATAAGTAGCTACCTTCGCCAAAGCAACTGTGATGGCACAAATGGCGTCATCAAGGTCAGTTAATACAACTAATCAACACAACCGAAAAGCATTGACGAACTTACTGTTATTCATGCATTCATCATTTCACCCCATAAGGTCAAGTGGTTTCACCTATCTGCTACTGGAATATATATGTTTACCTTACATATGATTGTTATTTTTTGTTATTAGCGTAAATGATTAATAGAACATTAAGTATCTTTACCATCTGTTTATAGATTTGGAGTATTGACTGACTGGGATCATCCTTATCTCACTCTTGATTCTGTACTGCTCTTGCAGAGGCTGAATCAGAGGTTAGTGGATCAGCAGATTCATTATTGGTTGAATATTGCTCTTGATGCATGACTCATAAAAAAGAATTCATCTTTAATTTTAGTTGATACCTTTTCATAGTTCTTACTTTTACCTATATGAGTAATAAATAGGAAGCTTCATGTACTATCCAAAAGGCCATGTTGCAAAGGGCATGTATCAAATTTTCAATATACCAAATACTCAAAGGGCAAGTGGTTTACTACATGAATTTCTTCTCAAATTGTCCCTTGCAATTTGGAGCACCACTACCTGGTCAATGCATGCCAATGCTGTCAAGAGTTCGTGTCTCTTAGTTTATAAGCATATCATGTGTTAATTGAAATGCGTTAATGAAAAAAAAGATAATAAAATTTAGTTTAATTGTCTTAATTTCTGGAATTCAAAATATTCCTGGTACATGTGTGTGTATATTGTATAATGGCTGATAAATCTCTATTTGATGATCTTTTAAACCGTGAAAGTGAATTTTCGGTGCTTTTAGGCATCAACTATCAAATAGCTAAACTGGGAGTCGGTTATACAACTTTAAGTAAGTCATTACCTCAATATTTCATCTTTTAATTTTTAGTGATACAATATCATGTTAATTTTTCTGATATGGTGATTTTAATCCTATAAGAACTTAAATATTCCAATCACGCAGCTTTCCAGTAAGTTCAAATTGTTTTTGGCTACTCGTGCCGATTTGTAAATATTCATTTAGTTCAAAGTTATGATTGTAACTTTTACTTGATTTTCAGTATCACTCTGAATGCACACTCTATAGTAATACTAATGTTGAAGTTGGATCATAGTGGAAGCAAAATGGAGGTCCAATATCAATTCTAATCTTTAACTTTTGCTATCTTATCTGCTACTTTAATTGTGATCGAAGTCTTAACAATTTTTAGTTTGATTAGAATAAGGTAACAATAAAACTTTTTTGGAATATGTCGATCTACAAATTTTCTTCCTTTCGTTCGTAGGAGGGGGCGCATCACTGCAAGTGGCAGTGAGGTTAATCAGCTTCATGCTGATGGTGGTACACATGTATTTTGTTCTTGACTATGCTCCTTCACTGAACCATTGATGGGCTTAATGCCTTCGGTGTGATTTTACTGAATACTGATTTATAAAAATTAATTGTTGAATATACAATATAAACTCATATTCATCAATGAATATTCAGAGTAAATTTTTAGGTTCTCTGGTCCCTTACAAAATTGAGGTGTCTCTTGATCCAATTCATATATATATATATATATATATATATATATATATAGTGTTGTGTGTGGTGATTAATGGCGTGCTCAAATTACTGACTCTTTATGAACTAATCTGTCAATCAATCAAAGGTGCCCCTGGTCAGTTTATTTTATCTTTCAACTTTGTTATTTGTTCTAATTGTAAGGCCGTAGGAATTAGGGTGGCAAAATGGGTGGGTTGGTTTGGTTTGGAATGGTAAAAAAATTGCGGATGCGAAACTATTAACTGTTTAGTACATGTGGGTCAAGTTGGGTTGAATAATGTGTTTTGTTAACTTTTATTATCTTTAAACAACCGTTAAATCTAAATATAAGCTCAGTACCTCTAATATTAAATTATCAAGTAGATCACTTTATATGGTTTTAAGTATTGGTATAGATCTTGGGCAAGTATTGATTCATTTCACCCTCTAATTGACAACCAAGGTTTAAATTTAATCCCTTTAAACTTTTTGCAAGTATTATCACGTAAATGTCATTTGATAAAATTATTGTCATGTTTATTGCATTTGAGCTCCCATTTCTCATGAATTGGAATCAATGGCTATAGTTCATGTTTAAAGCATTATAGGAAGTACATTTTACTGATCTGGTACAAGTCTTCATTTTATTTTTAAACTGATAAATCGTTTATTGATGCTTTACTTTGCATCTAAAGGTCATTGCGTTTGATGTCTTAGGGTCAGGGGCGGACCCACGTTATAGCCAGCGGTGACACGTGACACCAGTCAATTAAGTCGACTTAGTGTAAATTTAGTTGATAATTTATTGATTTTGTAAGAGTGCCACCACTTATATTTAGGCAGTGCACCTCATATTTAAATAAACATAATAAATTACTAAGTCGAGGAAGCTTCAAAATTTTTGTGACACCGATTACTAAATTTTCTGGGTGCACCTCTGACATGTATGATTTACATTTCACATGTATTACTCGTATTATTATATTATTTTACGAGTAAATCGATTTTGATGGCTTTAAGCATCGATTTTGGGCAAGTCTTCATCCATTTGACCCATTTATTTGTATTGGGTATAACTATATGTATTGGGTATATAACTATATATACTTCATATGTCATTTTATGAGGAAAAATATTATTAAGATAACACTCATTCGTCAATCATATGTGTCATACTAATTATTCATAAGATATAATACATGTTTTGGATAAAATTGCTTACAGTTGTGCTGGAGTACATTACAATCAAGTATAACAATGACATGTGACATTGTTGTGACATTGTATCTATTCAAATCAATACATAAAATACTTCGTAAATCAGAGGTACAAACATTAAGTAGTTAATGATCATGCAATTCACAATGAAATGATCATGCATTAACAACAGTAGACATATAAGTAGTTAATGATGGGTGTGTGAATTTATTGCATTTCTAAAAAGATCGTTATTTGAAACAATACTTAGTTAATGTTATTTGATATTATATCTACACATGTATAATCTCGCGAAGGTGCGGGTAAATAATCTAGTTTTTCATAATAAGAAAAGGCAAAATTTTTAAAAAAACTCAGAAGGAAAGATAAAAGATACCACAAACAAGACTTTAAAACCATTTGTAATCGTAGTGGCACTTTTGTGTCAGTTGTGTTACCTCAGTGTTAGCTGAGCACTTCCTAAAATGACACACTGCCGATATGACGGTGCGAGTAGTGATTGTGTCACTTTTTATCGATATACCTTCATTTACATACACTAACAAAAATATATAAAATATATAAATAAATAATGTGCCACACATTTATAAATACACAGTCATTTGCATATACTAAATTAAAAAAATAAAATAATGGACGCGTTGGTTTGTAAGTCGTCAAAGCGAGGCCAAGCTAAGGGACACACAAAGTGACATGGCCATGCCACTAGTGCCAGTCTTGTGATCCAAGTTGGTTTGTAAAACGACACACCTGTTGGGACTCGTCTTTGAGAGATATTTACATATAAAACATACCACACAAGCACCTAGAGAGAGCACCAACTAACATGAAATAAAGGGGTAAAACAACATTATATACATACTTAGAATTATCAACCAAATCTTGTTTGGTAGTATGCTTAGACATTAAAATTGTGTGCTCTATAGATTCATTTCGTACTAGCATTTTACCCGCGCTATGCAGCGGTATACAGAAGTACTTGCGGTAGTTATTGTTTAATTATATGTCGTCATTTAGTAAAAACTAAACTAAAAGATAGCGATATATCAATTTCTTACTTCATCGTATACATTATTATAGGTTGAAGTTGAACTTTCAAACCATTAGTTTACTAACTTAAAACCCGTTTACCATTTTTATCTTTAGGGTCAGACTTGAGTTAAGGTCCGCGTTAACTCATCGATCGATCAAGAAAATTAATTTTTTATTTTTTAATAAAATGATCATACCCATCAACTTTTTACCCCCGTTTACCTAAATGGGTTATCAAATCAGTTTCGATTTCGAGTTAAATACTTTTGAATCAACCCTTTTATAAAATCAGTCCGAATTTAAGTTTTAAAATTTGTAATCTAAATATTAAATCAATTAACTTGAATTATGAGCTTTTAATCGCTATTAACTTTGATAGTTAAAAAACTATGTTTACAAAAAGAAAAATAAATTAGTGTTTCAAATGTTTGTACTTTTTGCATTCGATATTGTGCTAAATAAGACGGTATAATAGTAACTTATATTTTTGTAGACCATCAAACGGTCAAGCTATTTTACAGTAGTAGTAGTAGTAGATCAACTTTTATGATTACTTGAACAACATATTATCTAAAATATTAATGAAGTATTAACTAATTTTTTAATATAGAAATGACTACCAAAAGTATTGATAATAGAAAAAAACTATCAGTTTTACTATAATTCTAGTAATACAGTACATGACACATCATCATTTTTTCGAATTTTGAGATGTCGTATTGCAAAAAATACGATAAAAATAATAGTTGCTTTTATTATTGATATTTTGATAGTTGATTTCGAGAATTTTAAATATATCAACTGTTTGTTTCTATTGGAGTAATTTGCCGTTACTTGAATGTAATGACTAAAAGTTTTCAAATTTTAAATAAAATACTTAAAAGGTTAGTAAAATATTTATAGTATCTCTTTATTGAGAGCTTAATATAAGTTTTCAACCTTTTATATATTAGTATATAATAAAGATCATTATAATCTATAAGGAAAAAATAATATTATTGTAGTAATATTTCTATCAAAACAATTGTAACTGACATTTTAATATACACTAATATGTTATCTTAGTTAGTTATAACTTTAAGTTACATATATATTTGTAACTGAAATTAGAATTAAAGTTTATAATTAATTATATTGATTAAGTATTTAATTGTAAACATATTAATGAAATGAAGGGTAGAATAGTAAATTACTATTACTCTTTTAAGATTTTGTGTCATTTGTTTTATATGGTAGTATAGATAATCATCTTGATCTTAATTATACTGTTAATGTATCATATTATACTGTTAATGTATCATCACTCTACTTATAATATAGCGTAACGTACAACTATGTTTATATATAATCTTTAAACCGTTCATTATACATGATAAATCTTAAGTCAACCCTATTATTATGTTATATATCGAAGCAAATAGACAACCATAATATCAACCGTTAATTATTTATTACTTCATTATGTTTGTTTGACCAAACTTTTGAGGTGGTAATTGATTTGTGTCATCGTGTAATAATATACGGAAGGAATTCGTACCCCACTTATTTTTAATCATGTACAATCTGACTTGTTTTACTGGGCTGTAAAGTACAACATACTATAATAAATTTGACGTACTAAATGTAAGGATAAGGATACATTACTATACACTTTATTAATGGCGTATAGCTAAAAAGAACATGTAGTGTACAAATTATCACTAACTAATAATGATATGTTACAAATGAACATAGACTTGAAATGGGAAATTGTCTCCGAATTGACACATATGCCATACGCGATTGTATTGGAAGATTAGATAACGTCTCAATACTTTATTACTTATCTATCAATTTATTTTGTTAGTTTCAAAAAATTGGACATGTAGCAAAGGTCGATCATGGAGAGAGGAGGCTCACACACTAACGGATTTAGAATTCGAAGTGACATAAAACATTGATATATCAATTTTTTGAACTCGTAGCACAATTTAAAAATTAATAAATAATGTAATAGTTAATAAGAAATTTACATTACATATAGTGAACGAATGCGTTAAGCCCTTATGCTAGTAAATGAACCCGAGCACGGCTGCCTATCTTTAACGTGGTCACTAGATCTCAATGATAAATTTATACTCCGTATATGCTTTAAAAAGAATCTGATTGTTCGAAGCCGACACTTTTGACTTCTAACGTATAAGTATTTTCTTTTAAGCATAAAGATTTGCGCACAATCTAGCACATCTCAGATGACGTGCTATATTTTTCAATTTGAAAATATCTTTTCATTTTTATTATTTGCTTCACAATTAAACAGCATATTTTCCGACTTCCATTTTCGCAATGGGTGATGATTCATACATTATTAAAAACTAGTGTTAAACCCGTACGATGTTCGGCTATCATTATAAAATGTCGTAATATGTGAATCACAAGTCAAAATGATATATGAAATGGTGAAAACTTTCAGATTATAAAATGAATTTTTTTTATCGGTATTAGTGATACTTTATAAATTTTAACATCTCAAAAATGAATTAATAACAGCATATTTTTCCCAACAATATCTATACTAATATATAAAAAGTTTGACACAAAGTCTTAAAAAGAGTAATAGTAAATTACTATTATACCCCTATAACTATCTCAATCAAGTTTTAAACATATGTATTAAATAAAATTTAATATAAAGTTAATACTATATCATAATTAATTTCGGTTACAAAATATGTAACCCAATATTAATTTGTCTTTTCTATAAAAGATGTAAGTTACATAAACATAATAAAGAGTTTCACATATAGTAAAAATAATTATGCTAACTGCACATACATTTACAACAAAAAAATATATATTTAATATTGACATTTTTTAATTATATTATAAATCAAATAATATTAATCGGATATTGATTTACGAATGTAAATATTTAAGATATAAATATCATTTATTTATCATCAACATAATACATAAGTTTAATTAATAAAAGGCAAGAAAGTTATAATCTTAAATAAATAATTGAGATTATCATTCTCTATTTTTAATTAATACAACGTCTAATGTAAATAATACAAACATCTAAAATAATGATATATAGTATATTATTGTAACAAGTATCTATCAAATTTCCTTACTTAATGACGACGGCGTAGCTTAACTTGTTGACCTCATCTTATACGCGCGAAAGATGCCGATAAATTAAAATGGTTGACACTTTTGGGTTAACGCATTCATATTTGCACGCCAATATTTCTGAACATAAACCCGAAGTGTGGTGAACAGACTCACATGTCAAAAATTACCTAATATGATAAACGAATTAATGCGTTTAGGTGTCACTTTTTTAGTTATGAGCAGCCTGTTGACCCAAACTCAAACCATATATTAAAGTGGTTGGGGGTGGTGAGGGGGGGGGGGGGGGGGTTGCGACGGATTGTGGTGGTACTTATTATTCGAATCATACCTTATAAAATAAAGTAAGTATATAATAATATTATTTATAAGTTTTATTTAAGATTTAAATGATCGTGAATAAAAGTATCACTATAAGTTTTGTTTTATTTTTTTTGCACCGCTGCATTGCGCAGGTACTATTCTAGTATCAATGAAATGGGAAGGTTAAAAAAGATGTGTATGTTATAAATTGACATTTTTTTAGCTAACAAAATTTGTCTAGTCATTGTGATATTTCCGTTACCTATAGTTATAATATGTTAACCTTGCAACAATTAATAAACAATGTGTACGTTAATAGTTTTGGGAAAAATAAATTATAAAAATTACTATAACAATTTAGACATTTTATTTAATAACTAATGTACATATATATGCACAAATATAAATCATTCTACAACAATTAAATATATACCTACATCATATAAATTTGAAAAGTAATATAGAATTAATAGAAGTACATGTCTTACCATTCGCATACTGAATTGTAATTAAGTTGTGTGAGATTTAATAAATAGAAAAAAACTCTTTAAAAATAGATGATGACCTTGATCTGCCTATCCATAAAGATTGTATTCAGTTTACTAAATAATAGAGATTGAATTCCCTTAATCTGTAAGATGATAATAAAAAATTTTCAAATTAACAAAACTTTAATGAAAGATATACTTACATTAAAAGTAAGTTCTCATAATTTACTAAAAGTTTATTTATTTATTTTTTAAAAAAGAGAAAGTTAGAGAAAGTTAGAGGAATATGAGTTAAGATTAAGATAAAAAAACTAAAAGATTAAAATTAGAAGGAAAAAATAGATTAAAGGATGTCATAAGTTTGGACTATAATAAAAAGTTATAAGTGTTATTATATGACATATTATTTTGAATTAAAATGGTATAATTTAATTTTATTAATTACCTTATTAAATGTAAATATTTATAATATAAATTTTAATTGAATATTACCTTATTTGGAATGAGGATGTAGGAAAATCCACATCATCAAGTTTTTTTATATGGTGATGACACATAGGATTTGTATGATGTGTCATGTGTATATATTCAATTAATAATTAAGGGTATCCTCCCTTAGTTATAAAGATAGATTATATGTACATCATTAACTTTGCTTTACAATGTTGGACAATTTAACATCATAAAACACAATTAGCGGTGTATGAAAAATACTTGGTGGTACTGTACAAATCACTTTCCTTTGACAAGTAAAAGAAAATGCTACTCTACTAAGGGGGTGTTTGGCCCGGATTTTAAGGTAACTTTTTAGCTTATTGCGTTATGATACAACTAAAAAGCTCTTTTAAAGGTGTTTGGATGAGCTTTCCTGGCTTTTAGATAGCGTGGAAGTCTAAAAAGCATAAGCTAAGCCAAACACCCCGTAAGTTGGATTGGTTATTTTTTGGTTGTCAATATATATTATATTTATAAACACACTTACTTGGTTAGATTGAGTAGGCTCCAAGTGAGTCAAAGTTCTATCGAGCAACTCGTCAATTCGAGTTTTTATCGAATTCAAACCTGAATTCGAGCTTAAAATCAAGCTCGAAATATATATCGATCGAGTTCGAGCTATTATTGAATCGAAAGCAGTTATTGAGCTTTTCGAGCCTTAACTAAAATCTATATACACATATAAATATATATGTAGTTTGTATATGTAAATGAAAATATAATTATGCTTTGAAATTTATATAATATTTTACATGTTTACTAGTTTAAGACCCGCAAAATTTGCGGATTGACTTTAGATATATTTTATATATGGATATATTATATGGATTTAATAATTGTTTTGGTGTTGGTGTCGGTACATCGATTTGTATTGTTTTAATTTTAAATGAAAAATGCATTAAGAGTTTGAATTGTGATAGATTTTGAATTGATGAGTCCAAATATATAAACTAATTAATAGGGATAATATTGTGTATGATATCACTTTGTTATTTGTATTGATATTTAATAATACTATATTATTTAAAATCATACGAGTATGTTTTTTCAAATAAGCGTATTTACTGGTTCAACAGGTTAATACTATTTTGTACATAAAAAATAGCGCTCTTTACAGTGCATTGGTAGTTTTCATTCATCTAAGATACTCTCTGTAATTTAAAATTAACAACCTATAATGCATTACTTTATCTTTTTAACTTTGACAGAAGATGACAAAACATGATATCTCAAATGCAGGCTCTACTGACCCAAATGACGTTAACACATCCTTAGAATATTAAATGGTAAATTATTTTAGGGATGTAAATCGCGATATAGAGAAATTAGTGGCAAAATAGAAAATTAATTAATTAATTATTGATAATATTGTGAATGATACCACTTCACTTTTTGTATTTGTATTGTTCTTTAATAATACTACTATATACTATATTATGTACCGAAACTTTGAATTAGTTGATTAAAAAGTTACATCGTTAGCTTTAAGATTTCAAATCTTGTAATTCGGTATCAATTTTTTTCGTGTTTCAAATGTGCGTCGTATTTTCAATAACTATTTTTTTGTTTCGTCAAAGTTACATACATGAGGATAACCGAAATTTGTGAACAAATATGAAAAACCGGTATGGCGGTATGTGTACAAATACACTAAACCCGTCGGAAACTGACCCGTTGACATCCATAATCCAAGCATTGTAAATTATAAATTGATAAAAGAATTCAAACAAGACGGTAGTATGAGTACAAATATACTAAAATCTACCAGAACCCGAGCCGTTGACATTCATGATCCAAAAATTTTAAATTATAAATTAATAAAAAGATTACAAAGAGTAAGTTGTATAAGAATTCAAATCACAATAGAATGAAGTTATAAATTTTTTGGAATTGAAAATAACTTATTGGGGTTTTATTCAGAAAAGATAAAAAGGAAGAGTTTAAATTTTAGAAAAATAATAAATTATAAAATATTTGAAAGATTATCTACAATTAAGGGAAAAGTAGAGGATTTATATTGTAAATATTAAAGGGTGTATAGTGTAAATATAGAAGGGTAAATTAGTCTTTTAGTCATATAATAATAGGATTAATGATGTCATGAAATAAATTAAAGGTTAGATCTTAATAGTTGATCTCCATCTAATGATCATTATTCTTTCAAGATTTTTCTTTTAATATATAAGATATATTACTTGTCTTTGTGATTTACTAGGCAAAGTAAGCCCGCGCTTCGCAGCGGGCAACCGAATAAATATGAGCGGTGATTTATACACCATCCAATTTAGTCATATTGTTATACTGTAAAATATTATAAAGCATATTTGTTGGTGCATGATTATAATTTGATCGTGCATAAATCGCCACTCAATAAATATGCACAAATAATTATTAGATCATAAAATAATATTATTTTACACTATTAATGCCTCAATATTTTTAAATTCTATATGCCATATCAATAAAATGATATCAAATTTAAATTATGTTTGTGACAGAAAAAAAAACTTCAACCTTTAAGTTTGTAAATGTGATTAATTCCTTTCCTTACTTTATTAATATTAATGGTATTGTTTATTTGATGTACTCAACAAAGATAGTCTTTATACTTTTATTAAGTAGATCTCATATATGTGTTTATTTAGGACATGTTGTAAGATTCAAAATTTAAATAAAAAGAATAATAAAAAAAATATGTTAACTCTTTTAGATAATATTTAGTTGGTTTATATGTTAACTTTATGACTATTTTGCAAACATAACTTTAAATATTTCATATTCATATATATTACTACGTATCAATTTGCAGATTCATTTTATAATTTTTGATAATAATTATATTTAATATTGATCAATAAAACTTAAAAATTAGTAACAAAGTAAATCAATAAAAGGCCTACATATTCTCTGATTACATTATTTGTAGTTATCGATCAATATACGAACAAAATCATTTCCATCTATGTAATAAGTGTTTTAGTAAGATAAAGATCGATTAAAAAACTTAGTTTTATTTAAGATGTATAGTTTAGAATCTCATCCCAAACTTAATTTTATCTAAGATGTATATTTTAGATCCTATCGCGAAGCGCGAGAAAAAACTCGCGTAGTTAATAACATGAAATATTCGCAAACGATAACAACCATTTGTACCATTTTTATGTAAAGTCTCGTTGGTTATGATTTTAGAAATTTTTAGATATAAAGTGTATTTAATTAATAGTATAGGGGTGTTTATGTAATGTCAAATTAAAAATAGGGACTATTAATAAAATAATTATTAATATAGTGGTTTTTATGTAAAATCTGAAATACCTAATGTTAAAATGGTGGAAAAAGAGCTTGGGAAGAGGCTCGATCACTCAACCTGCAGCAAAAATTGCACATGCCTATCCACTCGGCCACCCGCCTACCTTGTTGAAAAGTTTCAAATTTATCTTTTATATTATATAACACGTGGCAAAAGCTAAATGGTAAAGGTACTATTCATCTCACCCTACTTTGTTATCAAGTAGATAATTGTCTCGCGGTTTGCAGCGGGAAGGAAAATTAAGATGCACACTGAAAGCAAGTCATATTATCAGTGAGGATGAAAACCGACACTTTGATAATGATGATGAAAACCCGCACTTTGATATGAAAGAACATACAAATAGTTTTATTGATTTAGGTAATCATACGACCAAAACACAACATTTATATTCAATATTAAAATTCATCTTCCAAAAATGTGTAAATTTTTATTTTATCTTACCATTGTTTATTCAATTATAAAATAAAGCAATATATTATTTAGTTCCTCTCTCTCATAGTCTCTTGTTGCTCGAAATCAAAAAACATTATCATCAAAATCTAAATTTCACCAAAGTATCTACTTCAATTTGTTTTATTTGTTAAACGTCTAAATAACCAAAAAAGCAAACACTCTAAATGACTTAACAAATAAAGCTTTTTTAGTAAACAACCATTAAGTCAAAAACAATTGGTCTAACTTGAATTCCTATTTACGTAGTATGTACCTTTTGATTCAATAACTATACATACATAAATACCTTTAATTCTACAATTATAGCCACAATGATACTTATTTTGTTAAAAAGTTTTTGTCAATAAATAAAGTTGAAAATTTTGTCAATAAATAAATACGGAGTAATAGTATATACTTATTGTCAAGGGTACATAAATTTTCGTATCGAGCTTCAAAATACGGTAGTTAAGTTGGTTTTGGGAAGAAGAAAATCGTAAAAAGATTCAAAATCGGTGTTCAATAAATAAAATCTTGACAATCATTAATTTACAAATTTTTATTACATATGTTGAAAAAAACATATATAAATATTACTAGTATAAATACTAAAAAAATTAAATTACTTTTAACCAATATGTATATGCAATTAAGAATGTTAATTGAAATTCAATTCAACAATCAACACATCATAAATATTTTTTAAACCCAAGTTATTTTAGTACAAATAAAACAACAAAATGCAAAAATAATAGAAAAAAAATTGAAATCATTTAGTGGAAAAATAAAATTAGAATTAGTGTTGTATAAAATTAGTGGAACATGCAGGATTCGAACATGCACCAATTGAAAAAGAAAGTCAAATACAGTAGGCGCATACCACTAAGCTACGCATGTATTTGTTACATTTATTTCCTTTCAAATTTATAAATGTTAATAATTTATAACACATGTCAAAAAATGAATAATAAAGGTACTATTTATTTTACCCTACTTTGTTATTAATGATAATTTCTACTTTTATATATATATGAAATGATTTTTGATTTGGTAATAGTTTTAAATGAATATAAAAGAAGTTTGAGTATTAAAAATTGATTTTATATACAAATTTCAAGCTTTTCGAGCCTGCATCGTGAATGCTCGTTGAGTTATCAAGTCGAGCTCAAGCTTACCAGTTCTACTCGATTACTTAGAGTGTGAAACTAATTCGAATTTTGACCTCGATGTATATCAGTATATGTGATTTTTAATCATTAATGGCGTCACTGAAAGTCTATTACTTCAAGATCCAGGTTCCTTAGTGATGAAAATTGAATTGGGCTGGGTCTTCTATTTCTAGCGGGCCTTGTCGCCTGTATTGTGACACCCGGTAAAAAGAAGGGGGCAAAATTAGCGGTTAATTTAAACCTCAAATACTCGTACTCGGTACTTACTAATACGAAAGTATTGGGTATTATATATATATAAATATATATATACAACATTAAATGATTAAGTTAATAATCATTATAAATGAATCTGAAAGAACGTAGAATTTCAAATATGATTTTTGGTGATACAAATTTTAGAAAGAACGCGAAATTATTTAAAAAGATTATTTATTTGAAAATATTATGCGAACAGTCATAAATAAGAAGAAACGAAAACATTTATACGTTTTATATAAAATTATTGTACGAGACAGAAACAATATAAAATGTACCCAAAACCCAAAATAGTAAAATTTCACTAGTACAGATTTAGGCTTTGGTCATACCAGAAAAGTGTGACGAAAACCATATGGTCACACTCGTTTTTTCAGCGTGTGTGTGACTAAAGGTGCCGTGACCAAAGGGGTCCATACGGTCACATTACATGGTTAGTGGTCGTATCCATTTAAAAAGTGTGACGAAAACCATAAAATGTTTGACCGTATGCTCTTTAAAATTAAGTGAAAGTGTATTTTGTGTGACTATTGTCCATCCAATGGCCACTTGAATTGTAGGTTTGTGTGGCTATTTGTAACATTTAGTCACACAACGAGTGTTTTATTTTTGGGATTTGGTTACATAAATTTAAGCCAAGAGTGACCAAAAGTGTTAATAAGCGTGACCATATGTTCTTTAAAGTTAGCTAAACGTGTATTTTGTGTGACCATATGCTTTGTAATGTCAAGTAAACTTGTATTTTTTGTGGCTATTGTCCATCCAATGACCACTTTATTTTTATGTTTGTGTGGCATTTTGTATCATTTAGTTATACAAAGAGTGATTTATTCTTGGATTTGGTCACATAAAATTAGATCAAAAGTGGCCGTAGGTGATAAAAAGTGTGACCATATGGGTTGCAATGTCAACTAAACTTGTATTTTGTGTGACTATTGTCATCCAATGACTACTTTATTTTTATGTTTGTGTGGCATTTTGTATCATTTAGTCACTCAAAGAGTGATTTATTCTGGGATTTGGTCACATAAAATTAAGCCAAAAGTGGTCGTATGTGATAAAAAGTGTGACCATATGGGCTGCAATGTCAAGTAAACTTGTATTTTGTGTGACAATTTCCATTCAATGGCCAATTGTTTATTTATGTTTGTGTGGCATTTTGTATCATTTAGTCACTCAAAGAGTGATTTAATTTGGGATTTGGTCACATAAAATTAGATCAAAAGTGGTCGTAGGTTATAATAAGTGTGACCATATGCTATGTAATGTCAAGTAAACTTTTATTTTGTGTGACTATTGCCAACCAATGGCCACTTTATTTTTTATGTTTGTGTGGCGTTTTGTATCATTTAGTCACACAAAGAGTGATTTATTCTTGGATTTGATCACGTAAAATTAGATCAAAAGTGGCCGTAGGTGATAAAAAGTGTGACCATATGGGCTGCAATGTCAAGTAAACTTGTATTTTGTGTGACTATTGCCATCCAATGACCACTTTATTTTTATGTTTGTGTGGCGTTTTGTATCATTTAGTCACTCAAAGAGTGATTTATTCTGGGATTTGGTCACACAAAATTAAGCCAAAAGTGGCCATAGGTGATAATAAGTGTGACCATATGCATTCTAATGTCAACTAAACTTGTATTTTGTGTGACTATTGCCATCCAATGGCCACTTTATTTTTATGTTTGTATGGCGTTTTGTATCATTTAGTCACTCAAAGAGTGATTTATTCTTGGATTTGGTCACACAAAATTAAGCAAGTGGTCGTAGGTGATAATAAGTGTGACCATTGTTCACCCAATGGCCACTTGAATTGTATGTTTGTGTGGCGTTTTGCAGTATTTAGTCACACATAATTAATCAAACAGTGGCCACAATGTGTGACCATATTATGTGACTACATATTTTAGTCACATATAACAAATCAATAATTTGTGTAACAATATGAATTATATAACACCACAAATTAAATTTCAATGTACATAATTCAATATACAAATCAATAATATAATTGGATTGTTTAATTTACATAATAATATCCTAAGTATAGTAATTGCATATATACGAAAATACACTTATTAAACATCAGAGTTGTAAGGACTTTTGACTCTTGAGTTTGCTCTTCGCTTGCTTTCGCATGGCATCACTAGACACAAAAACCGGTGCTTTGCGCTTTTTTCTTGATACTTCTGGTACAGTTTTGGCCTCAAATGCCTTTTATCCAGTAGTTGGTGGTGTTACATGTACAATAAACAAGGGGCATATGGATCAAACACTAAATTAAATATGAAGAACTATGTAGCAGATAAAAATGTGTACTATATATGTACCTCCTCATCAAAAATCACTTGATCCTTGGGCCATGCATAAAAACCACCTACTGAATCGATAGCTGTTTTGAAACCATTATTTCCATTGTCCGGAATACAAGCTGCATCCACTAACGATTTATCAACGGACACTTTGAAGCAATCCTTTGGGAGTGGTCTGTTATGAATCATCACTTTTCCATTTGACAAGTAGACAGTACCCAAAGCAATGATGTTGGTCCTCTTTAGGTGCCACTGTTTACACTTGAATAACTAAAGAAAATGATAACGATTATTATATATATATATATATATATATATGTATGTATGTATGTATGTATGCATCAGAATTATATTAAACTGATCGAAGAATGTATGAACATTTTGGAATATATATATACATACCTGCGGTGGTGTTGGCTTTGCTGGAGACATATACTTTTGCCTCTGTTGTGAATCAGGTGTCCTGTTTGACTCGTCAGCAGATTTAACAACCAGTTCCTATATAAAACTCGGTAAATAAGTCATGTATGTAAAATTATTAAATCATAGTGAGAAATAATAAAATCAAATTAATTCAAATGTTTAAATACTTACACTTGTTTCTGTTGGCATTTCCACAGTTGCGAGTCCATTAGACTTGTGAAAGCTGAAATCCTTCTCACATCCAACATCACTTAACGCCACTCCGCCATCCTGAACAGTATTGGAAGCGTTAGAATTAACATCCACTGTTGGAGACACCTGCAATAATAGTTATACATTTGTTAGCAATATATTGTAAACTAATGTATAAAATGTTAGCATAATTAATACAATAAATGCCTTTCCTCTAATGCTGGTACAACAGTTGACAATGAATTTAGCTGATCCCCTTGTAACGCATCAAACCGACCCATAAGTTTGGTAACCATTGCCTGTGTTTCAAGCACTTGGGCTGACAAAGACTTTATTATTGTGTCTTTGTCTTGATGTGCGCGTCTCTCAGCAGCAAGATCCGCTTCAAGTAACTTGACTTTCTCATCATTGCAGGCATTTCTGTTTCGAGCGGGAAGATTAAAAAACTTTTTGACAGTCACTCCGCTTCCCATTCCTCGTGCATACCCCGACTTTTCGTGTCCAAATACCTTTGTCAAGGCATCAGTCCCATCATCAACCTTTAAGGTTCCAGCTTTGATCTGTGCCTCAGTGTCTTTCTGCATTACAGATTAATTTCCAATAGGCAGTAATTAATTTGTTTCATGAAAATAAACATGAATAATGTAAATGATGAATTAGCACGTCAACATACTTACTACTTTATCTGCCTTTTCTTTAGTCCTTTCGTCACGAAATTCCCCTTCTTTGATTTGCCTTCCTTTCAACCACAAGACACCACGTGGGGGTTCTTCATGTGCTTCAATTACTTTTTCTTCGATCTTATAATCATCAAATACACATGTAAATTAAAGTTTTTACAATTAATATATAAACTTAGAAAATAGAAAACAGAAACAAATTAGATTGTATTTAGAAACAAACATTCAAAAGGGAAATGTAGTTACCAATTTCTTTTTCACATGTACGTATCCGCGTCATCCCATCGTATGCGGATAAACAGACATGGAGCGCGCCTCTTTTGATGCATTAGACTTTTTCTTAATTACAAAACAAAAAGATATATAGTTAATGCATAAATTTGCAAACACAATAATATATATGAAAGATATATGTATGGACCTAATTAATATAATGACCAAAACCTGATAATTCTCGGTGCTCGTATACTGTACGAAAGCACCCCATTCCGGGGCTTTGACAATTGCACTATACTTGAATGGGACTTCAGTTAATTTTGAAGGTGTATCTTTGTTGGGCAATATGTATTTTTCCCTCAACTTCCTTCTGAAATTCCTTAGATGGGCACCAAGACGATTCATTATTGACTTTCTGTATGTGTCTTCAACATCAAAATATCACTGCAAAATCAATTAAAAATCAATTGCAGACTTTTGTTCAAATCTGATTACAGACTACCAAACGACATAATGTATTCTCAAATAGACACATAAATAATACACAAATCTGATTAACAGCAATCTGTTGTTTTAACATTAACAAGTTAAATATAATTGCATAATGTATTCTCAGTATTTTTGAATATAATAAAGGAATTTATTTAAAAGGGATCAGTTGTTAAAACTTGCCTTGATTTCTTCCCAAAGTTTAGCTCTTGCTTCTGCATCAACCTTCTTCCAGGAAAGAATCTTCAAGCCTATTTGCTCACGAACAATATCTCCTAGAAAACTTGCAAACACTGCTCTATTATCACCTGTTAGCCAATCCATAGCATCGAAGGTTATCTTTAGCTTTAATGCACCCAGTTTGCTGTATTGGTTGCGAAACTTGGATAACCTTGTAATGCCCCTCGGCGAAACCATTTTGATTGCATTTGAATTCTCGTTTTCATCGTCAGCCTGTTCATCATCAAAATCATCGTACTGCTCTGATTCATATCCTTGATCTTCTTCCTCGTAGCCATTACTATGGTAAATAGTAACATTATTATCGACTTCAATATCCATGATCCTTTAGTTTTTTTAGGAGAGAGTTGTAAATTAAAAGATTTAAATTTTTTGTTAATGGTTGATTTTGATTGGCAGAAAAGTGTAAAAACAGAGTAATGATTGTGTTTTTACTAGTTTGGAGGCATTAACTGTAATTATCAAATTTTAAGGAATGTAAATGGTCACGTCTAATTTAATTTTTTCGACTAATTTTGGCTCTAAGTATAAATTTTAAAATATTCTGCAAATATTTGGCTCAAAAAAAAAAAGAAGTTCAGTGGTGTTATATATATATATATATATATATATATATATATATATATATATTAAGTGTGAAAAAAAAGTAAAACGCATCAATTAGATTAGTGGTATAAGTGGTGGAAGGTGTTGGGTTGGTTGCATGTTCAAGTCTTGCACCCTACTTTTTTGTTGTTGTTGTTTTGTTAAGTGACCATGTTATATTTTAATGGAAGAGTGCTAAGTGTTATTAACATCTGTCAACTAATAACAATCATTATAAAATAGTATGAGTAAATATTATGAATAAGGTTTGGCCTATTGTTTATGAGTTTTTTTAAGCATGAGTACATTATTTCAAATGACGATTAATTAACCCGAATTCGAAGCTTATTTAGCCACCCGAATTTGAATAACCCGAGTTTTAGTATTTACATTTTGATCCATCAGTTTTGATTAATTAGTTTTAATTAACCATTAACCAGGTGTGTTAATAATTTTATTTAAAACCAACAACAATGAAAAACCAAAATACACGCAAACAAATACACATATATGAAACATTGTTAACTTGTATATACGTATATATAGTACCCGCAAAAAACTTAGGATAAATGTATCAAACAAACAAACATCCTTAACTAACTATATTTAAACATCCCAAATTTCTACAAACCAAAGGTAACAAGCATCCCATAAATAAACATTACATCTAAACATCCATTCATGGCTTTGCAACAAAGCATTCATTAAACTCTGCTGGGATGCATGGTGGTGTGTACCACATAACAAGAATCTCGGGAATTCCCTTCGGCCTAAGTTTTCACGATTAGACAAGATCCTTCTAACCTTGTTAACGGTTTGCCTCACGTTCCAACGACCTCCTGACCTTGTGTATTCGTCATTCAACAGTGTCCTTGCTTCTTCCATCCTTCCTCGACCTTCTGCCATTAGCAGCATACCAAGGACAAATGTAGCATCGGTTTGTCCCAAATGCGATGCCCGTTGCATCATCTCCTTTCCAGCAGCCTCATCACCCACATAAAACATCTCATCTGATCAACACAATAAAGAAAAAATATAAATATGTATGTAATTGAGTACCTCATCACCTACATATATAAAACATCTATGTATGATCAACACAATATAGAAACATAAATATGTGTGTAACAGAGCACCATGAAAGAATTCAACTGAATGGAAAATAAATTGTACCATTCCATCTCTAAACAACATGTGTGTGTTTCATTTCTCCCTCAAAAGTGCTAGCACTTCACTTCTCTGTATCAAGAAAGGAATGGAAAAGATGGAATCAACTTCCATCCTTTGATACACCTCATCCGACCCACCGGCTCTATTAAAGGTTTTGCAACTGTAATGTAGGTAAAACAAAAGCATTATAAATCCCTCAAAAAATGGTAATCTCTTAAATACTGTTCATTCACAAAATTCAATCTAAGACCTAATAAATGTGCTACGGTTCATTAAAATAACACTAAATTTATCGCTTAAATAGGCAAATGCAGTATTATTTAAGTCGAATCGATAGTGTTTACTAGGGTTAGGAGACTTACAGAGTCTTAAACTTAAAAACCTCAATCGCCATCGAAGCCCACAAAAACGCCAATATGGTAACGATGACTTCATCCGGAAGTTCAGAAAGCGAAAATCCTTGTTGCGTAGTCGGTCGGCGTCCTTTTGGAAGTTGGAATTCCATGATTATGAACTTGCTTGAAGATTTGGTGATGATCTGTTTCAAAGGGTTTGGAAGTTTGTACGCCGGGAACTGAAGCGTTAAGTTGGGTGGTGAACTGTAATCATCACCCGCCTCCATTCTGGTCTTTTAGTCAATCACGGAAATGCCCTTATAAATAAAATGCTTCTTATTGGATTAGTAAGGGTATTTATGTCAATAATACCTTTAATGTATATATTCAAACGTTTACAAATATGGTAACAAGATAAATTATTTTTATAGTTGATATGTAATTTAACGATTACGAATTAATTATATCCTAAATTGTATTATTCAGAAAAATGATGATTTGATTATATCCTAAGTTTGTAATTGGCTTATGTGACATAGACGACGGTGTTTGAAGCGAACTACTATATTCAAACTTAGGAAAAGTTGTATTATTCAAAAAAAATGACGAATTAATTATATCCTAAGTTTGGTAGTTGGCTTATGTGACATGGACGACGGCGTTTGAAGCGAACTACTATATTTAAACTTAGGATAAGTTGTATTATTCAGGAAAATGACGAATTAATTATATCCTAAGTTTGTAATTGGCTTATGTGACATGGACGACGGCGTTTGAAGCGAACTACTATATTCAAACTTAGGATAAGTTGTATTATTCAGAAAAATGACGAATTAATTATATCCTAAGTTTGTAATTGACTTACGTGACATAGACGATGGCATTTGAAGTGAACTACTATATTCAAACTTAGGATAAGTTGTATTATTCAGAAAAATGACGATTTAATTATATCCTAAGTTTGTAATTGGCTTATGTGACATGGACGACGGCGTTTGAAGCGAACTACTATATTTAAACTTAGGATAAGTTGTATTATCCAGAAAAATGACGAATTAATTATATCCTAAGTTTGTAATTGGCGTATGTGACATGGACGACGGCGTTTGAAGCGAACTACTATATTCAAACTTAGGATAAGTTGTATTATTAAGAAAAATGATGAATTAATTATATCCTAAGTTTATAATTGGCTTATGTGACATAGACGGCGTTTGAAGCGAAATACTATATTCAAACTTAGGATAAGTTGTATTATTCAGAAAAATGACGATTTAATTATATCCTAAGTTTGTAATTGGCTTATGTGACATGGACGACGGCATTTGAAACGAACTACTATATTTAAACTAAGGATAAGTTGTATTATTCAGAAAAATGACGATTTAATTATATCCTAAGTTTGTAATTGGCGTATGTGACATGGACGACGGCGTTTGAAGCGAACTACTATATTCAAACTTAGGATAAGTTGTATTATTCAGAAAAATGACGATTTAATTATATCCTAAGTTTGTAATTGGCTTATGTGATATGGACGACGGCGTTTGAAGCGAACTACTATATTTAAACTTAGGATAAGTTGTATTATTCAGAAAAATGAAGAATTAATTATATCCTTAGTTTGTAATTGGCTTATGTGACATGGACGACGGCGTTTGAAGCGAACTACTATATTCAAACTTAGGATAAGTTGTATTATTCAGAAAAATGACGATTTAATTATATCCTAAGTTTGTAATTGGCTTATGTGACATGGACGACGGCGTTTGAAGCGAACTACTATATTTAAACTTAGGATAAGTTGTATTATTTAGAAAAATGATGAATTAATTATATCCTTAGTTTGTAATTGGCTTATATGACATGGACGACGGCGTTTGAAGTGAACTACTATATTCAAACTTAGGATAAGTTGTATTATTCATAAAAATGACGAATTAATTATATCCTAAGTTTGTAATTGACGTATGTGACATGGATGACGACGTTTGAAGCGAACTACTATATTCAAACTTAGGATAAGTTGTATTATTCAGAAAAATGATGATTTAATTATATCCTAAGTTTATATAAGTTGTATTATATCCTAAGTTTATATAAGTTAATTGTATATATATATATATATATATATATATATATATAAATATATAATTAACTTTTAAACTTAGGATATAATACAACTTATCCTAAGTTTAATATATATATATGCGTATCATTATTTAAATATAATATAAGGCTAATGCAACTAGAAGGAAAAAAAAATGCTACAGCCTAGATTCGAACACGGGGTTAATTTGTAGCCGCAATATTGTTTTCCACAACCCAAGGAAACCACTCAGGCACGTACTGTATTTGTTTATTTTTTTTATAACGTATTCATTTTAAATTGTATGTAGGTTACTTTATATAATTCCCCTAATTTACTTAATTAAGCGGCTCTTTTAATTTTCAAACCCTAATTATTTACAAAACACCCCGTACACCACTAATCAAAGATTCAAACTCTACAATGGACAAGTCTTGGATGGGAACAAACAAGATGAACACACTTTATAGAGATGGAGTAACAACATTTATTGATTACGCATTAGACAACTTGAAGAAGATGACTAACATCGACCCACAAGGTAATAAACAACATGTTGAAATCCCCTGTCCATGTACCAAATGTTTAAACCATGTAGTGCGTAAAGTGAAGGAAGTGCATTTCCATTTATTCTGTCATGGCATTGATCTAAACTACACAAAGTGGACTAAACATGGAGAAAAGGATGAGCCACGATTAAGTGCCGTGGAACATCACAATGGTACAACATATTTTGTTGACACACAACCGACGGATTTTGAATCAGACATTCCAACAGAAGGCCCAGAAACAGTGGATATGATTAATGCTGCAAAAGATAATTTTGATGATAAGGATCCGGAAGACCATGCCAAGTTTCTAAAACTACTATCAGAGATGCAAAGAAACCACTTTACAAAGGATGTCATGACTTCACAAGGTTGTCAGCAATTGTTCAACTACTCAACCCACATGATATGCTATCATCAGGTTTTTCTTTTTTTTTTAAATCGATATGTAGCAAAGAAATCGTATTAGATGAATTAGATAAGATGCAAGAAGAACTTTGTGTCACACTATGCCTACTAGAAAAGTTCTTTCCTCCCTCATTTTTTGATATTATGGTCCCTTCGAACGTTGTATGAAGGTTATTAAAGGACATGTGCGAAACAGAAATAAACCAGAGGGATGCATTGCTGAGGAGACTATTGCAGAAGAAACAATAGAGTTTTTCGGCGAATATAAAAAGTCCATGAAAAACTATTGTTATCCCACCTGATAAACATGAAATTGATGAAAAAAATGAGGACGAAAAGCCACTGTCGGCCGGCAAATCAAGTGAAGTTTCTGCAGAACTCATTCGGAAAGCACATTTGTATGTAATACAGAATACAGATGAAATTATACCATATATCGAGTAAGTATTACTAACACATGTCTCTATTTCATTACTTAAACTGTTGCAACAAACATAACCAAACACCTTGTTTCAGGAGACACAAGTAGTTTTTGGAAACAGAAAACCCGGGCATGCGAAAAGCATTGCTGGAGAATGAGCACAGTATATCTTTTGTTACCTGGTTACGCGAAGAGGTAATTAATTATCTTTTGTAACTGGTTGTTTGTTGTTCCTTCAATTTGCAGCTCATATATATACTTGTAATGGTATTCAGGTTGAGAGAGAATTAGCGATCTCCAAAGAAAGTGTATCAGAAACCGTAAGGTAGATTTCATTTGGACCACGCGCCACCATAGTGAAATACAGTGCATATAACATCAATAGGTATACATTTCGTACTAAATGTAGTGATGGCAGCGTTTACCAAAATAGTGGGGTTAGTGTTGTGACAGAAGATATGCACATATCCAAAGGAGTAGCAACCACAAGACGCAAATTGTATTATGGGGTTTTGCAAGAGATATGGGTACTAGATTACCGTTTCAGGCAATTCCCTCTTTTCAAATGTGATTGGGTTAACCATCAGGATGGTGCGATCAAACGCGATACTACGGTTGGTTATACATTGGTTGACCTGAATAATTTGGGCCACAAGGTTGATCCGTTCATATTAGCCTCACAATCACGACAAGTGTTTTATGTGAAAGACCAGTTAAATATAAAGTTGTCTATTGTCTTCAACACACCTCCTAAGAATTATAGAGATACATATGATGAAATTGATGAGGAATTTAGTACTGTCATTCACCCGCACAATGATAACATTTTGCCACGTGTGGATGCACGTGACTTGGGTAAGGAATTAAGAGATGATTACTATCGAACCAACTGTAGAGGTATTGTTATACCAAGATCCAAGTGATCACACCATGTTGTAATACATTAGCCTTGTAAATTACCTTTTAATTAATAATTTTATGGAATGATTATTTGTATCTAAATTTCTATGAATTCAACATTTTATTTTATATTACAGTGCCATTTATTGTAGTACATTAACCTTGTAAATTACAACATAAATATTTAGCGTATATAAATTAAATGTCATATATATATATATATATATATATATATATATACCAACAATTTTACATTAATGACTCTAATATGCAAAAAATAAGCTAAGAGTGGGATTCGAACTTGGGTCATATCCCAACCAATCCAGGTACAAAGAAACATGTTAACAAGTTGACCTAAATGTTATTCTGCTTGGAAACCAAAAACTATATATTATATAACTATCAATAATAGCTTGTACCTGTTTTTGGCTACACTAAAGTTATGTGTGACAAACTCGACCACATGGTTTAGTCACATAAACAATTACTTCATGTGACCATATAGTGGCATTTGGTCACACTGTTCAAATGTGTGACCATATAGTGACCACTTGTACCTGTTTTTGGCTACACTGAAATTATGTGTGACAAACTCGACTTCATGATTTAGTCACATAAACAATTACTTCATGTGACCATATAGTGGCATTTGGTCACACTATTCAAGTGTGTGACCATATAATGGCATTTGGTCACAGTGTTCAAGTGTGTGACCATATAGTGACCATATAGTGACCATATGTACATCTTTTTGGCTACACTAAAATTATGTGTGACAAACTCGACTACCTGGTTTAGTCACAGAAACAATTACTTCATGTGACCATATAGTGGAATTTGGTCACACTGTTCAAATGTGTGACCATATAGTGACCACTTGTACCTGTTTTTGGCTACACTGAAATTATGTGTGACAAACTCGACTTCATGATTTAGTCACATAAACAATTACCTCATGTGACCATATAGTGGCATTTGGTCAAACTATTCAAGTGTGTGACCATATAGTGACATTTGGTCACAGTGTTCAAGTGTGTGACCATATAGTGACCATATGTACCTGTTTTTGGCTACACTGAAACTATGTGTGACAAACTCGACTACATGGTTTAGTCACATAAACAATTACTTCATGTGACCATATAGTGGCATTTGGTCACACTGTTCAAATGTGTGACCATATAGTGACCACTTGTACCTGTTTTTGGCTACACTGAAATTATGTGTGACAAACTCGACTTCATGATTTAGTCACATAAACAATTACCTCATGTGACCATATAGTGGCATTTGGTCACACTGTTCAAGTGTGTGACCATATAGTGGCATTTGGTCACAGTGTTCAAGTGTGTGACCATATGTACTTATTTTTGGCTACACTGAAATTATGTGTGACAAACTCGACTATATCTCAAATATGTGTAGAAAAATTGATTAGAATAGATTTGAACTTTCAAAAATACATAAAAATCGAAAAAACGATTGATGCACAATTATAGAGATAATCGTGCATCAATCGTTTTTTTCAATTTTTGTGCATTTTTAGAAGTGTGAATTTGTTTTTCTTTGTATATTTGCGATGTATGACTGTGAATCTAATGATTTTTGTAGGCTAGTTGTGCATTTATGAGGTGTTCTCGCCGTTCTTATTTTTAAAGTGTTCTCATTTGATCCAAACTCTCTCTCTCTCTCTCTCTCTCTATATATATATATAGACCAACACTCATTTTTTTAAACGAGAACAATCTTTCGAAACAAACAAACTATGAAAATAGTTTAACGCTAAAACAATCACTTATATATGTATAACCGTATATGCTTAGGGCATTTGAAGGTTTCGGGCTGTCCATTCCATACTGGATATTCATAGCTCGGCTAGACTCAGGTGAGTCTCACGGCCCCATTTTACTATTTTAATTCGGGGGAGATGCAACACAAATTGTTTTCGTGATTACATTTATGCGGTTAGTTAATTTAGTTATTAACTCAGTTATTCGGTTATCATTGTCAGTATTATTTTTGTTCGGATATTGCATGAGTGTTTTAATTCGGTAAAGTCCTCATCAGTGTATGGTTCGTTAACTTAATAAGGCGCGATTACTAAAAGATAGATCTATTTGGGGAGTGACGTCCCTGTCCGGGTTGCTAGCTACAACCATTTCAAACGGGGCATTTTAGTAATTGTTATGGGTGTTGACACCGTTCGGGAGGCAGAAAATCGGGTTAGGCCTCGAACCAATGTCTTAGTGCAATGTTAGTGTCAGTATATTTAATTCGGGAACCTTAATTGGTTTAATCATTGTTCGATTATAAATCGTCGGATAATATTGTGTATCACATCATGTTTTATGTTAAACCTGTGAGATTCACCAGCTTTATAGCTGAACTTTTTAGTGTTGTATTCTCAGGTGCGCAACAACAGTAGATTGCCCGCCGGATATGCTAGCTAGTACGAGTCGCATGCATTATATATATATGAATATTTTCTAACATTATCTTTTGTATTCGGCTATGTATTAAAATCTTCAGGATCCTATTATGCGAACTCATTAATGTTGTAAACTTATGACTTAAACTGTGTAATTACTTTTGTAATATATATAAAGGTCTCATGTAGATTCGTTTGCTTGTACCTTTGCGCTTGATTATTGATTAGTCGCACCCAAATGATCGCTTCCGCAAATCGGGGGTGTGACATGTATGGACTATGGCGTAGCTGGGATGGGCATGTTGCCCTTGACCCAATACCGTATAACCATCAAATATGGCCGTGCGTTGCTTTTTATCTAGAGGAAAAGTTATGTTGTTTTGTTTCTTATGTGTTATTCATTTGTAAACACAAACTACTTCATAAATTTGGTAACAGTGTTTTGCATGAAAGACCGCTTAAGACATGAAGTTGATCAAGAATCACCGGATATTCACATCACTTTTAGCCTAAAGCAAAGATGATAATTGTTGAGATGTGATGGGCATAGTTGTTGACTCGCGACTTGAATAATAAATTTCAACTTGTGACTCGACTCGAAAGAGTTATAACACGCGCACACACATGTACAGAATTAGACATAAGTAAGTATCAAGATATCATATAAATCCTAACTTTTCAAATTTAATGGTACAATTTTAGATAAATTAAAAATCCTACGAACTTATATAAAGTTAAGATTAAAATTGAAGTTATAAATTTATACTCCGCAATCTCTCTTCTCTCTTTATTATCTAATATAAGAGAGTGGTAATTAGTTAATCTCCTTGGATTTAGGAACTTAAGAAATGATCTTGTCCATTCCTTTAACCAGCGCATCTAATTCAGACCACTGATCTAATTACCCAAAGTGATTTATTAATCTCAGTATATTTTATCCACTTTTTGACTACTCTGCCCTTCAACATCAATTAGATCATATCCATGTTCTTCTCGTCATTCAAAATTCAATATACACGCTCCTTTCCCTGAATCCTTAAACAATTGATCTTCAAAATTCATCAAATTCACACGTGTTCGAATTAGGGCTCAAAATCAAGTGGATTTCAGCAAGATAAATCTTACATTTACATCTTCTTGAGCATCACTGTAAGTTATATGTTTAATTTTTGATGATGAATCGCATGTTTTTTGAATAAAATTGCAATTGCAATGGATTTCTGATGTGACGCAAAAAGTCATGTTTTTAAGTACAAAATCCACACTTTTTGGGCACATCTTTAGTGAAAATATTTCAAAACAATCATTATATGCTAAAATTTACTAAAGTGCTCCAAATATAGACGTTGCTGCAAAAACCACTAAAAACGTCCAAATAACAAGCAAAATAGAGCGAATAAACAACAACCAATCATCCCATCTTCATTTACCTCATGATGAACACATTCTTACCTTATCATATGATATCATAGGTAAAAACGAGACTGGAAAATCAAGAATCATGCAAAACAGCAAAAGGACGGAGAAGACACTACACTTACAGAATGGTTTAAAGTCATTCCGGAAATGCCTGATCTCTACTGATCCAATTTTGTTTAAATTGGTACCATTAGAAGCGTAACGGAATTACGAAGCCGTGGGCGAAAGAATCAGGTCAAACGGACGTGTAACGAAGGAGATACGCACGTTTTAAGCAACAAACGAAATCAGATGGACACCGTATAAGGCCCCATAGACCGTATACGGACTCATAGGGACCCTATACGGCCCTATACACACCGTATACGGCCCTATGAAGGTCGTATACGGCCCCTCGTTCCCCCGTATTAGCTTCATTTGCTTGTACATGCTGCATCACGACTTGTACGTATGGTTTGAGGCTTTCACTATAAATAGGGGTCATCACCTCCCCATTTGAACACACCATAACACACAATTCTCTACCATTCTTCATTCCACTCATTTCCTCACTCTCACACACTCTCTCTTCTTTTTCTCTCTCTAGAATTAGGGTTTGTTCCAGTTAAGTCTTGGTTAATATTTAATCAAGACTAACGGAGGGACTAATTTTGTAATAGTGTAGGGAATAGTTCAGGGGCTTTTCTTGTAATATTGTCGAAGATATTGTGGAGGTTCTGCTTGTACTCTTTTGTAACAACCGCCAATTTATGACTTTGGATTAGGGCCTAAACTACTTGTAATTTCATGTATTTAGTTTTGTATTAATCGAAATATACGAGACTTTTGTGAGATTACCTACGCGCGTACGTAATTCGTTTAAATCATACACTTACCAAACGGACGAGATCCTATAAAAATCTAGATTGGACGTTGGTGACAAAAACTTTTAAATAATTTGGAATTAACCAAACAAACCTTACTTGCTTTAATATATTGTGTAAATATACTACACGTATCTAGTATCGTTTAAAAACATGCCGAACGTGACGAGATCACACGAAACGCGCCTAACAATGGGAAGTAATTCAAGTTATATTTTTATAACTCATTATTAAGTATTATGATAAAATACTTCGGATACACTTTAACAAATAGCGCGAAACAACATTTAAACAATTACGGGATTTAACCGACAATGACCTGCGATATAAAAACTCGGAAACACCAACCCGTGAGCCGAGACCCAAGTGGGTCGGCTCGGACCCGCGGACCCAACCCAAACCGACCCATGACCCATCCCTTTTAAAACCCTTTTGTCCCCTTCTTTCTTCATTTCACACTAAACACACATACACACACTTTTTCTCTCCTTCTCACTCTCAATTTACAGCCCCAAACCACCTCAAAACGTCACCCAAAACTCATCATCTTGCGGAGTTGATTCAAGAAGAAGCGATCACCATCTCGAGCTCTCCATCTTCATCTTCTCCTTTCGCGATTTCGTGGTAAGGAACTTCAAAATTCTTTTAAATTACTTGGGAAACTTTTATTTACATGCTAGAACGTTTACTCAACAAAGATTTGCCCAAAAATCGACTTGAAAATGCATTTTTACGAAAAAGTGTTCGAACAGCTCGTTCTGCGAACCGAGATCTGTTCGTCCTGCGAGGCGAACCCAATTGCGAACCGAAGATTGAACTCGCGAACCCAACGGTGAACCGAACCAACCTGCGAGCCGACCTGTGAGCTGACTTGCGAGCCGACCTGCGAGATGACTTGCGAGTCGACCTGCGAGTTGACTTGCGAGTCGACCTGCGAGATGACTTGCGAGTCGACCTGCGAGTTGACTTGCAAGTCGACTTGCGAACCGAACCTTGTGTTCTCAGTTCGCAGACTACTGCCTTGCGAGCCGAACTCGGCTCGCACCGCGAACTTAATTCGCACCACTATTTCAGTCCATAACCCGACTTGACCAATTTTCCGAATTTTAATCCTAGATACGGTTTTTAATAAAACAATATACATAATAATACCACTCTCGGATTTTTTTTACAAACCGTCACCAACGGGCCATACTTGTTTTCAAAATACAAACGGTTTGCTAAACAAACACTTGGACATGTCCTAGTTGAGTGGACAGCTAGCATGAGTGATCTTTTAAGACCCCAACTCGTTTACTGGTTTACTTACAACCTTGCGCGTTACGGACGCCAGAAGGTTGCAGGATTCTGAGAATCGATACACAGACTTACGACCGCTTTACCTGGTTGATTACACATACGTACTTACTGGACTCATGTGAGTCTCATTGCCCCACTTTTACTGTTTTGCTGTTTTACTTACGGGGTGAGATGCATAGCTTATTTTTACGAACACGAGTACTGATTTACATGTTTACCAAACGGAATTGCATGAGTTTTCTCACCATTTATTTGGGGAAGCCTCCTCATCATATATCGTTAGTTATGTACTTAAGCGTGAACACTAGTTAATGGATCCATTAGGGAAATGACCCTCCCCGCCCGGGGTAGTAGCGATACCACGAACCGATCTGTATAAACGGGCGACTATTATTCGTTACTGATGCTTGCTCAATTTCCGAGCATGTCACGGGAGCAAATTTATTATTTACGGGTTAAGCTTCGATTATGAGCCTCTTGACAATGGTATAACTTACTTACTTTATATTGCGAGTGTTGCAAATAACTGATTTACGCCTGCGGGCCTTATTAATGAAATCTTGTGTTCAAACTCTTACTTTATTTACAAACCTGTGAGATTCACCAACATTCGTGTTGACCTTTTTAGCTTTGTATCTCAGGTACACATACGGAGTAGGATTCCCTCAGGACTTAGCTAGAGTCGCATGATTTCGACCTTGCAATTAACGGAGATTCTTAGCATTATCTTTTGTATTTATTATGATTATGTAATAGAATCTCCCGCCTTTTTACGCGGACTCTAGGGAACTTCATTTTGTAACCGGAAACGTTATGTTTCAAACATTCTATGTATGGAAATGTAACTATTTTACAAACGTTGCATATAGATGTCGTTTGCTTTACTTTTGTGCTGTGATATTTGATTAGTAGCACCCCAAAGCTTGCTTCCGCTAAATTGTGATTTTGGGGGTGTTACATCTTTCTCAAATGTTTATTCAATCTATGCTTTATTGACGGTTACTTCTTTCCTTATCTTTTATAATGATGATTATTATTGTTGTTATGCTAGATTTAGGATCAGTTATTATGCATAGTGAGTAGTTCCCTTGTGTGTTTGTTATGATGTAGTTAGTTTATATATGTGTGGGTGATGCTGCTTTAATATACGATTGAAAACCCGGTTTGCTGTCACTTTGCATTTATGATTTCTAAAACCTAAATTATATCGCCTTTCCTCCAAATAAACGTGGTTAAAATCTTTATGACAAGGAGTCGCGAACCTTGATCAAACGGTCACTACCTATCATTTTCTGAAACTGTAAACATGGTCTGAATTATGTAGCTGTGGAAATACACCATGAATTGATTAGGGATTTATAGGGAATAGTGAGGGCTGGTTTATATCATAGATGGTAGAACTTTAATACAAACTTAATTTATACTAGTCCAGAGTGACCATAAAGTATGTGATACCGGAAAAGACCATGATAAACGACACTGTACTTCGTATAGCGTTGAAAACACCTATGGTGGAGTACAAATACGTGGAAGCTAAGGAAATGCCGGTGGTTGAAGACTGTATCACATCCTGGTTGAACATAAAGCTCTAGGCTAAACCATGACCATTAATGAAAAGTTAACAGCCACCAAACCAAGTCTAAATTTTAAATGCCTTTCCTGACTCAGTTTCCCCCATAGAGTTAAGAAAGGTCGGAACCTTAGTGGGTATGCTACTCTATCTCATGCACCCAGGAATTACATTCCAAGAAAGGTCGTTACTCCGTCACTGGATAACATTGAAGAGTTGAGTATCCTCCTCCGATCAAACTCAATTTGACCTAGCACTCAGTGACATACTGGTTGGTCTCCCCAATGAGTAGGGTGCTAGTGTTTACACTACGAACAACTGAACTCAAGTAAGACATAAATATCTAATAGACATTTTCATATCAAAACCTTAGGCATCACCCCTGCATGAGCTAACTAAGGGATAGCAAACACACCTTTGCCGTACTGATTACATCCCTATTCTGCCTTCTGCTTATTTTTTGTTTATTTTAATTACGGACCTAAGCACAAACCCCCACTCAAATCATTTTAAACCCATCAATAAACTGAATAGTTTGTCCTGATACTTCCGTTTCACAGCACGATTAGCTTGAAGAACGACCCTAGGTCATACTGCTGTTATACATCTGTAGTAAACTTAGGTCCCCAGCTTTACAAATTTAAAACTACCTCCCACCGCCGTTGCCTCCTTCTGAACCGATACTTGGTTGTGCTAGACACACTAGGCTATGTTAAATGCTATATATGTATAAGTAGGCCTCATTCTTTCTAACACTTTGTCTCAGAATGGCAAACACACCACCAAGTTCGTCACGCTCTTATCCGCATGGAATACGAAACCCAAGGATGGCTAGGAGGGACGCCCGTTCGCCTCGAACCAGCCCATATCCTGTTCACCCCACTCTACCGGACTTAGCCGCTAGGGTGTACCATCACGACCAACGACTCCATGAAATGGATATCGAACTCCAAGAAACTCGCGAGAACTGGAGACTCACAGCAATGGAGCGAATCGAACAGGTCTCCGAAGATCACAATCACACTATTACCACCATGAACACTCTTCAGAATCAGGTGGGAGACACAGTTGAAACCATGGAGGTTGTCCACAACCAAGTGATTGGCAACCGAAACGAAATCTCTGTCCTACAATCAAGACTCCATCAGTGTGAGACACGTCTAAGGGAAACCGAGGACGCCCTCCGAACGGCCAACAGACTCGCCGAATCTGTGGACCGCCTCAACGCACTGCTGCCACATCTCAATCTACGTCGGAATTAGCTTAGGCTGAATCTGTATTCTATTATGCTTTCGTAGGACCTATGTAATTTGACCGGATGAAACAATTCCCGACATCTTTTGTATTTACTATATTGTGTAACCCTCTAGAACTCATGTCTTGTATCTAATCTAATTATCTAATGAAATATGAGAATATGGTTATCACGTCACTCTGTTCTCGTATATTCCATCATATATACGTGAGATGTATCATAAATTCGTACAAATCTCTTATTTTCCCTTTCTTGTTCTCCTTGTTCAGCATCATGCCTCCCCGACGCCAGGTCACCCTCAGCGAAACGGAAATAGCGGATCTAATTGCCCGCAGTGTGGCCCAAGCCTTGGCTACCCGGACACCTATTCCTAGTAGCGAAGATACAGCTACCAATGGGCCCCAATCCAAACCCTGCTCTTACAAAGACTTTCAGAACTGCAAACCCCTGAGCTTTGCAGGTACCGAAGGAGCAATCGGTCTAGTACGCTGGATCGAGAAAATCGAATCGGTGTTTCTTATTTGCAACTACACAGAAGGAGACAAGGTCAAGTTCTCCGCCAGCACATTTTCTGACACCGCCCTTACCTGGTGGAACACCTATGCCCAGACTGTGGGTATTGAAAATGCTTACAAACTCTCATGGGATGAGTTAAAGCAGCTGTTGAGGGGCGAGTACTGCCCCCGAGATGAATTGAAGCAACTGGAAGTAGAGTTCTGGAACCACAAAATGCAGGGTGATGACATCACGGGTTACACCAACCATTTTCACCAACTGGCACTTCTGTGCCCATCCATGGTCGATCCCGAGTACAAGAGGATCGAGAAGTACATAGATGGACTCCCCGACAAACTTCAAGACCTGGTGACTTCATCCAAACCAGGTACTGTACAAAGCGCCATTCGTATGGCTCATGAACTAACAGCCAACTCCGTCCGCCGTGGCAAAACCTCAACCCCAACAACAAACAACAAGCGTAAGTGGGAAGGAATCCCCAATTCCTCCAACCAAACCTTCAACAAAAAGCCTGAATCTGTAAAGGCTTATTCCTCGGGATCTACTGAGAGGAAAGGGTACGTCGGGAACAAGCCTTATTGTTCCAAATGCACCCGCCATCATGACGGTTCCTGCCCTTGTACTAATTGCAAAAAGTTCGGGCACTTGGTCAAGGATTGCCGAACCAACACCCCTACCCCCAACCCTAACACGCCGAAGACTTGCTTTGGGTGCGGAAATCCAGGACATTTCACGAGCGACTGCCCCAAGCTGAAAAACAACAACAAGAACAACAACAACGCTCGAGGAAGAGCTTTTGTGCTGAAATCAGGGGAAGCCCGTCAAGACCCCAATGTGGTCACGGGTACGTTCCTTCTCAACAATTTAACTGCTACTGTCCTATTTGATACTGGTGCTGATAAGAGTTTTATGTCTGATAAATTCTATCCACTACTTGACACTACACCCATAGCCTTAGATTCTAAGTACACAGTAGAATTGGCAAACGGAGAACTTATTGAGGCCAACAGTGTGATACCAAATTGCACTTTAAATCTAGCTAATGAACTCTTCTCCATTGATTTGATACCCATCGAGATCGGCAGCTTTGACATCATAGTAGGTATGGATTGGTTATCCAAGCACCGAGCCGAAATAGTTTGTTTCGAGAAAATCGTCCGAATCCCTCTCGTCGCCGGTGGAACTTTAGTCATACAAGGGGAGACCGGCGGGACGAGCCTAAACATCATTTCTTGCATGAAAACCCGAAAATACCTAAGAAAAGGATACCAAGCGATCCTTGCACATGTTATGGAGAAAAGTCGGAGGAGAAGCGACTGGAGGATGTGCCTATTGTTCGGGATTATCCAGAAGTCTTTCCTGAAGACTTGCCTGGCCTTCCACCACCGAGACAAGTCGAATTTTCTATTGATCTTGTGCCCGGTGCAACACCGGTGGCACGAGCACCTTACCGACTAGCCCCATCCGAGCTTCAGGAGTTGTCTACTCAGTTACAGGAACTCCTGGATAAGGGATTCATTCGACCAAGTTCCTCACCTTGGGGAGCTCCGGTCTTATTCATGAAAAAGAAAGACGGTTCTTTCCGCATGTGCATTGACTATCGTGAACTTAACAAGTTAACTGTCAAGAACCGTTACCCACTCCCTCGCATTGATGACCTGTTTGACCAGCTTCAGGGGTCGAGTTTCTATTCTAAGATCGACCTCCGGTTGGGTTACCACCAACTTCGAGTTCGAGACTCCGACATCCCAAAAACAGCTTTCAGAACCCGCTATGGTCATTACGAATTTCAAGTGATGCCTTTTGGCTTAACCAACGCGCCAGCTGTATTCATGGACCTTATGAACCGGGTGTGTAAACCATATCTAGATAAGTTTGTCATCGTGTTCATTGACGACATCTTAATCTACTGGCGCAACGAAACCGAACATGGCCAACACCTGAAAACCATCTTGGAATTACTCAGACACGAGGAGTTATACGCCAAGTTCTCCAAGTGTGAGTTTTGGATGCGAACAGTACAATTCCTAGGGCATGTCGTTGACAGTCAAGGGATACGTGTTGATCCATCTAAGATCGAGGCCATTAAGGGCTGGGAAGCGCCAACCACACCAACCGAGGTACGACAATTCTTAGGTCTCGCTGGATACTATCGACGATTCATTGAGAATTTCTCCAAATTAGCCTTACCTTTAACCTCACTGACTCAGAAAGACAAGAAATTCGATTGGACCGACAAACAAGAGTCAGCCTTCCAATTGCTGAAACACAAACTTTGCAGTGCGCCGATCTTGTCCCTACCTGAAGGCACCGATGACTTCGTGGTTTACTGCGATGCCTCACACCAAGGACTTGGGTGCGTGTTAATGCAACGGGAGAAAGTCATTGCCTATGCCTCACGACAACTGAAGGTTCATGAGAAAAACTATACGACACACGATCTGGAATTAGGTGCCGTGGTTTTCGCGCTAAAAAACTGGAGACATTACCTTTACGGTACGAAAAGTACCATCTTTGCCGATCACAAAAGCCTCCAACACATATTCGATCAAAAGGATCTAAACATGAGGAAACGTCGTTGGGTCGAGTTACTGAGTGACTACGACTGCGAAATCAAATACCATCCAGGCAAGGCGAACGTAGTCGCCGATGCCTTGAGCCGAAAAGAACGCGTGAGACCCCTTCGAGTCCGAGCCCTCAGTATTACCATCCACAACGATCTCGTCACCCAGGTTCTTGCCGCTCAACTCGAAGCACTCAAACCTGAAAACGTCACCGATGAAGCCCTGCGAGGCATGGATAAACAATTTGAAACCAGACCTGATGGAGCTCGGTACTTCTCTAACCGGGTATGGGTACCCAAATTTGGAAACTTACGAGATTTGGTGATGACTGAAGCTCACAAATCTCGATATTCTATACACCCTGGTTCTGAAAAGATGTATCATGACATCAAAGGATTGTATTGGTGGCCTAACATGAAAGCTGACATAGCCGTGTACGTCAGTAAATGCCTAACTTGTTTAAAGGTCAAGGCCGAACACCAAAGACCTTCGGGATTGCTCCAACAACCTGAAATTCCTCAATGGAAATGGGAGCAACTTTCCATGGACTTTATTACCAAACTAACAAAAACTTCAAACGGTTGCGATACAATTTAGGTAATTGTAGATCGTCTCACGAAATCTGCCAATTTCCTGGCCATCAAGGAAACTGACAAGATGGAGCGATTGGCTCGCATCTACATCAAAGAAATTGTTTCACGACACGGCGTACCTATCTCGATCATCTCGGATAGGGACAGTCGTTTTACTTCTAACTTTTGGCAGTCACTACAAAAGTCTCTCGGTACTCGTTTGGATATGAGTACGGCATATCATCTGCAAACTGACGGCCAAAGCGAGCGAACTATTCAAACACTGGAGGACATGTTACGCGCCTGCGTGGTTGAATTCGGTAAAATTTGGGAAGATCACTTGCCTTTGTGTGAATTCTCTTACAACAACAGTTACCATGCTAGCATCAAGACCGCACCTTTCGAGGCACTCTACGGACGTAAGTGCCGATCGCCTATCTGCTGGACTGAGGTGGGGGATACCCAACTCACTGGTCCAGAAATCATTCACGAAACCACCGAGAAAATCGTCAGTATCCAAAACCGACTGAAAGCCGCCCGTGATCGTCAGAAAAGTTACGCCGACGTGAGACGCAAACACCTTGAGTTCCAGGTTGGGGATAAGGTACTCCTTAAGGTGGCACCATGGAAAGGCGTTATTCGATTTGGAAAACGAGGAAAACTGAACCCTAGGTACATTGGACCGTTTGAAATTCTCGAGAGGATTGGTCCAGTGGCGTATCGACTACAGCTACCTACCGAACTTAGTAGCGTACATCCTACCTTTCACATTTCTAACTTAAAGAAATGTCTGTCTGACGAGACACTGATTGTACCACTCGACGAAATACAAATCGATGATAGACTTCACTTTGTCGAGGAACCCGCGGAAATAATGGACCGTGAGGTCAAGCATTTAAAACAGAGTCGTATTCCCATTGTCAAGGTCAGGTGGAATTCGAGGCGCGGTCCTGAATTCACTTGGGAACGGGAAGACCAAATGCGACTGAAATATCCACACTTGTTCACAAACCCTGCTCATACGACTTCAGCTCAATTTCGGGACGAAATTCTCCTAACAAGGGGAGAATGTAACAACCGCCAATTTATGACTTTGGATTAGGGCCTAAACTACTTGTAATTTCATGTATTTAGTTTTGTATTAATTGAAATATACGAGACTTTTGTGAGATTACCTACGCGCGTACGTAATTCGTTTAAATCATACACTTACCAAACGGACGAGATCCTATAAAAATCTAGATTGGACGTTGGTGACAAAAACTTTTAAATAATTTGGAATTAACCAAACAAACCTTACTTGCTTTAATATATTGTGTAAATATACTACACGTATCTAGTATCGTTTAAAAACATGCCGAACGTGACGAGATCACACGAAACGCGCCTAACAATGGGAAGTAATTCAAGTTATATTTTTATAACTCATTATTAAGTATTATGATAAAATACTTCGGATACACTTTAACAAATAGCACGAAACAACATTTAAACAATTACGGGATTTAACCGACAATGACCTGCGATATAAAAACTCGGAAACACCAACCCGTGAGCCGAGACCCAAGTGGGTCGGCTCGGACCCGCGGACCCAACCCAAACCGACCCATGACCCATCCCTTTTAAAACCCTTTTGTCCCCTTCTTTCTTCATTTCACACTAAACACACATACACACACTTTTTCTCTCCTTCTCACTCTCAATTTACAGCCCCAAACCACCTCAAAACGTCACCCAAAACTCATCATCTTGCGGAGTTGATTCAAGAAGAAGCGATCACCATCTCGAGCTCTCCATCTTCATCTTCTCCATTCGCGATTTCGTGGTAAGGAACTTCAAAATTCTTTTAAATTACTTAGGAAACTTTTATTTACATGCTAGAACGTTTACTCAACAAAGATTTGCCCAAAAATCAACTTGAAAATGCATTTTTACGAAAAAGTGTTCGAACAGCTCGTTCTGCGAACCGAGATCTGTTCGTCCTGCGAGGCGAACCCAATTGCGAACCGAAGATTGAACTCGCAAACCCAACGGCGAACCGAACCCACCTGCGAGTTAACCTGCGAGCCGACCTACGAGATGTCTTGCGAGTCGACCTGCGAGTTGACTTGCGAGTCGACCTGCGAGATGACTTGCGAGTCGACCTGCGAGTTGACTTGCGAGTCGACTTGCGAACCGAACCTTGTGTTGCGAACTGAGTTCAGTTCGCAGCCTACTGCCTTGCGAGCCGAACTCGGCTCGCACCGCGAACTTAATTCGCACCACTATTTCAGTCCATAACCCGACTTGACCAATTTTTCGAATTTAAATCCTAGATACGGTTTTTAATAAAACAATATACATAATAATACCACTCTCGGATTTTTTTTACAAACCGTCACCAACGGGCCATATTTGTTTTCAAAATACAAACGGTTTACTAAACAAACACTTGGACATGTCCTAGTTGAGTGGACAGCTAGCATGGGTGATCTTTTAAGACACCAACTCGTTTACTGGTTTACTTACAACCTTGCGCGTTACGGACGCCAGAAGGTTGCAGGATTCTGAGAATCGATACACAGACTTACGACCGCTTTACCTGGTTGATTACGCATACATACTTACTGGACTCAGGTGAGTCTCATAGCCCCACTTTTACTGTTTTGCTGTTTTACTTACGGGGTGAGATGCATAGCTTATTTTTACGAACACGAGTACTGATTTACATGTTTACCAAACGGAATTGCATGAGTTTTCTCACCATTTATTTGGGGAAGCCTCCTCATCATATATCGTTAGTTATGTACTTAAGCGCGAACACTAGTTATGTAACACCCGTCAAATTAGGACTATATTTAGTGCCTAATCATATGTGTAAATACATGTAATTAGGATTAATTATATGTATCATTATGTGTATTGATATATTCATATCAATACACACGTACGCGATTTGATAAATCGTGCATTTTCATATCGGGCGGATCCCGATACATTAATGCGGACGTTGGTGAACTCTATTTATTAAATAATATGAGATTATTTAATAAACATACTTATTTCCAAATATTAATGCGATAATGTTTCATAAACATTTCGTATCACATATAATGCTCAGAAACGACCAAAAAAAAACGCGTGAAACGTGCCCGACAAACGAAATAAACACAAATTATATTTTTATTATTCATTATTAAGTATTTTGATAAAATACTTCGAGTAAAAATATTACGATTACACGCGCACGAATAAAACGTTTAAAAACGTTACATGAATTAAATAAATGTACAACTACGCAACGAACGCGCAAACCGAGACCCGACAACATTTTAGTAACTCAAAGTAAAGTATTTAGAATAATACTTTCATATAAAGATATCGAGATTTAAATCGTTAGTTAAACATGCGTATCAAACGTTTAACGTCGAAACGAACGGGTAAACGAACACCGCACGTAACGTAGCCTTGGAAAATAATTAAACCCACCTACTTGTGGATGGGACCCATGAAAAATGCAGCCAAAGCATGGAGACCCATTCCTTGACCCTTTTCTTTCTTTTCCTCCTTGTATACTTCAACACCCATACTCATTCACCTCATCATCTACTCCCCATCACTCCTCTACTTTCCCTTTTCTTTTCTCCTCTCTCTAACCACGAAAATCAGCAGCCAAAAACAACCAAGGACACCACCATACCACCACCATCAAACCACCATCATCCTCCACTTGATTCTTGAAGAGAATCGCAAGGAAAGCACGGTTTTCGCACTTCCACCTTTGCATTTCGACCCTAGATCTTTGATCCTCTTGTAAGAACTCTTAATATTCTACTAGCTTTAATTTAAATACATTTGTATACATGTTTAGTTGCTCATTTAACTAGAAAATGTCCAAAACATAAGTCGAATCGCATTTTAGAACTTGCAATCTTGAGTTTTGTTGCTGCCCAGATTTCTGTTCTCACTTCAACAAATTATATAAAAATCATTACAACATAAAATTGAACATTTCTTGAGCCTAAAATCAACTTTAAGAAGTCTACTTTTCAAATCCGTAAGCCTCACAAAAATATAAGTTCATTTGCTATTTTTAGTTACTGAAATAAAAGTACATAGCAGATCTGATGAATCTGACCAGAACTTTGACCAAATCAAAATGGGTATATCTTGGGCTATGGAACGAATTAGAACCTTAGACCAATGGTAAAAGATTACAAATTTTGTTAGCTTTCCAAATCATACTGGAACATTTTGTAAAGTTTTGTAAAACTTGAGATATGACCAGATTGGTACACATATGTCAACTAAAAGAGCTGTTGGACTACTTTCACTTTGTAAAATTATATCTCGAGTTGTGCTTCGTTAAAATCGATGCAAAAATACTTTTTGGAAAGCTAAGACATAGGGGAACCTGGTGTAAAAATTTCAGAACGATTCGTTAAGTTTTACTTAGTCAAATAATTAAATGAATTTGAGTGAAAAACATAACTGCACAATGAGCCTTCTGTCCGTGAATGCCCAAATCCGACAATGCCTATTGTCGGATTAGGCATTCCGTGAATACCAAAAACCCGTGAATCCCATTATCCGACAATGCCTATTGTCAGATAATACACTTCATGAATCTCAAGCCATAAACTTTGATATTGTCGCATAAGTAAATCCGACAATCCTCATTGTCGGATAAACAGTACAAACACGTGAATACCCTATTGTCGGACCAAGGAAGATTTAAATAAAAATCATACTACTGTATAAGCATTGTCGGATAAACGAAATTAAATGAAACCTTATTCTCGGATAAAAATATATCCGTGATTCCCTATTCACGGATCCGACTTGCTATTATCGGATGACCCGTGACCCGAAACCATTATTGTCGGACAAATACATTCTTGGATAAAACCTCATTGTCGGACTCAATATATCCATGAATAACTCATTGTTGGATAATTAAACATTTACATACGTAAATAAAACTATCATTGTCGGATAAACACACTTACAAAACCTTATTGTCGGATGCCCATTCACGCATATATATCTATATATATACATATACATTTCCTGAGTGATATTGTCGGATAAATAAAACCCATATAAAACACCTACTGTCGAACACCAATCATGAACATATATATACATATAAAATTCTTATTGTCATATATACTATTCTTCAAACAATATATAAGAAAACCCTACGGGAAAGTTACAAATAAAGCTAAACGAATCACCAACGGGCCGTACATACTTTTAACACAAACCAAATATATTTGGACATAACTAGTGGGATGAACACTAGCATGGATGGTCTTACGAGACATCTACTTATATAACCTTGTATGTCTAGGACATTAGAAGGTTACGGGTTCGGAGAACCTACCAGCTGTTTAGCACTCTACTTATGTTTATTGATATAAACGCAAAGGCTCAGGTGAGTCTCATAGCCCCTCTTTACTGTTTTTACCCAGGGGTGGGATTACATGCTCAGATTTGTTTTACATATGAACACAAGTACAAAACATCGATATATTGATTGCATGAGTTTGTTTTATCTAATCATGAAGTCCCTCACAACATAGTTTGTTTATATTGCGATAGCGTGAATGTTAGTGTATGGTACCATATGGGATTGACAATCCCCGTCCGGGGTAGTCGCGCTACCACGACTGCGGTCGAACGGATGCATTTTCATTTGTTCATACATGTGTAGATTAGGCACATGCCGGGGGCAAACTCGATCAGGTCCTTGAATGTGGATCCTGGCACACTCAGTTAAGCTCAAACTATGTGCTCATGGCAATAATATACACTCATATTTTATTTGCATGTTTGCAAATCATTAAACTAAACCTTGTGGTTCATAACTTGGATTTCATCAACTTACACCTGTGAGCTCACCAGCTTTTTAGCTGACCTTTTAGCATGTATTCTCAGGTACCCAGCAGTAGTAGATCTGCTCATGACATATTAGCTCGAGTCGCATTCAGATTACAGAAGATTCACATGCATTTCTATATTTTGTACAATTAGATATGCCTTAGAATCTTTTACTTTTAGCTATGAGCTATTGTAACAAGAACAACAATGTAAAACTTTTATATTATCTATGTAATGGTTTTAAACGACGCATTTAGAGTCGTTCGCTTTATCTTATGTGCTTTGTTATTGATTAGTAACACCCAAATCTTGCTTCCGCTAAACAATAAATTTGGGGGTGTTACAAGTTAATGGATCCATTAGGGAAATGACCCTCCCCGCCCGGGGTAGTAGCGATACCACGAACCGATCTGTATAAACGGGCGACTATTATTCGTTACTGATGCTTGCTCAATTTTCGAGCATGTCACGGGAGCAAATTTATTATTTACGGGTTAAGCTTCGATTATGAGCCTCATGGCAATGGTATAACTTACTTACTTTATATTGCGAGTGTTGCAAATAACTGATTTACACCTGCGGGCCTTATTAATGAAATCTTGTGTTCAAACTCTTACTTTATTTACAAACCTGTGAGATTCACCAACATTCGTGTTGACCTTTTTAGCTTTGTATCTCAGGTACACATACGGAGTAGGATTCCCTTAGGACTTAGCTAGAGTCGCATGATTTCGACCTTGCAATTAACGGAGATTCTTAGCATTATCTTTTGTATTTATTATGATTATGTAATAGAATCTCCCGCCTTTTTACGCGGACTCTAGGGAACTTCATTTTGTAACCGGAAACGTTATGTTTCAAACATTCTATGTATGGAAATGTAACTATTTTACAAACGTTGCATATAGATGTCGTTTGCTTTACTTTTGTGCTGTGATATTTGATTAGTAGCACCCCAAAGCTTGCTTCTGCTAAACTGTGATTTTGGGGGTGTTACATCTTTCTCAAATGTTTATTCAATCTATGCTTTATTGACGGTTACTTCTTTCCTTATCTTTTATAATGATGATTATTATTGTTGTTATGCTAGATTTAGGATCAGTTATTATGCGTAGTGAGTAGTTCCCTTGTGTGTTTGTTATGATGTAGTTAGTTTATATATGTGTGGGTGATGCTGCTTTAATATACGATTGAAAACCCGGTTTGCTGTCACTTTGCATTTATGATTTCTAAAACCTAAATTATATCGCCTTTCCTCCAAATAAACGTGGTTAAAATCTTTATGACAAGGAGTCGCGAACCTTGATCAAACGGTCACTACCTATCATTTTCTGAAACTGTAAACATGGTCTGAATTATGTAGCTGTGGAAATACACCATGAATCGATTAGGGATTTATAGGGAATAGTGAGGGCTGGTTTATATCATAGATGGTAGAACTTTAATACAAACTTAATTTATACTAGTCCGGAGTGACCATAAAGTATGTGATACCGGAAAAGACCATGATAAACGACACTGTACTTCATATAGCGTTGAAAACACCTATGGTGGAGTACAAATACGTGGAAGCTAAGGAAATGCCGGTGGTTGAAGACTGTATCACATCCTGGTTGAACATAAAGCTCTAGGCTAAACCATGACCATTAATGAAAAGTTAACAGCCACCAAACCAAGTCTAAATTTTAAATGCCTTTCCTGACTCAGTTTCCCCCATAGAGTTAAGAAAGGTCGGAACCTTAGTGGGTATGCTACTCTATCTCATGCACCCAGGAATTACATTCCAAGAAAGGTCGTTACTCCGTCACTGGATAACATTGAAGAGTTGAGTATCCTCCTCCGATCAAACTCAATTTGACCTAGCACTCAGTGACATACTGGTTGGTCTCCCCAATGAGTAGGGTGCTAGTGTTTACACTACGAACAACTGAACTCAAAATAGACATTTTCATATCAAAACCTTAGGCATCACCCCCGCATGAGCTAACTAAGGGATAGCAAACACACCTTTGCCGTACTGATTACATCCCTATTCTGCCTTCTGCTTATTTTTTGTTTATTTTAATTACGGACCTAAGCACAAACCCCCACTCAAATCATTTTAAACCCATCAATAAACTGAATAGTTTGTCCTGATACTTCCGTTTCACAGCACGATTAGCTTGAAGAACAACCCTAGGTCATACTGCTGTTATACAACTGTAGTAAACTTAGGTCCCCAGCTTTACAAATTTAAAACTACCTCCCACCGCCGTTGCCTCCTTCCGTTGTGAAGACTACCGTGTCGGATCGAAGCACAACAATTTTTCTGCGTCCTTTTCTTCTTGTTTCATTATCTTTCATCTTCTTTATCTTTGAACAAATGTTTTAGGGTTTTTTCCTTATTTTTAAAATTACACTTAGTTAAAATTTGGATCTGATTTCATTTGTTAGAGAAATCATATATTATGACAGTATTAGAATTTAATTTATTTTTTGTTCATAACTTACTTTTTTTTTAAATAGAGGGTAACTGATTATTATTTTATGAGTTGTGTTGGTGCTTTAAATATAAGTTAATTCGATTATCAAATTAATCAACGTGATGAAAGGAGGAAGCTAAAGAACGAAATTTGAATCATCAATAAGAGGTATGAGATTTTGTACGTAAACTATGTCTTTAGGGTTCTTATTGATTGGTTATGAATTTAACAAAATGTGAATTTAATAAATACGATATACGATGATTAGCAATATGTTCTGGTGGAATATTCATATAAAAGTGAAATTTGGTTCGATTGATTTGAAATTCGGTATCTGGGTAAAAGTTTATGTTCCTTACCTAAAAATCGCAATGAAAGGCGTCCATTGTCTAATGGATATAGGTGATGTAATGTAAAAAGTCATGTTTTTACGTAAATTATTCTGCACTCATTGGACTTATATTTGGTGAAAATATCTGAGAGTGTCCCTTGTCGTGGACCTAGATGTCAATTGACAGCAATCGTAAGGCGGAATCAAACAATTGCTTGTATGGCTAACAAATCACAAACCGAACACAAGGAATTCAACAATGTAAACGTGTATATTAGCTTGTATAACTATTTGGGAACGATTACAATTTGGTTTAGTCGACAAATGATGCTAGGGTTTCGTCAACCCTAGCCGAAAACCCGTAGGTTTGTATTTATACTAAAAAGTCAGCCGACATGCGTCACTTGTGGAAGTGTCGCATGTGGCCGCCTTCATGCGTCACTTACCTAAGTGTCGCTATGCGTCACTTAGGCAAGTGTCGCCTAAACTAAAACACGAGTGTCGCACTATACAAAAACTATATTTCTATTAAGTAACTAACGACACTTATTACAACTCGATAGACCAACTGACAGACACCTAATATGCATCAACAAACTCCCCTGTGTCTTCAACTTGGTCTTCAAAAATCTTCAAGTCTTCACTTCCAGCCAGCTGGAAATACACCACCAGCGTGTACTCCATTGGCGACGCAGATATCCACGCTCTTTTGAAATTTTAACGCTTCAGCTCTATCTTTCGTCTTGAACTCAATTCTGTTTTCATGTAATCTTTTCATATCTTGAGCAGAAAGATTTATCAAACTTAATGGGTCAAAAACACAAAACATTTTCCTCTTAAGACCCCATAACGACCTCTTCGTAGGCTGAACAGCATCCCAAGCTGTTTTCTCGTTGTTTTCTGTATCTGCATTTGAAGACTCCGGGTCTGTAGCTGGTTCTGAATTTGGAATGAATACTATCACAGCTTCACCCGTAACATCATCATATTCCCAATAAACCAACCTATCCAAAAAATCTAGCGGGATGATCTCCAAAGGTATCTTCTATAGACACTTTGCTGGTGGATAGATCATCTTCACAATAGGTTGTCGGGTGATCGGATCCAGCTTCTTCTTAAACTTGTACCTCATACCCAACGTCGGCTTTATCAAGTTGTACTTTTTACTGTTAATCTCACGACGAATGATCACCTGAAAGAAATCTGCTCTTGAATCTCGCGATCGGTTGATCAAGGGTATCTGAGCTAACCTTTGAAGCTCACACTTTGGCAAAGTACTTATTTTATAAAACTTCATATTGAAGTACTGAATGCCGTCACTTCTCTTTATCATAAACACAGAGTTGTTCTCATCGAACTTCCAACTCTTAATCAATCCCGTGTAATCAGATCTAACTTTGTAGCTTTTACACGTAACCGGTACCTCAATAATCGGTTTGAGCACTATATCCAGTTTTGTTGTAGAAGTTGATGGCTCGTTCGTCTCTTTTTCCGATTCATCTTCAGACGAGTCCGATTCTATAACGGGAGCATCATCATAACATTCATCGCTGTGTAATTGCTCCCCCTCAACTTCAATATCCTCATTTTCTTCAAAAAAGTAATCCTCTGCTACAGGATCATCCATCACCTCTTCCTCAGGCATCGTGTTATTATCATTCATCAAGTTTTGCAAATATGTGAGATCTACGAATGAATAATCAACCGCAATAGGTCTTGCCTGACCTTGAACCTCAACAAAATAATCCAAACTGATATTTTCATTTATAGTGGAAGAAGGTTGTACATTTTCAGGTTCAGGGGAAGGAGTTACATTTGTTTCTATTTCCCTAGGATTATCCTCCCCCGAAACAAGTGTGACTGACTCCAATTCTAACAACCTAGAAGACATAGTCGTTATCTGTTGCTGGAGAGAGTCCACTGTAGCAGCTTTAATCTCTAAATCTTTAATCTGTGAAGCTTGAGCTACAATGATCGCCTGTTGATCATCAAAACGCTTGGATAAAAGCTCCAGTTGAGCTAAAACCTGCTGAATAGAAGCAGTTGCAGGCTGAGGAGAAGTCTGTCGAGTCGGCTCCTCAAGGACAATCGAAGTCCGCTGGCGTCGACGTAGAGGTAAGTCGGCATAAGAAGGCGACAACCCAGCAGGACGCTTGCCAGGATTCCGCGGGATATGAACCCGACCAGCAGAAATCCGGCGCAGAATACGCTTAAAGCGTTGGGGATCAGCTAGTTGAATCCCATCAAAAGCAGATTGTGGTGGCACGTCACCCTCAGAATCAAGAGGAGTGGGCCCACCATCATCGGAATCGTCATCGACCCGGTCGACACGATCAATATCATCGAGGTCCTGAGCAATGTTAGTGTCGACCAAGTCATCCTTATTGACCGGAGGGATGACATTATCTTCAAAACCATGATCAATCGGCGCAACATAGTTCTCATTGACTATGTGCCCGAATAACTCTCGGTCAGCCAAAATTTGTTCACCTTTTGGTGCCAGCTTACAGTCATTAAAGACTCGTAAAAGCATCGGTGTTGGCACCAAAAGAGAACGCTGGTCAGGTGCGATATCCAAATTCAGATCATTTAACAATAACTGGACAAAACGAGGATACTGCAACCATTTGTCCTTCCCAACCCTGATGTTTTCCACCATATTCCCAAAAATATAGCCGCTAAAGTTATAGGGCTTATTATACACTAGGGCTAACATAAGTGACAAAGTCAAATGACTTGCCGCATCATACCCCCCTTTCCTCGGCGATAAACATACAATAATAATGTGACACAGATACCTCCAAACCCTGCAGAGGTACTGTTTCCTGAAGTCCGAGAGTTGGTTTGCCGGATACCCCATTCTTTGAAGTCCCCCATAGATAAACGTAGTAGGGAAGATGGTGGGCATCGTGGAGTTGTCGGTGAACTGTAAAACCCGCCTAATCGAGTTCTCGGTAATCTCGATTTCCTCCCCAAACATATTCGAAACAATCCGGGGAACATCACCCTGAACCCTGATCACGGCATGATCATAAAATTCCTCTATTTGGTTCATATATACAGGAGTCGTTGCCGTAATCGCATAATAAATTCTCGATCTGCGTAGAAAGTCTATCATCGGCCTGAAGGGCGCCGAATTGGCATGCGTGGATTCCAGAAACGCCGTGATATTGTGATGGGTGTTGGTGCGGCGGTAATAATTCTGTAACTCAGCCATCTGTAAGCTAAAATACAAAGAAAAATAACCAAAAGCGTTATAGAGTTATCCCGAACACAGAAGGGTTGAAAAACGAATTTTGACTTTAGGCGTCACTTATGGTAAGTGACGCATGGCCACTACCGTCACTTAGGGAGTGTCGTATTGTACAGTAAGTAAAATTAAAATCAAATTATAGCGTCACTTATTGGAAGTGACGCTATCAAGCGTCACTGATGTAAGTGACGTTTGTATTTGGTGATTTAATTTATACGACACTTGCAAAGTGACGGGTGAAGAACATGCGACATTTATCATAGTGACGGTATCCTAAGGGAGTCACTTACGAAGTGACGGTATTAGTGACGTTTAAAAATAAGCGTCACTTAGACAGTCACTTGGGGTAGTGACGCATGTAAAGGCGTCACTAGAAAGAGTGACGGTTTTAACAAGTAAAGCAATTTTATGCGTCACTACACGAGTCACTTAAGAAGTGACGCAAAATCAAGCGTCACTTATTAAGTGACGGTATGGTTTTCAAAATTACCAAGTAGCGTCACTTGAGGTAAGTGACGTACGAAGTGACGCAACGATGAAGATCATCGTGTCACTGTTTATGCCCAGATTTCAAAATTAGGGGTTTTCAAAATCAAGTGAACCGGAGTGTGCGCAAGGTAGAAACGAGTATAGCACACCCTTTATTACATGAAATCATTATCTAAACATGCATTAAATTAAGCGAATTCAAATTACCCAAAAACCCGTAACCCTAAGTATAAATCACAGCATGAATATCAAACGAAAAAGGTTAAGGTTAGTACCAAATAGTTCGTTTGAATGAGTAGGACAAGAATATAGGACTGGAAAGCGATGAAAAACCACAGAACGCTTGAATCGATCGACGGAAAACGCACAGAAGTAAGTGACGCAGAGACAGTTTGAGTGTCGGTGTGTCAGTGCAAGTGACGCTATAGTAATTTGAAAAGTGGTGAGGTTGAGTGTCGTGGGTGAGGAGTATTTATACACCGACCCTAGTATGCGTCACTCAACCCGACACTTATAGCGAAGCTTACCCCGGCACTTACTGCGTCACTAAAGTGAGTGACGCAATATCATATGCATCATTGGTAGCGTCACTTATGAAAGTGACGCTCAGTTCACTTTTAGTGAAAAAATTGCGATTTCATCGATTTTTCGCGTTGTAATTTCGGTACTCAAATTTGAAAATGTAACTGTAACTTGGAGAATAACTAAAATTACACTAACTTAGAGAAAATATGAATGTAAATTTATAACTAGAAAAATGAACACATTCTTTTTGGGGACGGAGTTGAGATAGTCTGGTTAGGGATCATATCGGAATAACATGCATTTATTAGGAACAGTAAGTGTTATTTCGATCATCAGTATATGTGTCCTCTTTAAATTTACTTGACATACTAAAAGCACTTTTTATAAAAATTATTTCAAAACGATTATTAGTATGTTTATCCACTTAAGATGTTATACTCACATGTAGGAAGTATTTTATTATTATTGGTATGTGCATTTCGCTGTAGTTCCCACCATAGATATACATCTTAACTTAAGACATAGACCATGCTTCCATTTACAGATAGAATATAAGAAAATCAATTTTAAGAATCAAGTCAGCGGTGACAGGTCTGTACTTACGTACAACAGAGCGACATAGCTTGATTCAGGTTTAAGCAAAACCAGACTTGGTCAAACCATTTTGGCGACCTTGTAAGGTATCTTATTTTTAAAGACTTTGCAAGTACTTTGACTTGTGTTTGCTTAAGTTTAAAGTATATATTAATAGAAGCCAGGTCTATACTTACGTATAACAGAGGAAACTATCAATATATACCCCCAAATGATATCAAATAAACATCTTTCACGAAAGCATGTCTAGTATAAGTAAGAAATTAAGACTTTTGTCATACATCTAATGGTGTTATACCACTTGAAATAGACAGTTAATGATTAAGCTTCTTAAGACTTCTCAAAGAGTTTTGTATACCATGCCTACTAATACATCGTATGATGAAGACAATGTTTATAAAAACTGTTTTCAATACGTCAGATAAATCTACTGACACATCCAAGATAAACCTTAAATTTCCATTTTTATGCATGTCACCCAATGTACTATCATATCCCAAGTTGTTTACAGACACAACTTCAACGTCTATTTTAAAATGTAGCAACCTTGCATTTCATTAATACTAGAAAGTATAATGAGTGGCAGTTGCATTGGTTGCATTTTTTTTTTTTTTAAACATTACTGTAAAAACAATCCAAGTCACTAATTACTTTTTAGCAAGAAAGAATCTTAAACCAATCATGTTGATTAGTTCGTCAAATCGAGTACGCGTAAAGGCTTTAGTGAAAAGGTCGGCATTCTGCTTTAAGGTGTCTATCTGGACAAGGTCAATTAGGTGTTTTTCATAGCAATCCCGTATAAAGTGGAACCTAAGTTCAATGTGTTTAGTCTTAGAGTGCTGTACGGGATTGCGCGTGATAGATATAGCAGCAGTATTATCAATATGAATAGGAGTCATAGAAAGAAGTAACCCGTAATCACGCAGTTGATGTTGTATCCATAGAACCTGAGAGCAGCAACTTGCAGCAGCAACGTACTCAGCTTCCGCAGTTGAAAGAGCAACTGTAGTCTGTTTCTTGCACTGCCATGACACTAGGCGAGTTCCTAAGAATTGACATCCACCAGTGGTTGACTTCTTGTCTATGCTGCAGCCGCCATGATCTGAATCCGAGTAGGCAGAGAGAGCGAAGGATTTCTCATTTGAATACCATAGACCAAGATTGGGTCTATGTTTGAGATAACCGAAGATTCGCTTTACTGCCCTCATATGAGACACCTTTGGTTTGGCTTGAAAGCGAGAGCATACGGATACCGCAAAGACAATATCCGGTCGAGAAGCAGTCAAGTACATCAAAGAACCTATCATTGATCGATAGTCCTTTTCTTTGCAATCTTCTTCATCCTCAGCAAGTCGGAGATTGTGATTAAGCTCGATGGGAGTCCCATAGGTTTTACAATTGAGCAGATCGTATCGAGTCAACATGTCTTTGACATACTTTGACTGATGAATATAAATACCTTTTGAAGACTGCTCAACTTGCACACCTAAAAAGAATTTGAGCTCCCCCATCGCACTCATCTCAAACTCAGCTTTCATGATTTCCTCAAAGTGCTTGCACATCGCTTCATTTGTTGAGCCAAAAATAATGTCATCCACATACACCTGCACAAGTAACATATCCTCTCGATCGCCAGTCCGTTCTTTGCGAATGAACAAAGTACTGTCGATATTTCCATGAACAAATCCATGCTTGACTAAATGATTAGATAACCTCTCATACCATAATCGCGGGGCTTGATGAAGACCATATAACGCCTTGTTCAACTTGCAGACGTATTCTGGATGCTCAGGGTCTTCAAAGCCAGGAGGCTGTTTCACGTAGACATCAGTGTCCACTTTCCCATATAAAAATGCACTCTTGACATCGAGTTGGTGAACGCGAAACTCTTTGTAAGACGCAAATGAGAGAAAGATCCGAATGGACTCAAGTCTTGCCACAGGAGCGAAGACTTCATAATCCAAGCCCTCAATTTGACTAAATCCTTGAACGACCAATCGGGCTTTATTCCGAATGACAATACCCCTATCATCCATCTTATTGCGAAACACCCATCGAGTGCCAGTTAAATGAGCACCTTTGGGTAATGGAACTATATCCCATACGTGTAGTTTGTTGAACTGCTGCAACTCTTCTTGCATAGCCTCGACCCAAGATGGATCTTTTAAGGCTTCATCAACTTTCTTCGGTTCAATTTGGGATAAATGACAGGAATTTATCCGGGCGATCAAATTCAACATTTCCTGATTTGGATTTTGCTGCACTTGATGCCTTGTTCGAACAGCAGCTTCAGGATCACCGATAATGTTATCAATGGGGTGATCCCTGTGTACACGTGTGACTGGGATTCGATCGGGTGCAAGTACCAACTCCAAATTATTCATGTCCCCTTCAGTGATGGGAACAGTGTTAGATGCAGGAACAGTAGTACTTTCGGGTTGCACTGGAGGTTCCGTATCATCTTCATTAGAGAAAAGATGAGAGTGGACCATGTCATCATCCTCGTCTTCCTCCAATGGTGGCATGTTGGGATCATCGGGATATTCTGTTGTTTTAGATGTTCCTGAAGTCGAAGGAACATCCGAAGGTGGAACCGTAGGCAAAGGTGTGGATGTGGTAGATATTGGTGTTGGTGTAGTAGTAGGTGGTGGAGGTGACGGTGTGGGTGTTGCCGTAGGTGGGGATGCCGGTGTTAATGTAGAAGTGTCCTGACACAAACTAATACCATGAAGTAGAGTGACAATTTCGTCCTCATCAGAAGTTCCTTCTGGTATGTCGAATGAGTTGAACACATCCTTGTAATTGAATAGCCAATCCGGACCCGTTCCTTGAGGAGGATCCATGTAACGTAAGCATTTCACCTCAAAATGCTCTTCCACCTGATGAGTCGACTTGATGTAAACTCGTTTATTTGGAGAGTTGACGGAATATCCAAGGAAGATTCCTTCAACTGCTTTAGCTCTAAACTTTGAGACTTTATCTTTAGAGATCATTATCAGACATGGACACCCGAAAGGTTGCAGAAACTGCAAGGTGGGCTTACGGTTATTGAAGAGTTCATAACATGTCTTATTTTTCTTCTTAACCGTGAGCACTCGGTTCAACACATAGCAAGCAGTACTGACTGCTTCTGCCCAAAAGATTATAGGAAGCTTAGAATCGGCCAGCATAGTCCGAGCTGTCTCGATAATAGTCCTATTTTTACGCTCAGCTACTCCATTCTGTTTAGGAGTTCGAGGGGCACTGAACTGATGATCAATGCCTTTTGTGGCACAGTATAACTCAAGAGTAGAGTTCTTGAATTCAGTCCCGTTATCACTTCGCAGTCTCTTAACCTTTAAGTTGCATAAATTTGCCAACTTATCTAACAGATATACCAGAATGTCTGGTGTTTCACTCTTTGCCCCCAGAAAATACACCCATGAAAATCGTGAGTAGTCATCGGTGACTACTAAGCAGTACGATCTTCCACCAATACTCTTGGTTGAAATAGGACCGAATAGGTCCATATGCAATAATTCCAATGGTGCCGCAATGGAATTCACTCACTTAGGCTTGTGAGGTTTCTTATGAAGTTTCCCTTTATGGCAGGCGACACAGTCATCTTTTAGTGCAAATGACTGTTTAGGGACTCCATTTACCAAATCATTATTTATCAAGAAATTCATTTTTCGAAAATGGATGTGTCCCATTCGTCGATGCCACAATAATGATTCCTTTTCTGAAGCCTTCGAAAGGAGACATGTATATTCATCTTTAGTCTCAACAAAACGCATATTCATGATGTAAGTGTCATTTCTTCTTGGTGCCCTTAAAAGCACCCATTCCTCGGGGATAACGAAACTCGGCTTCAAAATCACACACTCTGTCTTTGTGAACGCTGTTGTATAATCCTTATCACAGACTTGTGATACACTCAGTAAGTTGTGAGTCAATTGAGCCACGTAGTTCACATTTTCGAAACTAACTTTCCCATTAGTTAGCGTACCTTTCCCAGAAATGGTTCCTCCTGTATCTCCAGCAAATGCAACATGTCCTCCAGAATGTGGTTTAACATCCGTCAAAAGGGACACATCGCCTGTCATGTGTCGCGAACAGCCACTATCGACAAACCACTCGCTGTCTTTAACGCGTTCTGACTGCTGCAACACAAAAGTAGGAGATTAGTGAGAAACGGTGACCCAAGCCTTTACAGACTTAGGTCGACCACAGTCATCAACAATAATCACATCAGACAAGACTTTATTTTTAAACAGATCAGATTTTGTATCTGATGTGTTATTATTGATGACATTGGAGTCTGCAGTAGACTCCTTTATTTTCCAAACAGTATATGGTTTGGAAATTTGCTTTGGAGTAATGTCGGGCTCTTGTTTTGGCAAAGGTTTTTGCCCAACATTACTTGTTTTAGCAGCAGGTTTGGGAGAGACAGAGTAACGCCTAGGAGGAGATCTTGAAAGAGAATTTCGATAAACAGAAATCCTAGGCATTTCCCTCCCGTAATTCTGATGAGATAGTTTGGGACAATCACGAATTAGATGTCCCTGTCTCTTGCAGTAAAAGCATGATCTATTTTCAACAACTGGTTGAAACTGAGGTTTTACCGCCGGAGTTGAAGAAACATTTCTAGAACATGCACATTTCGTGCATGTCTTAGAATGTTCTTGTTTCGGTTGAGTGGTTGACGTAGAAGGTTTATTACAAACATCATTTGCAGATTTAGATTTGTTTTGCAAAATCTTTACAGGTGACTGTAAAGTTTTAGATTTTGTATTTAAAACCTTATTCTTTTCTTTGTTAGATTGAACTTTAATTGTAGGTTCAACCTTTAACACCTTTTCACATTTTATCTCAACCTTTTTAAACTCAGGATACTCCTCATCGGTAATATCCTCAATTTCAACAATCTCCTCAACATTAATAGGAGATTCACACTTTGATTTAACAAACTGAGGTGAAGGGTACTCTGACCGTTTAGTTTTCTCCTTCACCTGTTTGTTAACCTTATCAACCTTAGATTTGACACCGTATAACAATGCATAATCAACCGGAATCTCTTCGGTGCCTTCCTTAACCGGCATAGGACAGTATTCAGTAGGAGGCGGGACTACATTATAACCTAGTCCCGTCTTCGTTTTGTGATCTGTCCTTTGCTTAGTAAGTATATCGTTAAAGGCAACAGTAGACGAGGAGGAACTTAAAATCTTACTCTTATAGTTGTCATATTCTTCTTTAAGATTAGAGAGTTCCTTGTTCAGACGGTCAATTTCAGCAAGATAGCTATCAATAGCATCCTGTTGACTGAAAACTTTTGACTTATACCTAAGTGTGTCCTGTTGATAAGCCTCTATTTTCTTATCATACAATTGTTCATTTGCTTTTAGGTATTTGTTTGAGTCATTAAGTTTTTCGACCTTTCTTCTTAAGTCTACATTGTCTACCTGAAAGCACCTTAATGATTCGGTTAACTTAATGCATGATACACAGTTTAAGGGTTCTTCAGGTTCATTACGTACCTCATTCGAGATGTGAGCCATAAGACACTGCTGATAGTTCTCAGCATATATGCTCCAATCCGTATTGGTTGGCTCAAAAACAACTAGTGCATCTGCTGTTGCTTGCTTTACTTGATCCTTCTCCGGAGTTCTAGGAGCATCAGGCTTAGTGAAGCCAGACGGAGGAACCTTAGGCTTCTCACACTCTCTCGCAAAGTGTCCCAGATTCTGACAATTGTAACATTTCACTTTGCTTTTATCAAAACCGAAGCTGGTTTTGCCATCTCCCTCCAAACTCTTGCGACCAGTTCGTTGCAAGAATTTCTGAACACGCCTGGATATCATAGCAATGTTCCAGTTAAGATCCATCTGCTCAAGATCATCATCATCAAGTTGAGCATAGTCTTCCTTGGCCAATTCCAAAGTGGCATTTGGTTGTGAAACCAAATCCTTGTAAGAACTTAGAAAGGCTGTATAGATAGCAGCCTGCTCTTGAATTGCAGGAGAGACGGGGACCTGCTGTTTTGACCCCTGGGAGGGTCCAGAAGCATATACTGGATGAGAAACATCAGTAGAATACAAAGGAGTCTGAAGTGGAGAGCTTGTAGAAGAAACAAACGCCATTCCACCATACGCTTTACCCGTGTTAACTTGTCCTCCATACAGGGACGGGTCTTGAACAAAACCGCCTGTCTTGCATTCTTTCTTCTTCATCTCCATTGCATGAGCTTGAAGAATGCCAATTAGCTCATCCAATTTCATGGTAGCTAATTCTTGACTTTCCTTGAGAAGCTGTACTTTAACATCCCAAGAGCTCGGCAAGACATCTAGTAGTTTCTTGTTTACTTCAAGTGGAGTAAAATCGTAACCTCCCTCCGTCAACTCACTCACCAGTTGTGAGTATCTAGTAAAAACTCCTGCAGTCATCTCATTTGGCAAAGAATCAAACAGATCGTACTGTTTCTTAATGAGTTAAACTTGGCTGCTTTGTACCGTTGATTTCCACCACATCTCGTTTCTATTGCCTTCCACAGCTCATATGTGGTTTCATGTGATTTGAACATTCGCAATACATCTTTGGATAGGCACATACAAATAGCCGCATGTGCCTTTTTCTCCATATCATAATCTTTCTTTTCCTCTGGAGTCATGGACCTGTACACCTTTTTCGGAGGCATATTCATAGTAAGAAAAACTCCTTCAGCTAGAGGAGCTACATATTTTTCGGTGAGTGGACCCCAGAGCTCCGGACAGTGAAAGTTGATGTATTGTTCGAATCGAGCACGCCAATATACGTAATCCATGTCAGCTGTAAACAGAGGAGGTTTATTATTAGAACCAACATCATGATTCTGTTTTAACATATCTCTGAGTCCTCTAATATCGTCTTTATCAGCAATAGAAGCCATTGAAGATATACCTGAAATTGTACGCAAAAACAAGAACTTGCAAACTAATTAGTACCAAAGGCGTCACTTGGTAAGTGACGCACCCAAGTGTCGCAGCGACTAGCGGCACTTGGAAAGTGACGCTATCGAGTGACGTACAAAGTGACTGATGACACTATAAGTAAGTGTCGGTCAGTTAAGCAAGTGACGCACTCAAGTGTCGTACTTGAGTGTCGTGCTAAATCGAATAGGCGTCACTAGTAAAAGTGACGCTATAAATCAAACAGGCGTCACTAACAAAAGTGACGCTTGAGGGTCAAGTGACGTGCAACAGTGACGCACTTGAGTGACGGTGTATTAGGGTAGACGACACTTAAGTTAAGTGTCGTATAACCTCAAATGACGCTTCAAGTGACGCGTCTAAGTGACGGTAAAACCCTAATTTTGGGATTAGCTAGTGCCGCTATAAGTGACGCGTCCAAGTGACGGATCGAGTGTCGCAAAACGGCTGGAAAATCCCAAAACCCTAAAAATGTCGAATTTTCGTAAACCAAACGAAAATTCCTTGAACCCTAATGGACGAAACCTGTAGATGATGAAGAATCTTGACTGTAAATCACCTTAGCTACTCCAAAACCGTATGTAATCTCAATTAATTATTCGAACAAAGCCGAAATCAACCCAAAATCGAATCTAAACGTCAATGTATTCACCTAGTGGCTCTGATACCATTTGAGAGTGTCCCTTGTCGTGGACCTAGATGTCAATTGACAGCAATCGTAAGGCGGAATCAAACAATTGCTTGTATGGCTAACAAATCACAAACCGAACACAAGGAATTCAACAATGTAAACGTGTATATTAGCTTGTATAACTATTTGGGAACGATTACAATTTGGTTTAGTCGACAAATGATGCTAGGGTTTCGTCAACCCTAGCCGAAAACCCGTAGGTTTGTATTTATACTAAAAAGTCAGCCGACATACGTCACTTGTGGAAGTGTCGCATGTGGCCGCCTTCATGCGTCACTTACCTAAGTGTCGCTATGCGTCACTTAGGCAAGTGTCGCCTAAACTAAAACACGAGTGTCGCACTATACAAAAACTATATTTCTATTAAGTAACTAACGACACTTATTACAACTCGATAGACCAACTGACAGACACCTAATATGCATCAACAATATCTTAAAACAATCATTATTTACTTAAAATCACCAAAGCAGTTCAATTATAAGCGCTGCTGCAAAAATCACCAAAAACATCCAATTAACACGCAAAATGAGGCAGATTTTATCACCTTAAGTATTCCTCTCTTAATTATCTTATGGAAAGAGATCTTAATTCATATTTTATGATTCCATAGGAAAATACAAGACTGGAGTGGAAAGAATCAAGTAAAATGGATGAAAGACGGAGAAGATGTACAGTCTGGAAGCTAACCGATCGTCCTCCGGAACGCACAAAAGATATACACCTCCAAATTTGAAAAACTTAGTGTCATTAGAATCGTAACAGAAAAATAAATCCAACGGTGCAAAAATCAAGCAAATTGGGCTTGAACGAAGAAGATACGGGTGAAACAAGCAACACACGGAGCAAGTGGAAGCTAAAACAACCACCCCCAGGAGGACGTATACAGTAGTATAAGGGCTGTTACGATCCTTCTAGGGCCGTTTATGCCTTCTCTTGCCTTGGCAACTGGTACCTAGGTTCCAATTGACCCCCCTCTGGCTTGCTACACCCCGTTTGCGCTTTGGAACTTGTTCTTGAAGCTTAAAGACTTGTACCCCTTCCTCCTCACTTCTCCTATAAACTACCCCATCATTTCTATCATTTCAACATACCTATACACTTATCATTCTTTCATTCTATCTAGAATACTCTTTCTCTCTACTTTCTCTCTCTAGTAAATTTGTTAGTTAGTTTGGTTAGTTTAGGTTAGATCTTGGTTAATATTTAACCAAGAATAATGGAGGGTAGTTTTTGTAATAGTGTTGAAGTCTTGGAGGGTCTCCTTTGTAATATTGTTTGGGATATTTTGAAGCTCCATCCGTGTAATCTTTCAGCATCTATTCAATCTACGCATTACTTACAGTTATCTCTATCCTTATCTTTCATAATGTTGCATGCTATTATTATGTTAGATCTATGATATGTTGCCATAATTCGTGAGTAGATTAGCTATTTTATTTGTTATGATGTAGTTAGCTTGTTAATATTTTGGGTGATGCTGCTTTAATATACGATTGAAAAACCTGATATACTGTTTAACAATACATTTATGATTTCAAAATAAACTATAGCCTTTCCTCCAATAAACGTGGTTAGAACCTTTATGGCAAGGAGTCACAAACCTTGTTGAGATGGTCACTACCTATCTACGTTTTCAAAAATAAACATGGTCTGATTTCGTAGCTAGTGGAGATACTGCTTAACTTATCGCATAGTACACCGTGAATTAATCTGGGATTTATTGGGATTGAATCATAACGTGAACGGGTTGTTTAGCTATCATAGATGGTTTTACTTTAATACAAGCTCAGATATATTGAGTTCAAATAGCCGTAAAGTATGTAATACAGGGAAAGCCCTAAAACGTCCAAGTATCCGGTATAGCTTTGGAACCACCATTGGTGAATTACAATTACGTGGAAGCTGAGGAAAGGCCGTAATCTGTATATTGTATTGCATCCTGGCATAGTCCATGATCCAGGAAAGACCGTAAAACGGGTAAATACACGGTATATCGTTGGAAACACCTTTGGTGGAGTATAAATACGTGGAAGCTGTGGAAAACCCTGTAGGTTGAAGACTGTATCACAGGTGAATAACGCTGAACTCATCACAACCATTAATGTATATGTCAAAAGTCACCACCTATCTTACATCTTAAATGCCTTACCTAGCTTATAGATCTTGTACGTGTTAAAGAAATGTCAGTGGATAAATTGCGGGCTGTCGCCCTATTCCTGCACCCCATTTGGAGGGTTACTTGGTCTCGTTAAGAGACGGTGAGGAGGATTTCAAGGTAGTCCAATCTGACCAGACTCTCTATAGCCTAGTACTCAGTGACATACTGATCGGTTAATCTGATTAGTAAGGTGCTAGTATTTACACTACAACTTATCTACATGAAAGTAAGACACATACCTTTAAATGACGTTTTCAAGTATTAAAACCCTAATACAGCATCACCCCACGTATAAGCTAACGAGATCATAACAAGCACTTTCTTCCATACTGATTTAAAACTATCTTTTATTTACTGTTTATTTACTTTAATTTATGTTAGGACCTAAGTATAAACCCCCACTTAAAAGTATTTTAGAAACTCATCGCTAAACTGAACTGTTCGACTCGACAAGTCATCTCACAATATGATCAACTCTTTAGAACGACCCTATGTCATACTACTACTATACATCTTTAGTATAAATTACGTCCCCAGCTATTTTACAAATTTAAAACCATCGCCGTGCGTCCTAGTTAGCCGGGTCAACGACTGAGGTAAAACCTGACCTACCGCTGGGGCCACGACAATAGGAAGTTTTTAGTTGTAAGTTTTTGGTCATTCTAATTTTAAATGTGTCTAATAGGTCGTTTAATAAAACTGGACAGATTATAGCCGAATTCAGTAATCATGATTTGTAAGAATTATATGTAGCCGAATTGGGTAGTCATTGTTATGATATTGAAACTATTGAAGAGTCCTTGAAAGCTTATTCTGGAATTTTGACAAGGTATATTTGAAATTCGATTTGAGGTGTTTTGTTATTTTGATTGTATATTGGTTGATAAGTGATGATAGCTTGAGATTCAAACAAGGTAATTTTATGTCTCCCACTTTTTTTGTTTTTGATTTTTTGATTTATGATTTCAGTAGAAGTTAGTTGAGATAGCCCTTGGGTGATTTTGACATGAAATATTCATGCATTCTTTCTTGAACTTTGGTTTGAAATTAAGCCTGAAAGGTTCATTATAAGGTTATAATTGCTTGCACTGGTCGTGATTGGGATACTTAGGTTATACTATAGGTTTTTCCATCGTTAAAGACCAACAGCAATCCGTGCGGAAACGTCATTATATGTATTTGGTGATTAGTTACAATTATATGTAAAAAATCCATATTTTATTTAAGGTAAGATTGCCCTTTTCTTCTTTAAGATCGATATTTCAAGCACAAACAATAGCAGATTCCTAGTCGTTTGATTCAAGTCAAATCATATCATTAGATTAGATGCATGTTTTCAAACTATTCTTCCATGTTAATGGTCATTCTTTCTTTTTAAAATTTTTATATATAGTTATAGTATATGTAGCTAATGTTTAGCAACTTTGAATATGATGGGAAACTCAACCTGAAAGTTTGAATACGATGGGAAACTCAATCCGACTTCTGTACGAAGTCCCTTTGAGATTTCGATACCAAGCATACGTGCGTATATAAAAGAACTAATCACTCCAAGGTTAATTCTTGTATTTTGTTTCATTTTATTTTTCATATAAGGATATCAACTACCCACCATGCCCCACCCCTGACCTGATCAAGGGTCTCACAAAGCATATTGATGCTGGTGGTGTTATGTTTTTCTTCCAAGACGAGCAAGTTGGCTGCATGAACCTTCTTAATAATAGCGAATGGATCGATATCCCACCCATAAGTGATTCCATTGTCATCAATCTTGGAGAACAAATTCTGGTAATCAAACAGTGACCATGTACAAAATTTAGTTTACAGAATCTATAAAATTCTTTGTTTGTAATAATAGTAAACAAAGAACCCAGAAGCTTAGAGATGTCAATTTCGATCAAATTACTTATGGAGTGGTGAATTTAATATTTGTTTCATCTCAAACTTGTGAAACGTTGTTTTTTATTATTTCACTAAAAGGGGAACAAGCAAAATGGGTAGAACGTGTCAAATGGGTTATAATTTCTGCTTAAAAATTACCAGTATATATGCAATGCGTCTCCACAGTAAAGTTATGAGTTGTCACTGAATTTGAGGTAAGTTTGTATTTTTAAGTTCCCCTTAACACTCTCAGTAATTGACATGACTTCCGCACATTTGCATTTTTTCAAATAAAGTTGATGTCCACAATGTTGTAACAGAGATAGATACTATAAGTTCTTAATGTGGAACAACTAATAATTTCAAATAATACGGTTGTTGGTTTTATTCCTATCACTACTTAAATCTTATTATGTATTTCTATGTAGGCTTGATGTAGCGTAAAAAGTCATGTTTTTACGTACATATTTCTGTACTTTTTAGGCTATTCTTTGGTGTAAACACATTTCAAAACAATCATCATTTACTAAAAATCACCAAGGTAGCCTAAATTTAGACGTTGCAACAAAAATGAATAAAAACGTCCAAATAACACGCAATACAAGGTGAATGTTATCAACCTGAATCTTCCGTTCTTAATTATCTTATGGAAATAGATCTTAGTGCATATTTTATGATTCCATATGAAAATACAAGACTAGAGGAGCAAGCATCAAGTGAAACGGATGAGAAACGAAGAAGATGTGCAGTTTAGAAGCCAATCGATTGTCCTCTGAAGCATGTAAAAGATATACAGCTCCAAATTTGGAAACTCAGTTTCATTAGTGTCATTGGAAGCGTAACGAAAACATGGATTCAACGACACAAAAATCAAGCAGATCGGGCTTAATACGAAGAAGATATGGGCGAAACAAGCAACGAATCAAGCAAATGGAGGCTGAAAACAAACCACCCCACCCTTAGGGCCGTATACGGCCCTTTTGGGTACCGTATACGCCCCTAAGGAGCCATTTGGTTAGTTTAAGCCTTGATAATAAGTACCTTGGGCCAATTGCACCCCCCGTGTGTGTTGTGACGCAAAAAGTCAAGTTTTTACCTAAAGTATTCCTCACTTTTTGGACCCATCTTTAGTAAAAACTCTTCATAACAGTGTTTATTTATCAATATTTGCTAAAGTGGTCTAAAAATAGGCGTTGTGATAAAAACCACTGAAAACACCTGAAAACGTCCTAAAAAAACAGCATTTAAGAAACAACTCGATTCCATAAAACCTATTTACCTATCAAGACACATCCCCTAACTTTGAACATCTGTTATATAGGAAATAACGAGTCCAAAGAATCCAGAATCGAGCACTACGGCAAAAGGACGAAGAAGACACAACACTATCACAACGTTTAAAGACATTTCGGCCCCTTGCCTACCGTATACGGCCCTTCAGGCACCGTATACGACCCCCTAAAGACCGTATACGGACCCCTGAAGGCCGTATACGGTCCCTTGGCCCCCATGTTGTGACACCCGACAAAGTAGGGCTAGTTATTAGGTCCTAATCAATTGTTAATGCATGTAATTAGTGCTGTATTAGGCTAATTATATGTATCATTATATATATTGTTATATATATACATGTACGCGATTGGATTTAATCGTGCATTATCATATCGGGCGGATCCCGATACATTTAAACGGACGTTGGTGAACACATCTTATTAAATAATATGAAGTTATTTAATACCGCTAGTGTTTCCTAAATACTATTATGATAATATTTCATAAGTAACTCGTATCGTATAAAACAGTCAAACGTGACCAAAAACGCATAATTCGTGCCCAATAATCGAAACAAACAAAAGTTATATTATTATATATAACTCATCAAAAAGTATTTTGATAAAATACTTCATTATGATTATCATAATTTATAGCGATAACAAAAACGTTTAGTTTAAACGCCACGATTATTTAAATCATACAACGACCTTGTAAATCATTACTGGAACCGTACCAAACATTTTAATAAATGTTGCTAAGTAATAATAAGTATTACTTCAAGTTAAAAATATCGAACTTTAATCGTTATTTAAAAATACGTACGTATAACGTTAAACATCTAATTATACGTTTAAACGACCGGGAAAACGAACACCGCACGGAGCGCAAACTCGAAGAACAAAAATTTGAGACACCACACCTTGTGTGGGGCCCCTTGGGTCGGCTTTAGCTACCCCCAAAAATGGGGATCTTGCCCCCCATTCCCCCTTGACCATAAGCCCCCATTCACCCCTATTTTTCCACATTTGTGTTCCCTCACTCTCTCTCTTCTTCCTCTCACTAAAACACACACCTCTTCCCCTCCTCCCTTCCTCCACCCCACGGATCCATCACCACCACCATTATCCATCATCAACCACCTTCATTTACTTGAAGAAAACGCAAGGAAACGAAGCAATAAGGAACAACCGAGGCATCACCATCCCATTTCTACTCTAGATCATCACTTTTTCTAAGTAATAAATCTCTCTCTCTCTCTAAAAATATTTTCTTAATGTTTATTACCATGTTAGTGAGTTCACTTAACAAGAAAATGTCCAAATCTAAACTCAAAACACGTTTGTCATACATATATACAAACATCACTTTTCTGTCCATAAAATGAGTCTCACCATTTCGGCTATAACTTGAGTTCTAAAATGAACCAACACATGAATATTATACCCAAAATCTTCGTATGAATGTCCTCTATAAAAATTTCTTCTATGGCCTGACTTGAAAACCCACCAATTTTGCTGTAGAAACCGATTTATGGACTGAGGTCGTTTGTCGACCAAATCTGACCACTTTCCATTTCCATTTTTGTGTAAAATAGTAAATAAACTTATGAAGTTACCATAAAGTGCAGAAATAGATTAGACATATAGGAGAACATGTGTGATTTTTGGTTAGGCTTGGTTTGGATCAAAAGTCAAAGAAAACGAGAGGTTTATCGGGACAAAATATGGAAAAATATGAACATAAGGGCTGTTTTGGTAAGTTTATAAAACCGACACCTCGGGTTAACCCCGACACGAACCGATAATTTTTATAAACTTATTCTACCATTTTAAGGGTTGGGTAAAAGTCTCGGGTCAAACCGAGGTCATTTGACCACAAAACCGAACCAAGAAAACACTAACAGCTGCTAGTGTCGCATCAGGGCCAAACCCGATTGCGACACTAAGCTAGTGTCGCATAACCATTCGAATGTCGCATACTGCGACACTAATGTTAATGTCGCATGAAATCCGATTGTCGCACGTAGCGACACTAGCCCTTGTGTCGCATTAAATTGCAATGTCGCAGGAAGCGACACTAATATTAGTGTCGCCAAATCATTGAATGTCGCACACTACGACACTAACCCTAGTGTCACAATAATTCCAATTTCAAAATACCATGCGACACTAGTGCTAGTGTCGCAACCTATACCCAGTGTCGCCAAAAGCTAATTAGTGTCGCCTATGAGTGACGCCTAAATTAGAAACTTCAAAACTAGTTTGCACACTAAGTGAACTCCCACAACTTCAATACTTGCATACGACACAACACAAAAAACAAATACTTTGACAGTATACAATGGAACAACACATAATAATAATACTTTAAGATTATTATTACAAAATCCGTCACCAACGGGCCGTACATGTTTTCAAAACTCAAACCTAATCAATCAAACCAAATCATTTGGACATTACTAGTTGAATGAACAACTAGCATAGGTGATCTTTAGAGATACCTACTTATATCCATAACCTTGCGCGTTTAGGACGCCCGACAGGTTATGATCGTTGAGATGACAACTTTACTTGTACACCATCATTATTCGCTATTAGAAAACACATCAGACTCAGGTGACTCTCACAACCCCTCATTTTCTGTTTTCAACCCAGGGGTGGGAATACATGCTCCGTTTTACTTTTACATGTGAACACAAGTACAAAACATCGATATATTTACTGCATAAGTTTGTTTTATCTAATCATGAAGCCCTGCACTACATAGTTTGTTAGTATTGCTATAGCGTGAATGTTAGTGTATGGTACCATATGGGATTGACAATCCCCGTCCGGGGTAGTCGCGCTACCACGACTGCGGTCGAACAGACGCATTATCATTTGTTCATACGTGTGTAGATTAGACACATGCAGGAGGCAACCTCGCTCAGGTCCTTAAATGTGGATCCTGACACCCTCAGTTAAGCTCAAACTATGGCCTCATGACAGTAATATACAATCACTATTTTATTTGCTTAATTGCAAATCATCATACTTAAATCTTGTGGTTCATAACTCATATTTCATCATTATACAAATCTGTGAGCTCACCAGCTTTTAGCTGACCTTTTAGCATGTATTCTCAGGTACACAGCAGTAGTAGGACTGCTCAGGATTAGCTAGCTCGAGTCGCATTCAGATATCCGGAGATTCACATGCATTTTTATATTTTGGACAACTAGATATGCCTTGGAATCTCTAACATTTAGCTTGCAAGCTTTTGTAAATAGTATAACATTGTAAAACTTTTATATTATCAATGTAATGGGTTAAACAACGCATATAGAGTCGTTCACTTTATCTTATGTGCTTTATTTATTGATTAGTTGCGCCCCGACCCGATTCGCTTCCGCAACCCGAATTTGGGGGTGCGACAGATTGGTATCAGAGCCTAAGGTTATAGTGAACTAGGTTGCATTTAGTGGGACTAAACTATGACCATTAGGCAGTATTCCCTATTAGGTATAACTGGTTCAGTGATTACATCATATAAGTTTAATTTAACATAGCCTGATCAACTATGTACAATTAAATGAAGATGATGTGAAATCTGAAACGGTTATGGCTGAATAGGATACACTAGTTGACTCTGATCTCGAGAGAACCGGGACTTAAACATGTCTGTGATTAGACACTCTAGGTTATTATGTGATATGTATATATACATAGATAGGCCTAGTACACATACTACATCCTAGGCTATATTATATATGGATGATATGAATATTGGCCTCATTCTCTCTAATGCTTTGTCCAGAAAATGGCAAACACTCCTACCGAAACACCACCTACTTCATCACGTTCTCATCAATCAGAATCACATAGCTCACGGGTAGCAAGGAGGACTAATAGTTCACCTCGAGCTAACCCCTATCCCACTCATGATACCCACAACAACCGAGCCCGCCAACTGGTTGATGCCCGCCGATGGAATTGATTTCCCGACAAACTCGCAACATGGAGAAACGAGGAAGGAATAAAACTTCCCAACGAAACCGGGGAATCTTCCAACATGGAAATCTCTCCCTACACTCGAGAACCTGCTCACTTCACGGTACCAGTTTTAGCTGTTAGGTTAAACCGTCACGAGCAACAACTACGAGATATGGACATAGAATTACAGGAGACTCGCGAGAACTGAAGACTCACAGCTATGGAGCGTATCAATCAAGTCTCTGAAGATCATGAAAATACCGTTAGTAACATGGACGTTCTTCATGACCAACTGGAGGAAACTACTGAGACCATGGGGATCGTCCACAATCAAGTAATCAATAACCGAAACGAGATCCCCATTTTACAATCAAGGCTGAATGAATGTGAAACATGCCTGCTGGAAACCGAAGAGGCACTCAGGGTGGTTAGCAGACTTGCAGAGTTCATTAACCATCTCAGTTCCCTGCTGCCACAAATCAATCTACACCAAGACTAGTGTAGTATCTATCATGTAGCCTGCTAAGTTATCTATGTAAACTCATTCGACCAGATGTAATATTCCCGGTGTCTTTTGTATAACAACTAAGCTTGTAACCTTTTGGAACTCAAATTATCAATCAAAAGTCTACTCCTATTATCTTACTATGATGTTATATACTTACCACATTTATATATACATCCATGGTAACCATCATCCTGGTGCAAATTCTAATGTACCTATTATTTCTTTTCTTGAAGAATCATGCCGCCTAAGAGGAAGAGTTTCACTGATGCTGAGATTGCCACACTCATTTCTCGAGGTGTGGCCGAAGCCTTGGCTACAAGAGATTCACCGCGGAACACTCGCAGAAGTGATGAGATTGTGAACAATACCTCTGTCATCAAACCATGCACATACAAGGACTTTCTGAACTGCAAGCCTCTTCACTTCAAGGGAACGGAAGGTGCTGTTGGCTTAATCAAATAGATCGAGAAATGGAGTCCGTTTTTCGCATTAGCAACTGTACTGAGGAAGACCGAGTCAAGTTTGCCACCTCCACTTTCCTGGAAGGTGCTCTTACCTGGTGAAATTCTTATGCCACATCTGTGAGCATCGATGTTGCATACCAACTCCCTTGGGAGGATCTGAAGAAAATGTTGAGGGACGAGTATTGTCCCAACGAGGAACTCCAGTGCTTGGAAGATGATTTCTGGCATCTGACGGTTCAGGGAACCGATATCACCAATTATACCATCCGTTTTCAACAGCTTGATCTTCTCTGCCCATCTATGGTAGACCCAGAACACAAATGTACCGAAAGGTATGTTCGTGGACTCCCAGAGAATATTCAGGGGCATGTCACCTCATTCAAACCAGGAACCATTCAGAGTGCCATCCGTATGGCCCACGAACTCATGGCTCAGGTTATTCGCCGTGAGCCCCCTTTTTCATCTTCTGGGAACAACAACAAAAGGAAATCTTCTGGGAACTCCAGTATCCAACCAACCTTCAAAAAGCCTGAGACTGTTAAAGCTTACTCTTCTGGGTCTGGGGACAAGAAGGGTTACACTGGGAACAAACTTCACTGTTCCAAGTGCAACCGTTATCATGAGGGTTCTTGTGGTACTCCTTGCAACAACTGCAAGAGGTATGGACATTCTTCCAAGGACTGCCGAGCACCCAAGGCCAACAGCAACAACAACAACCCCAATATATCAAAGCCCTGCTATGAATGCGGCAACACGGGGCACTACAGGAATGACTACCCGAAGCTAAAGAACAAGAACAACGGCAACAATGCAAAAGGTAGAGCTTTTGTTTTGAACTCAAGGGAATCCCGTCAGGACCCGAATGTGGTCTCGGGTACGTTCGTCATCTACAATCTATCTGCTTCTGTTCTGTTTGATACTGGTGCCGATAGGAGCTTTATATCTGATGAATTTAGTCCCTTACTTGACATCACTCCTGTTGCCTTAGAAGCTAAGTACATTGTAGAATTAGCTAATGGCAAACTCATTGAAACTGATAGTGTGATACCTAATTGCACTTTAAAACTCGCCGATGAACTCTTTTTCATTGACCTTATACCCGTCGAGATCGGAAGTTTCGACATCATTGTTGGTATGGACTGGTTGTCCAAACATCACGCTGAAATCATCTGTTTTGAAAAGGTCGTCCGCATTCCCCTCGCCGCTGGTAGAACTTTGATCATACAAGGGGAGACCAGTGGGACGAGGATGAACATCATATCGTGCATGAAAACCTGTAAGTACTTGAGAAAGGGTTATCAGGTAATCCTCGCACATGTCGTGGAGAAAAAGTCGGAGGAGAAGCAACTTGAGGATGTGCCAATTGTCCGAGACTTTCCTGAAGTCTTTCCCGAAGACCTACCTGGTCTTCCACCACTAAGACAAGTCGAATTTTCTATTGATCTCGTGCCCGGTGCAGCGCCGGTGGCACGAGCACCATATCGTTTAGCCCCATCTGAACTTCAGGAGCTATCTACTCAGTTACAGGAACTCCTGGATAAGGGTTTCATTAGACCAAGTTCTTCACCTTGGGGAGCTCCGGTCTTGTTCGTGAAAAAGAAAGACGGTTCATTCAGAATGTGTATCGTCTATCGAGAGTTGAACAAACTAACCATTAAAAACCGTTATCCACTTCCCCGCATTGATGACCTGTTCGACCAACTTCAGGGGTCGAGTTTCTATTCAAAGATCGACCTTCGGTTAGGTTATCATCAGTTAAGAGTTCGCGACGAAGATATCCCGAAAACCGCATTCCGAACTCACTATGGACACTATGAATTTCAAGTGATGCCCTTTGGTCTAACCAATGCACCGGATTATTCATGGACCTTATGAATCGAGTGTGTAAACCTTATCTCGATAAGTTTGTCATTGTCTTTATCGATGACATTGTTATCTACTCACACAACGAACAAGAACATGCGCAATATCTGAAAACCATCCTAGAACTACTTAAACACGAGGAGTTATTCGCCAAGTTCTCTAAGTGTGAGTTCTGGATGCAAATCGTTCAATTCCTTGGACACGTGATTGACAGTCAAGGAATTCATGTAGATCCGTCCAAAATCAAGGCTATCAAGTGCTGGCAAGCACCCTCAATGCCAATCGAAGTACGACAATTCCTAGGACTTGCCGGGTACTATCGACGATTCATTGAGAACTTCTCCAAAATAGCCCAACCTCTCACCTTACTGACTCAGAAGGAAACGAAGTTCGACTGGACTGATAAGCAAGAGTCAGCATTTCAGCTTCTTAAACAAAAACTTTGCAGCACACCAATCCTCTCCTTACCCGAAGGCATTGCTGACTTCGTGGTATACTGCGATGCTTCCCACCAGGGTCTCGGTTGCATGTTGATGCAACGAGACAAGGTCATTGCTTACGCCTCCCGACAACTAAAAATCCACGAAAAGAACTACACCACACATGATCTCGAACTAGGAGCTGTCATCTTTGCACTCAAGATCTGGAGATATTACCTCTATGGCACTAAGTGTACAATCTTCACCTATCATAAAAGTCTCCAGCACATCTTCGATCAAAAGGATCTCAACATGCGGCAACGTTGCTGGGTCGAGTTGCTTACCGACTATGATTGTAAGTCCCTAGTTCTAGGATCGATAACTTCGTTATCTGTAGTATTAAGGTACGGAATTCCTCAATACGGTGTTATCTTACTAATAACGATTTAGTTTGCGTTTAGGTTAACCAATTGCTTTGCTTTATATGAATGAACGTTAAAGCCTAGCCGTTAGTATATGTTTTCTCTGGAAACACTGAATTCGCAGGAATATATAAATTCTGATTTAAAAGTTATGCCAAAAATTAGTTATGTTTTTCACGTACAAAAACATTTATATATCTCGTCTCAACTCGCAGCCACTGGGCCTGCGAGTTGACTCGACTCGCTACGCGGCCCAAGCCCATAATGAACTCGGCTCGTTGGTTACCTGTTGAGATCTTGTGAGTTCAGTTCTCATCTCGCAGCTCAACTCGCTGCGACTTGAGAACTCGACTTGCAGCAAACGTCTAAAACAAATAACTTGACTCGCAGCATATGTATATATATTGTTAAAATCTATATTCGTCTAACACTTTATCATGATAATATATTTAACGAATATTAATATCAAAACAATATCAATTTACAAATCTAAACCAATATATCAACATGATAACAATTACACTAGTCATATCATCAAGCTAGATCTGTTGTTACAAACTATGTCTCAACAGACTCCCCCTTGACAATAGCTCTAGCATCCTTATCTTCAAATTGTCTTTGATTTTTAAGATAAATTTTACTACCTGCAAAAATCTTCATCTTCATACAATTCTTAATCATCATTTGATAATCTCGTGCTAAGTCACCCCATGCTTCAGTACAAAAGATTCTGTTCTCATTTAACTTCAATAAATCTTTTCTTGACATATTCATTAGATGACGATGATCATAAACTCTGAAGATCTCTCTTTCACCACCTTCAACCTCATCATCAGCTTCAACCATTACAGCTTCTTCAGTTTCTGAATCCACATGCCAACTCTTCATATTTCCCAGAATATCTTGAGGCATTGTCTTCAGTGGAATCTGCTGCACACATTTTACAGCTGGATATATTTTCTTCCTTCTTCTTCTACCAGTTCTTTGACTTCTTTCTGCCAACTTAATTGTCTTTCCTTTTCTTGGCTTAATCTTTTCAAACTTATTAGCTCTAACCTCAGTCTTGATTATGTGTTCAACATATCTTCCAACAAAATCATCACTTGGGTTATTCAAAGGTAATCGAGCCAAATCTCGAATCTCAAATCTAGGCAAAGAACTAAACACTGCAAGCTTTCGCTCAAAATATTGAACTCCATCAAACCTTTTAATAGCAAACAGCTTCAGTTCAGAGTCAAAGTACCAACCAATAATCCCTCTTTTAGGTTCCCGTTTCCCAGTTATATCAACTTCAGAAACTCCAACCTTTTTCTGTTTAGGAAGTTTTTTAAGAAAAACTGCTGGATTCTTGGTAGGAATCAAGATTTCGTCATTTTCAAAATCGGTTGAATCATCGATTTCTTCATCTACATCGACAACTGTTGGACCTTGATTATTTTCAATAATAACTTCTGTCCTAGATGGGCTCACATGGTGTTCATCAATATTTGCATCTGGATCTACACCAATGTCTTGCTCATTCTCAGAAACAGCAGTCCAATCCTCAAGTGGTTGAAATTCTCCCTCTTCAAGATCATAATCAATCTCTTCATCTATCTCATCCAGAATATCATTTTCTGAATCTGATAGATCTAGACTTTCCATTCCCAGAGAAAACAAACAAACACAAATAAATTAATGATTTAAATACTCTTATTGATTTCCCTGAATCAATCTAAGAATTCCAATACTAATCCTTTTGTGTAATTAAATATAAACGCGAAATATATATAACTTATAAATCTTTTATTGATTATCCTGAATCAATCTAAGATTTCCTAAGTCTTATATGAAACACTTAATAAACATTAATTAAATTTAAACTCTAGTGTACTGTGAAGAATCACCAAACATTTAAGTTTACAATTAATTAACTTATATAATTTCTAAGACTTAATTGAACTGTTATATCATAAAATCTTAACTTTCAATTATATCTTTAAATTATATATCATTTGTCTAGTTAAAGAACATACAAATTTAACTTGTCAGTTATAAAAACTCTCAAGTTTAAAATGTCCAACCTAAAATAAACTTTGACCGCTGAAATAAATCAGAACACGCCGCTCGACTTCTCAATGAGTCGGAAGACTTTCGATCACTAATTTATTTAACTTCTTAAACAATTTATAATATATTTTACTTGTAATAATGATAATCTCAAGCCGAATATATTACAAAAACTATTAAATTACAATTATTCAGTTACAATTATAAATTACAATTATAATTCAACTAAATCCTAAATACAAATAACTACACAAGTCTAAGCTGTCTTACCAGCTTCACTTGTACCTGCAGTACTTGTACCAACACCATCACCACCAGCTCCAACACTCGTAGACTCCCCCTGAATAATAGCTTGCTCACCAGTCTTTGAAGGACCAGTTGGCTCACCATCTTTCTGTGCACTGGGATCATCATCTTCATCATCTCTTCTCTTCTTTGCTAACTCATCCTCTTTGAAAGCTTCATGATATATCATTATCTCTCCCTGAGCTGACTGTCCTGAATTCACTCTCAACACTAAACGTTCTAAGTGTTCAAGCTTCAGTCGCTGGGCAGTAAAATCAGCAAGCAAAGTATCATGAGTCTTCAGCAGTGTCAAATGTGATTGACTGATATGAACCATCTGCTGAGCAAGAGAAACATTCTCAGCTAACAACCCTGGAATCCTGGATGTACTCTGTTCTAATTCCTTAACTCTTGACTCTAAGGATGTAATCCTTTCAGCATCAGTCGTCGGAATAACATAAATTGTTGATGGTCCAGGTGGTGTCACTGAAGCAATGTATGATGCACGTGTGAGTGGTGGAATGTCTTGAGATAACGCTTCTTTGAGAAGACTAGCCGCAAATCTACTAGCTTTATTGGTCGGAAACTGAGCATCATGCACCAGTTCTGCAACTCCCTCCTCAACAGTCTTGGAAACCATTTCTGGTTCCACTGACTCAAGCAGTTTCTCAGCCTATAAAGTTAGATATAATTAAATAAGTAATTGTTACAGATAACTCTGTCTCAATCTCTAATTAAATATATATAATACTTGTAGTACTAAAAGTTTATCTCATACCTTAGATGGTACAGATACAGGTTCAGTAACCACCGGTATCATCGTCTCTACTTGCAATGTATCTCGAGCAACTGTATACAGAATTAACTGTCTCAGTTTAACTCCTGATAAACAACAAGTTAAGATAATCTAACTCTAAATAAAACATACCATCCTGAATGTTCGATGTCCTGGAACGCTTACGGCGTTGAGAAATAAGAGGTATATCCTCTTCCTCAGGACCTTCGTCAATAATACTGAAGTCCGGATCGACTTCCTTAGCCTTTCTCTTTTCCTTCAGTGCTGGATCTGGAATCATCCGAGATCGGTATCTAATATAACCAGCATCTGGAGGTGGAGAAGGAGTACTATCATCATCATCCGAAGCCGATTGACCATCACGGCCTCCAGATGGACCAACATCAGAATCCTAAATATTAAATATATTAAACATTTATGATTAGCTAAAAGCTCTATCATACAAGTTCTATATATTTATGATTAAGCTGATAAATACCTTAGAAGGTAAAACCTCAGATCCATCTAGCTGTCCCTGCTCACCCTCAGGTCGAGTGACCTCTGGGTCTGCAGTCTCAGCTCCCTGATCATAATGATATTTATATTTTATAATCAGAAATATTATCTAATTAACTAAATATCTATAACATTTGTATTATATAATAATAATTTGATAATAATATAACAAATAAATACCTATATTACTATATAATTATAAAATTACCTCAGGTGAAGCAACATAACTATCAATATCCCGTAGCAAGATATCAGTAGCATCATCATGCTCTACCAGCACCTCCTGTATCACCAGAGCAGCAACATCTGGGTTCACCTGTTCCCCAGCATGTGCAGGTTGTTCCAACACATCCTCAATGAGCTCGTTTGGATCTTCAGAAGGAACCACATCAGCTCTCGGGTCCGGAACAGCAACATCAGCACCAACATCCAACCAACCATTGTTCGATGGTGTCACATAGGCAGGATCAACAATAAAACCAAAAAGCTCTCTCTCCTCAGGCTTTACTACCCCTTCCTTCCTCACTGACTGCAGAAACATCGCATTGTATCCTCTGAGCCCAATAGTATCTACACGTAAAAATGGCCCAGGAATAACAAGCTCTGGCAGACTAGCGCGAATGATCAGCATACAAAAGCGTGGATAAACCAGAAACCGTGATCTAACAGAACCCAAAATCTGTCTAACCAGCTCTCCAAAAATATAATCACAAAAACTGTATGGTTTATTATAAACCAGTGACAGTGCAGCTGATACAAGGGCAGGGCTCAATTCATCGAAGCCTCCCTTCTTTGGTGCAAAAACTGTGACAATCACATGCCACAAAAACCTCCATTGTCCAATAACCAAAGGTTTTTGGAACTGACGTCCCCTCCTATCTCCAGTATACCCCATACGACCTATCGCACCCTCAACAAAATCACTAGGATACTCCATCGGACCATCTTCCTGGTACCCAAGCATAAAATCTGACGCAGATCTCCAGCAGAGAAAATAACCAGTCTATTATTGACCGTTGTGCGTATAACTGGTGGATTGATCGTCTCGTCAAACTGAATACCTTCCCATAAGTCATTCAGTATAGTCTGAGAGATCTGTGGAGACTCTGTAATCGCATATCTAATGCGTGAACGTGCCAAAAATGTAAGCACTTGAGTTACTCGGTTAGCTCCACGTGCACCAAGATCTAGATCAACAAGAATATTGTGACCTTTATCAAATTGTCTCGCCATATCTATAAAAACACAAATGACAAAAACAATTAACGCACGTTAATCAATTGTAAACTATAACGTATTATGAATAACAATTCATCAAACATCTTAGTTTTTAAAATTATATATAACTTGTTACATTACAATCTCAAGTCGTATATAATTATTTCTAACATATATAACTTATTACTAATAAGTCATAAGTTCAATATGTATGTCTCATTAATTACTTGTTAATTTGAAATTCTCAAGTCGTTAACATTTTTTTAAGAAATATAAGTTATACCGCTAATATAAAATTAGGACACGCCACTCAATTACCTCTTGAATTGGTAGACTTTCGATATAAACATATATAATTTTAATACAAGTCCATGATATAAAAGTTATTACTGAAAAAGTCTTAACATTTATATAAAACTTTTTAACATTTTTAAAAGTTTTCTAAATACTGGACTCGCAGAAGCATCATGTGCGAATCGAGTTCAACTCGGTTCGCAACTCAGCTCGCAACAATATCAACTCGCTAACCAAGTCAATCCGCAACTCGACTCGCAAGTCGATTCGCTATTCAGCTCGGTCCGCAAGTCAACTAGTCAACAAACAAGATTTGAATTCACAAAAATAAATCTGCGAATCGAGACATATCTCAACTCGCTAATGTATCTCTGCGAATCGAACCTCTGTTCAACTCGCAACATAAACTGGTGTGGCGAGTCGAAACGAAAATCAATTAATCCTTCAAAAGTATTAAGATCTATTGATTAGTTCACATTTATTAAGGTTCGTTTAACATTAATCCATTGAATTCTTGTCAAATAACACCTGTAATCTACGTAAATCGTTTAAATGAAAAGCGAAACCCTAGATTAATAAAAACTTCGATTTCGTGTAATTTGAACGGTGAAATCCGTTGATTTATACCTCAAAATGTTCGTAATTTGAAAGTATATATAAGCTACGGATCAAAAACTCGTTTCTTGTAATCGAGAATTCGAAATCAAACGAAACACTGTGTTCGTCTCGTTTCGCACTATCTGGATTCGCAAGTAGAAGTGAGTTCTCAAGTGAAATGGGTTCGGTAGGTTTGACTCGTTTGACCTCGCACCTTTTATACAGTTACTCGATTCGCAAGTTTAATGTCAACTCGCAAGATTGGACTCGCTTCGCAGCGTTGACCAGTCAAACTCGCAAGTTTTGAATAAAAAAGCAAATTAAATACAAAGTATAAATATAACCCCATTCACAATTATATAGTTAACTCTGTAACTATGTAGCCTAAACATTTTAAAGAAAATATTTTCGCTTAAGTTTTCTCAATGATAATCTTCTTACATATATTAACCGACTAAACCCGTGATACAGTTAATCTTGTATAAAGAAAAATCTTCGAGCTAAAATTATTCACTTATATACCTTTATGGTCTTAAGTATAAAGACAAGTCTAAAATATATCTATATAAGTTATAATAGAAAAATTAACCGCCGATAAAAAATCAGGACACGCTTCTCGACTTCATGTGAGTCGGAATACTTTCGATTAATATTCCTCGTAACCTATATATATATATTATTTTTCAATTGTCAACACACATTTGTTCAACATAAAATAAATAGCCAGTATAATTCAATGCCAAAGGGTAACATATTAGAAAGAAAATAAACTTTATTTATCACTGAACATGAATACAAAACAAGAAATAAAATTGTAAATTACTAACATCCTATGAAATCAAACAAAATTAAACTACTTAAAATTTTAACTGCTTAGGGATCATACTAGGCAAAATAAGCTATCTACTTTAGATTTTTAATAAGAACAAGACGATTATTAGTATACATACCTCATGAAATTCTTATAAGGACAATAAAATCACATATTAACCAGTACTAGACTTATATTTATAAAATTATATCTTAGTTACCTTTATCCACCTGACATAACATTAAAATTAAAAGTTATTAATTATTCACAAAAGTGAACATTCCAATAGCATAGACAGTTCACGATGATTACCGGTATAATGGTCCACATAAACAAATTAAAGTTAGATGTTTGAGCAAACATTATTATTATTAATGTGAAAAATATCTAACGTGTTCAGTTATATAATATACTGAAGAACTTAGGTAAAACCCATAACACTGCATCTTTTAATTTCAAGGTAGAGGTTACTAAATGATGTATCTTTTCGACACATATAACATACACTTGAGTTAAGATTTTGACAAATATCAAACATCCTTTAAAGATACTAGTGGTTCCAGATCTGTACTTACGTACAACAAAGGATCCCTTAGTATAATTAAAATAAGTTTGAGACTATTGGCAAAGCTTAAGGCAACAAGTCTGAACTCACGTACAACAGAGTTATCTGTTAGTTTCACTAATAACCATATTTGTAACTACTTGTCATTTGTACAGAAATGCATGATAGCAGTGTAGGACAATACCATCAGTCATCAATTAAGACATATGTCATATAGTATATAACATTTCACAAAAGATATGACACCCAAAATTAGAATTTCTTAATTCCTCAAGAATCTAAAAATAATTAGACTATAGTTATTCTTATCACTTATAAAGAATGCAAGTTATTATCAGTGGATATAGGTGTATAATCAGATAAATATAAGTAAACTCCTAGGTAAGTATGCAATTCTAATGAAACTTATAGGAATCTACTAACATATCAATCTTAGCACTTAGGTTTATTATTCTTAAGCTTATTCTCCTAATGTACTATCATTTCCCAAGTTTTTACAGCCAAAACTTAAAATATTTCTAAAAGAACTACGATTATTCTTTTATTTGAGGCGATTCCCCTTAGGTAACAAGCAAATGAATGCCATACGCCTTTTTTTTTTTTAATAAACATAAAACTGACTACTAACTATTACAAAAATACCCTTGAAAGACTAATCACTCTGGATTTCTCATTCCATTAAGTTGAACCAACGTCTCAAATCTAGCTCTGTCAAACGCCTTGGTGTATAAGTCTGCTAAGTTATCCAAAGATGGAACCTTAACTAACTTTATCAAACTCTTTTCAGCACAGTCTCTAATAAAATGATATCGAATATCAATATGCTTAGTTTTACTATGCTTCAGCGGATTGTTGGTGATCGACATTGTAGATTCGTTATCAATCATCATAGGAGTATTGGTTAAATTTAACCCGTAATCCCGCAGTTGCTGTTGAATCCAAAGAACTTGAGAACAACACCTGCCAGCTGCAATATACTCAGCTTCACATGTAAAAATGGCTACTGAGCTTTGCTTCTTGCACTGCCAAGGAACTAATCTACCTCCTAAGAATTGACATCCTCCAGTTGTAGATTTCCTATTCTGATTGCATCCTCCATAATCCGAATCAGTATAAGCTAGAAGATCTAAGTCTCCATCAATCGGATACCAAAGTCCCAGCTTCGGTTTCCCCTTGAGGTAACGAAAGATCCTTTTCACAGCTTGCATATGTGACTCTTTCGGATTTTCCTGATATCTTGCGCATATACAAACAACAAACATAATGTCAGGCCTAGAGGCAGTTAAATACATTAGTGATCCGATTATTGCTCTATAAAGAGTTGGATCCACATCGCTATCACTCGATGTATTTAGTCCAAGGTTGTGATTGACTGGAATTGGAGTATTATAGACCTTACTTTCATCCATCTTAAAGCGTTCCAATAGCTCATATGTATATTTAGATTGATGAATAAAGAATCCATCCTTCTTTTGATCAACCTGTAATCCTAAGAAGAAATTTAACTCTCCCATTGCAGACATCTCAAACCTTTTTCTCATGACTTTCTCAAATTCTTGATACATCTTTTCATCAGAAGATCCAAAGATAATATCATCAACATATACTTGTACTAATAGAAAGTCATTCTTGTTCCATTTTACAAATAGTGTACTATCAATTGATCCTCTTGAAAATCCATTCTCAAGTAGATAAGTTGATAGCGTTCCATACCATGCCCTAGGTGCCTGATGTAATCCATATAGAGCCTTATTCAAACGATATACTCTATCTGGATGGTCAGAATCAGTAAACCCTGGCAGTTGTGAAACATACACCAATTCTTCAACTTTGCCATACAAAAAGGCACTCTTAACATCCAACTGATAAACTTTGATACCCTTAAAAGAGGCAAATGCTAAGAATACTCTAATTGCTTCTAGCCTAGCAACTGGTGCAAACACTTCGTTGTAATCTATCCCCTCTTGTTGATTAAACCCTTGAACCACTAGATGAGCTTTATTGCGAGTAATGACTCCCTGGTCATCTCTCTTACACTTAAATACCTATCTAGTTCCAATTGGATATTCTCCCTTTGGAAGGTCAACCAACTCCCATACTTGTAATTTTGAGAACTGTTGCAGTTCTTCTTGCATAGCTTCAACCCACGAACTTTCTTTGATAGCCATTTGCACATTTTTAGGCTCAACTTGTGAGATAAAGCATGAATATAAACATTGATTAGGAATCCCTGTCTCTTTCATAGCAGTATACAAGCTTTCTAAATTTTCAGTTGTACTAACTTTAGATTGAGTCCTAGTTTGAACAGGAGTATTAATATCACCGATGATATTTTCAACGGGATGATTCTTACTCATTCTCGTAATTGGTATAGGGTCAACTATTAACTCATCTCCTAAGTTAGTACCAATCTCTTCTAATGAAGGCATTGCATCTGAATTTGATGAAGAGATCTTTAAATGGTTCAAAGAAGTAAGCATATCATCAAACGATGTTTGAAGATCCTCTTCAGAATCTTCTGTTTCCTGATACTTATCCTTTGAAAATTGTTGAGACCCACTTGAAGAAGCTTCATTTGAGTCATCTGATGTCCTGATTCCAGATTTCGGAACACTCGATGTTGAAGACGGACCATTGTCCAATTCTTCATTCAATAAGTGCTGAGAGATCTCCGAATCACTGACAAAGTCACTTATGGGAACCTTAAATGACTGAAAGAGATCTGAATAGTCAAATTGCCAATCTAATCCCTTATGCACAGCAGGTACATAGCTCGTAACTTCAATGTTATAAACAATTTCCAATCGTCCCGTGACTTTATTGAAAACTCTTTTATTTGGTGAGTTGGGCACATAACCTAGGAAAAATCCTTCGTCAACCTTTTCACCAAATTTAGCTTGATTTCCTGTTTTCAATATTATACAAGCAACTCCAAAAGGTTCAAATCCTTTTAAGTTTGGTTTCTTATTGTTCAAAAGTTCATAACAAGTCTTGTTATACTTTTTCACCGTAAGAACTCTATTCAGAACATGACATGCTGTATTCACTGCTTCTGCCCAAAAGATGACCGGAAGCTTTGAATCTGCAAGCATTGTTCTAGCAGCTTCAATCAACGTTCTATTTTTCCTTTCAGCAACACCATTCTGTTGAGGTTCATATGGTGCACTGAATTGATGTTGTATCCCTTTGCTTAAGCAATAGATATTCAACATTGAGTTCTTAAATTCCGTTCCATTATCACTACGAATACGCTTAACTCTTGTTTTAAAGATATTCTCTACTAGATCAAAGAACTCCATTAAAATTCCTGGAGTTTCATCCTTATATCCCAAAAAGAATACCCATGAGAATCTAGAGTAATCATCTGTGATAACTAAACAATACCACTTGCCACCTAGACTTCTCTTGCTTATTGGGCCAAAGAGGTCCATGTGCAGCAGTTCAAAAGGCGAGGAGATTGAGTTTTCAGTCTTAGACCTGTGTGGTTTCTTGTGCTACTTTCCTTTTAGGCAAGGAACACACTTGTTTTCTGACTCGAAACGTTTCTGTGGTACACCTAGAACTAAACCATTCTTGGTTATAAAATTCATTTTTCGAAAGTTCAGATGTGCCATTCTCCTGTGCCATAACAATGCATCTGCTTCTGAAGCCTTGGATAGTAAGCATGTAGACACCATTGAAGAATTAGAAACACCCATGTTTATAGCATAGATGTCCTTCTTCCTTGGTGCCCTCATCAATATCCATTCTTCCGGAATTGTGAAGCCTGGCTTTAGAACTAAAGCCTCCTTTTCATTAAAATGAACTGGATGACCTTTATCGCAAACTTGGGAAACACTCACTAGGTTATGAGTTAGTTCTTCAACGTAATTCACATCCTCTAGAGTCAAAGTTCCATTTGAAACTTTTCCTTTCCCAGTAATTACTCCTCCTTTGTCTCCTGCAAAATTTACTTTTTGCTTGAAACATTCTCTTAAGTCCTTCAGTAGACTTCGTTCACCTGTCATGTATCTTGAGCATCCACTGTCTACATACCACCAGCTGTCCTTGTTCATAGTCTGCTCCTACACATAACAAGTTGTACACAGTTAGTTATCAAGAGGGACCCAAGCCATTACGGTCTTGGTTTGTCCCTGATCATCAACAATCTGAACCTCCTTAAAGTGACCATAACTGTTCCCATCGGGAGTCTTGGTAACCTTCACAGGAGTTTGAGACTGTTGATGATTTGTAGTCTTAGGCCTATGAGGAGAGTGAGTAGAAAACCTCCTAGGCACATACTTAGATCCCTATGCACTCGAAGTAGAGCCATTCTCAAATTGACTATGCTTTCTACTTGGGGTCCTAAACCTCGAAGGTGTCTTATCTCTTGGCTTATTGAAAGTATTTTCGTTTAGAGTATAAGCCCTTTTAGGTTTAGGTGGAGAGACACTATGACTACCATCTCTTTTCAGAATGTTTACAGGTTTGCTTCCTAATCCCGGTTTGGAGCCTAACCTATCTACAATCGAACTAGAAGTGGTCGGTGTCTTTTCAGTATTCACTAACTTATGTGATGCTTCCAACTTCTTATTTGGACAACAGGAAGCTACGTGTCCTTTTTGGTGACACTTGAAGCAAGACATCTGTTTTCGTGACTTACTAACTTTTGCATCCGCTATTGGAGTCTTAGGCACTAAAGATTCAATCACATGTTCTTTATTAACCACTTCATCAGTCTTAGTATCATCAATTACTCCACCTGGTACAAAATGTACTTTGGTGTGAGGAATTGTCTTACTATCATCAGATGAAGGGTTCTTAATAACCCTCTTCTGTGCCTCTGACTGATCAGGTTTAACTACTGGTTTTTCAGAACATACTTCAGTCATTTCAGTATCTTCTGGAAGTCTAGTGTAATTTGAATTGAAAGGAGGAGGTGTCTCATTATAACCTAGTCCTGACTTATCCTTTACACTTCGTTGAGCATCTAGCATCTTGTCCATCTCAGTGGTTCTATAATTTTCTATTTTTCTATTTTGCTCAACTAACTTCAACTTACAGTCAGCTAATTCTTTCTCTTTATTAGCAATTGTCTGATTTAAGTCTTTTAGGTTTATATAGAGACCATCTATGATGACAACTTTTTCATTAATGGTATCTCTAAGTGCACTCCTATCAGAAGCATTAGACTTAATTTTATCTTTTAAGTCCTGTTTATCATCACTTAACCTACGCACATCAATCTTAGCTAGTTCAAGTTCAGATCTAACAGTCTTATTAGATTCAGTCAATATGTTAACTTGAGAAGACAGGTTTTTGTTTGAAATAGTTAAAACACTAACCTGTGACTGTAAATCAGTAACCAAGTAACAGACATCAGCAAGAGTAAGAATATCAATACATACCCTTTTCTTGTCTGTTTGAATTTCAGCCATGCGTGCTACAAAATCTTCAGGAATCATGTTTTCAGTTGACTCCATATATAGCACGTCTTCATCACTTGCTTTTGTTTCAATCTCTGGCACCTTTACCTCACATTCTACATCAGTAGGCATATAGGATGTAGATTCATCAATCTCAGCCATGAAAGCATCCTCAGACTGAGCTTTCCATTCATACGATCCATCCAACTGCTTCACAACTAAGGCTTTGGAAGTGAGAGTGCTTCCCGAACCTTGTTGTCCATTGCCAGCTTCTACCTTAGGTCTTTGGCACTCTCTAGCAAAGTGTCCATAACCATGCAGTTAAAACACTTGATCTTGGTCTTATCAAACCCTGATCTATTGCCAACTACCTTTCTACCTGTTTTCTTCAAGAAATTCTTTACCCTTCTTGACAACATAGCAAGTTGGTCCTAAAGGTCTATTTCTTCTAGATAATCAGGGTCTATCTGATCGTAATCTTCGTCAAACATAATTGGATCATTGATTTTACCCTGAAGGTAGTTTTCATAAGAAGCTACAAATGAAGCTAGAACAGATAATTGCTGTTCAGCAGATTTCACACTCATAGGCATCTTTTGATGCTCCTGAGGTGACTTCTCAGTTGGTTTACCCTTTTCTTCACTACCAGATGATGTAGGAAGACACAGATCATCGGTAATCATTTCACCCTTTCCTTCAGCATTACCAACAAATAAAGCAGTGGTCGAGCTTGAGGAAGCAGTAGAAATAGTAGATTTTCCAAGATATAGTCCCGGATCCTGAGCCTGATCAGAATCAGTATCTCTAGTCTTCTTGGTAAAATCATAACCTCTGAGCTTATCAATTGCCTGCTCAAAGGTCATGGTTGCATACCTCTCATCATTGTCTTTAAGCATTATGCCATGCATTTCCCACTTAGACGGTAAACCCTCAATAAACTTGTCAGTTTTCTCAGTCTCTGTAGTCACAATCTCATGGTCATCTAGCTCACTCAACAAATGGTAGTATCTTGTGGTATACGCATCAAGATCTTCTCCTTTTAAAGCTTTGAACACAGTAAACTGCTTTTTCAGGAGATTCCTCTAGCCTGCTTTAACTTGTGGACTACCTTCACACCGTTTCTCAAGAGCTGTCCACAAAGTTCTAGCAGTATGAAAGGACTTTAGTTGATGATTAAGTTCCTTAGGAAGACTCATCTTAATAGAAGAATGAGCCTTGTTTTCAACCTCAAATTCCTTCTTTTGTGCTTCACTCATCTATTGATAAGTGAGAACCACAATAGCATTTTCAACAGACTGTGTAGGTGCCGTGTATCCATTTTTGATACACATCCAGATAGATAGATCATGAAATCTACAGTAAGATTCAAACCTATCCCTCCAGCTATAATAATCCTCAACTCTCAACAATTTAGGTGGAACATTAGATTTTCCAATCTCGTGGTCCATCTCAATCATTTTGCTAAGGTCAGACATCGTAAAGCTTAAAGTTAAAATGTATTCGCGAATTTAGAAAATAAAAAAAATCTCGACTCGCAAGAACTCAGTTCAACTCGCAATCTCAGCTCGACTCGCAGAATCTCGGTTCGCAAGTTCGGATCGCAGTGATGTCAACTCGCAAGTGATCTCGTTTCGCAGGAGATCTCGGTTCGCAGAGTATTTCAACTCGTAACTTAGTTCAACTCGCAAAATGTCGACTCGCAGGTATGTCGACTCGCAAGTTTAACACGGTTCGCAGACTTATCTGAAACCCTGATCTCGACTCGCAAAACGGCTGAAAAACGTGAAAAACCAAAGATTTCTCATGCAGAGAGTGATTTTAATTGTTTTTACACACTAATGCACGTCAAAACAATCCTAAATCACACGCGATTAACCCGAAAACTTCGAACGACACTCGTTATCTAGCCCGAAAGCTCTGATACCAATTGTAAGTCCCTAGTTCTAGGATCGATAACTTCGTTATCTGTAGTATTAAGGTGAGGAATTCCTCAATACGGTGTTATCTTACTAATAACGATTTAGTTCGCGTTTAGGTTAACCAATTGCTTTGCTTTATATGAATGAACGTTAAAGCCTAGCCGTTAGTATATGTTTTCTCTGGAAACACTGAATTCGCAGGAATACATAAATTCTGATTTAAAAGTTATGCAAAAGTTATGCCAAAAATTAGTTATGTTTTTCACGTACAAAAAAATTTATATATCTCGTCTCAACTCGCAGCCACTGGGCCTGCGAGTTGACTCAACTCGCTACGCGGCCCAAGCCCATAATGAACTCGGCTCGTTGGTCACCTGTTGAGATCTTGTGAGTTCAGTTCTCATCTCGCAGCTCAACTCGCTGCGACTTGAGAACTCGACTCACAGCAAACGTCTAAAACAAATAACTCGACTCGCAGCATATGTATATATATTGTTAAAATCTATATTTGTCTAACACTTTATCATGATAATATATTTAACGAATATTAATATCAAAAAAATATCAATTTACAAATCTAAACCAATATATCAACATGATAACAATTACACTAGTCATATCATCAAGCTAGATCTGTTGTCACAAACTATGTCTCAACAATGATTGTGAGATCTGTTATCATCCGGTTAAGGCAAACGTTGTTGCCGATGCCTTAAGCCGAAAAGAACGCACAAAACCACTTCGAGTCCGAGCCCTCAATATTACAATTCACAATGATCTTATCACTCAGATTCTTACCGCTCAACTCGAAGCGCTGAAACCGGAAAACATAAAAAATGAGGCCTTGCGAAACATGGAGAAGCAATTCGAAACCAAACCCAATGGGGTCAAATATTTTTCTAACCGAATCTGGTTACCTAGTTTTGGGAACCTTCGAGTCTTGGTGATGGATGAAGCTCACAAATCCAAATATTCCATACATCCTTGCTCTGATAAAATGTATCATGGCATCAGGGAGATATACTGGTGGCCAAACATGAAAGCTGAAATTGCCACATACGTCAGTAAGTGCCTCACATGCTCAAAAGTCAAAGCTGAATATCAGAAACCTTCCGGTTTGTTACAACAACCGGATATCCCTTTTGTGGAAATGGGAGCAGATCACTATGGACTTCATCACCAAACTTCCAAGGACATCGAGTGGTTGCGATTCCATTTGGGTGATCGTCGATCGTCTCACCAAGTCTGCTCATTTCCTCACCATCAAAGAAACTGACAAAATGGAACGCCTCACCCGAATTTATTTGAAAGAAATTGTATCCCGACACGGCGTTCCCATCTCGATCATCTCCGACAGAGATAGTCGCTTCACATCCCGCTTTTGGCAGTCACTACAAAAATCTTTGGGTACTCGTCTGGATATGAGTACTGCATACCATCCACAAACCGATGGCCAAAGCGAGCAAACTACACAAACACTAGAAGACATGCTACGAGCTTGTGTAGTTGATTTCGGTGAAAACTGGGAACATCATCTACCATTGTGCAAATTTTCATACAATAACAACTACCATACCAGCATTGGAGCTGCACCCTTCGAGGCGCTGTACGATCATAAGTGCCGCTCACCTATCTGTTGGACCGAAGTGGGAGACAGCCAACTCACTGGTCCTAAGATCATTCATGAAACCACCGAGAAAATCGTTGGTATTCAGCAATGGTTGAAAGCCGCTCGTGATCGTCAGAAGAGTTATGCTGATGTGAGACGCAAACATCTTGTAACACCCCCAAATTCGTCCATTTTGTTTAGCGGAAGCGTTGAGTTAAGTATGGGGAGTACCACAATACACAGTACATGCATACGTATCAGAGCTTATGATTACAACAGAACATAATATATTAAGATGCCAAATGTAATAGTTACAAAGTTTATGAAAGTAGATTTCGTAAATATGACTAAAACAGATTAGTTATATATAAGAAATCCAATTGTCAAAAGTTGGCATCCTAGTTTCATCGTGGGTCGCCTAGAATCCGTATGTGCAGGCGGCCCTTACGTGTGCTGCTAATTCCCTGAAAAACATAGTAAAAAGTCAACAACGAGGTTGAGTGAATTCACAGGTTTTACGTTTGTAGTTGTTCAATCCAAGTTCGTTTGTAAAGCATTGACCTAACAGCCAAAGTAAAGTTTTTGTGAAATGCTATCTACAAACACGTTTCGGGTTGTTTGTAGAAAAGTCCGTAAACTCTTTCAAATACGTCTTGTTAAGTCATTTCTCAAAATACAGTTTAGTTGGGATGTTACCCGAAAGTATAATTTAGGTTATGTTGGGTCGTCACCCAAAATATAGTTTAGTTTATGTTGGGACGTCACCCACAATATAGTTTACGATAGGACGTTACCTAAAATATATAGTTTACCTCGGGACGTTACCCGTAGTACAGTTCACCTTGGGATGTTACCACGATATTGTTTACCTTGGGACGTTACCCACAATATCGTTTACCTTGGGAACGTTACCCACAATATCGTTTACCTTGGGACGTTACCCACAATATCGTTTACCTTGGGACGTTACCCACAATATAGCTTAGATTCGATTGGGACGTTACCCAATATACACAGATTCGTTGGGACGTTACCCAATAAGTCCAATTCATTGGGATGTGACCCACACTTTATAGTATTGCCAGTATGTTCTCTGGTTTGTTAACAACATAGTTTAACACCTTTGTTATGGTTATCGTATGAAAACATTATTTCATGAAACAATAGTTTTAATAGTAAAAGTGTGTAGCTGATCGTTCTCCAGCATGTTTCCCAGTTTAGTTTTCGTGTGAAATACTATTTCACAATTAACAGTTATAATCATTTGACCGCAGTCACAAATAGTTAGCACAATGTGTATCACAACAATTAGATAAAAGTTTGCTCATGTAGCAAAAGCGTTGACTATGTTTTCCACCCCTGTTCAAAAGCAGTTAAAACAGTAAAAGTAGGGGCTGTGAACTCACCTGTTGAGTTAAGTAATATGCGAGTGCTAGCAAAGCCTAAAGCCCAAGTATAGTCCAGAATCTCCTAATGCCCTAAACGTATGAGATTTGATAAGTATGTAGATGTCTTAGTTTGACCATCCATGCTAGTGTTCGTTCAACCAAATTATGTCCAAAGTGTTTGTTTGTTGTTTAAGTTTGTAGCTTTAGAATGTATACGACTCGTTGGTAGTGGTTTGTAATAATAATTTCTGAAAACATTATTATATTCGTTTCGTTTTATGCTTAGCAAAAGTATATACTCTTGTATGTCAATCATCGTTATAAAAAGTGTAGTTGTCGTTACGCGAAATGTCGAATCATTGGGTAAAACTCAGTTCGCAGGGCAGAACCTCAGTTCGCAGACCAGGTCAGTTCGGCTCGCTCGTTCGACTCGCTCATTCGGCTCGCAAGCTCGGCTCGCAAGGGTTCAATTCGCAACTAGTTCGGTTCACAGCTCGGTTCAGTTCGCAGCTCGGTTCGGCTCGCAGCTCGGTTCGGTTCACATAACGAGTTCGGTTCGCAGCTCACTAGCTCGGTTCGCAGCTCGGTTTGGTTCGCATCGTGAGCTCGGTTCGCAGCTCGACTCGGTTCGCAGGAAGAACAGATCTCAGCTTGCAGAACGAGCTGATCGTGTTTTTAACTTTTAAAAACGCATTTTTAAGTCATTTTTGGACATAATAAGTTGATAGAACACTAAAACATGATGTATTAAGTATTACAAACACGAAATATCAAAGAAAATAGCAAAATCTAAGAGTTTGCAGGATTGTCGGGTCCTTACAAGGTTGTTGCATGAGGAATCCGAGAAGATGGTTGTGTAGCTTTCGTCGTGGTGATCGTTTTTCTCTAAATGAGCTCGGTGATTTATTGCGTTTTTGTGGTAGTATTTGTGTGATTTGTGATGGTGGTGATGGTGGTGGTGGAGGTGGTTTTTGAGAGAGAGAAAAGAGGAGATAAGATGATGGTGAAAATGAGAGGGGAGGGGGTGTTTGGGGCTGATTTTTGTTCAACAAAGAGAGGGGATTTTTGTCCCAAATTGTGGTATTTTACCCGTGTTTGTTTACCCGATCGTTAACTGTTATAATATTTTTAAATCAATAATTTTTAATTACGTATTCGAATATATTTTTAGTTGAGATATTTTATAAAAGTAAATTTAATTAATTTGTAAAATTAAAACTTTGTTTTATTTCAGTTGTACGAAATAAGTGTTATACGATTCGAAATACTTGTTAAATATTATCAACATAATATTTAATAAACGTTTATGTTATTTAATAATCTCGTTTTATTAAATAATTTTTGTTCACCAACAGTCGTATGTTTTGTCGCATTTGTTCCAATTGTTTAGTAAGTAATCACGACTAATTACGAAATGTATTACTACGCGTATTAACTAGTTGGGCTTTGCTAGACTTATCTCTAAAATGTGTTGTGAATTCACTCAAGTAGGGAATTAGCCTAATAATGCAAGTGTTTAACGTTTGTAATTGCGTTTAAATTTGTGGGGTGTCACACATCTCGAGTTCCAGGTTGGGGATCGAGTACTCTTGAAAGTCTCTCCTTGGAAAGGCGTCATCCATTTTGGAAAATGCGGGAAACTAAACCCCATTGGACCTTTTGAAATCCTTGAAAGGATTGGTCCGGTAGCATATCGATTGCAACTGCCACCCGAGCTCAGCAGCGTGCATCCCACGTTTCACATTTCTAACCTAAAGAAATGTCTGTCTGATGAAACACTTATCATTCCTCTCAACAAAATTCATATCAATGATAAACTCCATTTCGTCGAGACACCGGTGGAAATCATGGACCGTGAGGTCAAACAGTTGAAACAAAGTCGTATTCCTATCATCAAAGTTTGATGGAATTTGCGGTGTGGTCCGGACTTCACTTGGGAATGGGAAGACCAAATACGACTCAAGTATCCACATCTATTCACAGACTCTGCTCCATCTACGACTCAGAGCTAAATTCCGGGACAAAAATCTCTTAACAAGGGGAGAATGTGACACCCGACAAAGTAGGGCTAGTTATTAGGTCCTATTCACTTGTTAATGCATGTAATTGGTGTTGTATTAGGCTAATTGTATGTATCATTATATATATTGTTATATATATATAGATGTACGCAATTGGATTTAATCGTGCATTTTCATATCGGGCAGATCCCGATACATTAATACGGACGTTGGTGAACACATCTTATTAAATAATACGAAATTATTTAATACCGCTACTGTTTCCTACATATTATTCTGATAATATTTCATAAGTAACTCGTATCGTATAAAACACTCAAACGCGACCAAAAATGCACAATTCATGCCCAATAATCGAAACAAACAAAAGTTATATTATTATATATAACTCATCAAAAAGTATTTTGATAAAATACTTCATTATGATTATCATAATTTATAGCGATAACAAAAACGTTTAGTTTAAACGTCACGATTATTTAAATCACACAAGGACCTCGTAAATCATTACCGGAACCGTACCAAACATTTTAATAAATGTTTCTAAGTAATAATAAGTATTACTTCAATTTAAAAATATCGAACTTTAATCGTTATTTAAAAATACGTACGTATAACGTTAAACGTCTAATTATACGTTTAAACGACCGGGAAAACGAACACCGCATGGAGCGCAAACTCGGGGAACAAAATTTTGAGACACTGCACCTTGTGTGGGCCCCCTTGGGTCGGCTTTAGCTACCCCCAAAAATGGGGATCTTGCCCCCCATTCCCCCTTGACCATAAGCCCCCATTCACCCCTATTTTCCCTCATTTGTGTTCCCTCACTCTCTCTCTACTTCCTCTCACTAAACACAGACCTCTTCCCCTACTCCCTTCCTCCACCCCACGGATCCTCCATCCCCACCATTATCCACCATCAACCACCTTCATTTACTTGAAGAAAACGCAAGGAAACGAAGCAATAAGGAACAACCGAGGCGTCACCATCCCGTTTCTACTCTAGATCATCACTTTTTCTAAGTAATAACTCTCTCTCTCTCTAGAAATACTTGCTTAATGTTTATTACCATGTTGGTGAGTTCACTTAACAAGAAAATGTCCAAATCTAAACTCAAAGCACGTTTTTCATACATATATACAAACATCACTTTTCTGTCCATAAAATGAGTCTCACCATTTCGGCTATAACTTGAGTTCTAGAATGAACCAACACATGAATATTATACCTAAAATCTTCGTATGAATGTCCTCTACAAAAAGTTCTTCTATGGCCCGACTTGAAAACCCACCAATTTTGCTGTAGAAACCGATTTATGGACTGAGGTCGTTTATCGATCAAATCTGACCACTTTCCATTTCCATTTTTGTGTAAAATAGTAAATGAACTTATGAAGTTACCATAAAGTGCAGAAATAGACTAGACAAATAGGATAACATGTGTGATTTTTGGTTAGGCTTGGTTTGGACCAAAAGTCAAAGAAAACGAGAGGTTTATCGGGACAAAATCTGGAAAAATATGAACACAAGGGATGTTTTGGTAAGTTTATAAAACCGACACCTCGGGTTAACCCCGACATGAACCGATAATTTTTATAAACTTATTCTACCATTTTAAGGGTTGGTTAAAAGTCTCGGGTCAAACCGAGATCGTTTGACCACAAAACCGAACCAAGAAAACACTAACAGCTACTAGTGTCGCATCAGGGCCAAACCCGATTGCGACACTAAGCTAGTGTCGCATAACCATTCGAATGTCGCATACTGCGACACTAATGTTAATGTCGCATGAAACCCGATTGTCGCACGTAGCGACACTAGCCCTTGTGTGGCATTAAATTGCAATGTCGCAGGAAGCGACACTAATATTAGTGTCGCCAAATCATTGAATGTCGCACACTGCGACACTAACCCTAGTGTCACAATAATTCCAATTTCAAAATACCATGCGACACTAGTGCCAGTGTCGCAACTTATACCCAGTGTCACCAAAAGCTAATTAGTGTCGCCTATGAGTGACGCCTAAATCAGAAACTTCAAAACTAGTTTGCACACTAAGTGTCAAACTCCCACAACTTCAATACTTGCATACGACACAACACACAAAACATATACTTTGACAGTATACAATGGAACAACACATAATAATAATACTTTAAGATTATTATTACAAAATCCATCATCAACGGGCCGTAATGTTTTCAAAACTCAAACCTAATTAATCAAACCAAATCATTTGGACATTACTAGTTGAATGAACAACTAGCATAGGTGATCTTTAGAGATACCTACTTATATCCATAACCTTGCGCGTTTAAGACGCCCGGCAGGTTATGATCATTGAGACGACAACTTTACTTGTACACCATCATTATTCGCTATTAGAAAACACATCAGACTCAGGTGAGTCTCACAGCCCCTCATTTTCTGTTTTCAACCCAGGGGTAGGAATACATGCTCCGTTTTACTTTTACATGTGAACACAAGTACAAAATATCGATATATTGACTGCATGAGTTTGTTTTACCTAATCATGAAGCCCTCCACTACATAGTTTGTTAGTATGGTACCATATGGGATTGGCAATCCCCGTCCGGAGTAGTCGCGCTACCACGACTATGGTCGAACGGACGCATTATCATTTGTTCATACGTATGTAGATTAGGCACATGCAGGAGGCAACCTCGCTCAGGTCCTTAAATGTGGATCCTGATACCCTCAGTTAAGCTCAAACATGGCCTCATGACAGTAATATACAATCACTATTTTATTTGCTTAATTGCAAATCATCATACTTAAATCTTGTGGTTGATAACTCATATTTCATCATTATACAAACCTGTGAGCTCACCAGCTTTTAGCTGACCTTTTAACATGTATTCTCAGGTACACAGCAGTAGTAGGACTGTTCAGGATTAGCTAGCTCGAGTCGCATTCAGATATCAGGAGATTCACATGCATTTTTATAATTTGTACAATTAAATATGCCTCGGAATCTCTAACATTTAGCTTGCGAGCTTTTGTGAACAGTATAACATTGTAAAACTTTCATATTATCAATGTAATGGGTTAAATGATGCATATAAAGTCTTTCACTTTATCTTATGTGCTTTGTTTATTGATTAGTCCCGCCCCAACCCAATTTGCTTCCGCAACCCGAATTTGGGGGTGCGACACATCTGGTTGCTGTTTTGTGCTTTGCGCACTTGTACGTGATGCTTTGGAGGTTGTACAGCTGATTTGGGACTTTGTCTATAAATAGCAGCCTCATTCTTCACATTTCACACACCTCTCTTCATTCTCTCATTTCTCTCTTCTCACTTTCTCTCACAGACATCTTTCTTTCTCTAGTTTCTCTCTCTAGAAAGAGAACTAGAAGGAAAGCTAGTAGGTTAGCTTAGCTTAGTACGGAGATTCTCCAAGGGTTTGTATTCACGAAGATCTGTTTGTAATAAACCTTTATTCAGGTTCTATATTTTTATCTCTTGCTTTCTTTATTTAATCATGTGTTGTTTACATCATGCTTATGTAGGATTTCATGCTAGAGATGATATGCTAGGCTAGATCTATCTGTGTTTGTGATGCACCCCAAACGGTCGGTCCAGGAATCGCTTCCATGTCATCGCGGACCTCACGCTCACGGCGGCATCATGTGTAGTTTTAAATTTATAATCAGCGGGGGAGGGGGGGTGAGGGGCAAAACCTTCCGAACTACTTACATTACTGGTATGATGTTCATTATGGGACACATCTAGGTAACAGACAAGTAAACTATAGGTGTAAACACTAGGACCCTACTTCTTTAGATAGATTCTAAATTAGTATGTCACTGAGTACCTAGGCTATCGTGATTCTGATCAGAACAAGCTGCTCAACCCCCCACACTGTTTGATTAGGACTAGTGACCCATGAAGGGTGCTGGAACAAGGTAGCAGACTGCCCTCGGGTTATTCTGACCTTTCTTAACACCTGAGTCTAAATGTTATTATCTAATTGTGTACTGATTATTAACCTTGTATTCTAAACTATCAGTTTAGTAGAGTCTAGGGATTTTAAGAATCCTGAACCACTGCTGGGCTTGACTTTCATCTCTAGACTCATTCCTTAGGTTTTATTAGCACAATTACTTTTGTCATGATCTAGAACTCTCCTTTGCGATCAGTCATTCATCCCTAGGTACACTAGCAATGTACAATGCGTTATTTTCCACAGCTTGCTAACCCTACTAGAGGTAGACCTACGGTGTACTTAGCATTTTCACAGCTTTACGGTTCATAGACCATATTCTAGGGTTTCTAGGTAGGCCAAAATTTCGGTACCAACAGCTTTTTCATGAGCTTCCACGGTTGTACTCCACCAGCGGTGTTTCCATCGCTGTACCCAATACTTTAGCCGAATTACAGTAATGGACATGGCTTTGTACGATAACACAGATAACAATCTACCATAACTAAGGCCTACAGCTAAGGTGAGAGTCACGTGAAGGACTGGAAAGGGTGATCCGTAAACTAAGTCTAGATGCATGATAAGTTTAGACAGATACAAGGTTTAACAATTCCATTAATCATACATAATTACAACTATCTAATTCATGGCAAACATACAAGCAACTACTCAAAAAGTATGGAAATAAACATTTCAAACATTAATAAATCACAAACATCAAACAAAAACATTATCACAAATTAATATGAGAAAGGATAGATATTACCCGTAAATAATTGCGAGCAGAATAACACTTGTATTTCACCGAATAATATCCCAAGTATTACAAATGCTAGCTTCTACGAATTAAATTACATAACTCTCTAAAAGTGACGGATTCTCCCCCTAATCTTTTCACTAGTTTCTAGAGAGAGAAACTAGAGAGAGAGACTAGAGAGAGAACCTAGAGAGAGAAATAAAAAATCTAAATCTAGAGAGAGAGTAGTGAGAGAGTGAAGAGAATGAATGAATTAATGAAGAATGGATTGAATGATATGAAAATGAGGAGGTGGTGGTGAGTATTTATAGACCTGGCTCAACCGTATTCCTCAAACGTATTCCCACCTCCAAAATCTCAGCCGTATTTCCCAACCGTATCAAAATCCTTCCTTGTACGAGCAAAACATCGTATACGGGTGAGATTGACCGTATACGGGTGAGATTGGCCGTATACAGGAGGGACCAGGCCATATACGGGTGAGATTGACCGTATACGGATGAGACTAGACCGTATATGCCCTAGCCAGGCTGTATACGGCTGAGGCTTGGCCGTATACGGTCAGTCTTGCCCGTATACGGCTTGGCTCTCCCGTATCATGGTTCTTCGGTTGCCTGGATTCTTCGTTTGGGCGTAACTTCTTCGTCGGTTGTCCGTTTTGAGCGTTCTTTATATCCACGCGTTCGTAATTTCCTAAGGAAGAGAATGACATAAGTTAGAGGTCATAACTCCAAGTGGAACTAAAAAAGTTCTTAAAAGCATGAACGAGAATGCTTATGATCGTTTGTCCTCTATTTTACTCATTTTAGGCCGTTTTAGTTGATTCTTGAAGCACCGTCTATATTTTAGCCTTCATTATGAAATTTAGTATAAAAATGTATATTTCAAATTTTTCATCCATAATTGGGCTAAAAAGGTGAGATAATAACACTTAAAAATTTGACTTTTTACGTGTTATCAGTTTGCTATGATAGGAGTTATGTTAGAGTAGTTAATATCCATGCCATGCTATTACTCTGCCTGTGTAGTTTTAAACTGTATGTGAACTTATGAAATGAACCTCAAATGTTTACTTATCCAACTTATGCTGTGGTTAGAAGCTTCCTGCTAGAACTTGGCCGATTTCTAGTGGTATGTTGTCTGCCTATTCTATGCCTGATGATCAATGAACTCGACATGGCTGTGTTCTCTTGATTGAAATAAATCCTACCCAGAGACATTGAGCATAGGACTAGAGATAGATTAGGTTCATGTTTGTTTGTTAAATATCTTAGAGAGAACTTTCGGGATATTTATGATTTAATCATCATTTATCTGAAATGATTAGGGTTAATGGAATCTATTATGAATCACCCTATTGCATGTTCTTGTTTGATTGTTGCTTTAGGAATGATGCATGCTAGAATATCCCTCCTGATCTGTATCTGTGACTGAATGATTAAGTTTTCGTATATGGAATAGAACTTTACACAGTAGATTAACATGCATGGAATAGTTGTGATAATTTATATGTTAATGTTGACAATTCAACTGGCCGATAGACCAGCTATCCCAACCGGTTCCGCGGGATTAATTCATGTTCATGTTATTGTTCAATCAACAATTCATGCCACGATGCAGACGTCTCTGATGACTGTGACTGGGGACCTGGATTCGAGGATTGTTGTCGGTTGCATTGGTCTGTACATTTGGGAGAACTTCCGCTGTACATGACACTCTATAACTGCTATCCATGTGACATGTTATATATCTGATTGCGGACACCTCTACATTAGGTATATAATAGGCTCGTAGTTATAACTCATTAGGATATAGGGAATGTAGAGGAACCTTAATCGCTTGCAACAGAAAAACCATAAAATGCCCAAATACTCGGTATAGTGCTGGAAATACCAGTTGGTGGAGTACAAATGTACGGAAGCTGCGGAACGGTCATAGGTATAATATTTTGCATTAGTTAAAATAGTTCCCCGGATTAGTCATCACACCTAGTGGTGCAACCTCCTTAACTACTTATAAATAACATACACCGATATCATAGTAAACACTTGTGTTATTCATTGCTTCTCGAGTCTCGGTACAAAGCATCCATTTACCTTTCCTTTGTTTTAACTAGATTAGTTATAAAACCAAAATCCTATCCAATCTATTATTAAACCTAGCTAAATTACAAAAAGATAGTTAACCTTCCTAAAATCCCATGCCCGTTGTAGTTTAAAGAACGACACCTGAGTCATACATATCACTTGCTGTCCTTTTAGGTCTGTTAGTAGTATCAAAACTTAGGATACCCCTGCACTATAAATTTAAAACTACCCACTGTCGCGCAGTCTAGGTTGGCCGGAACAACGACCGGTGTGAAAACCCCGAACCGACCGCTAGGGCTGCCGACAAGTTTTTGGCGCTGCTGCCGGGGACTACAATGACCGATATTTAGCGATCCTTTCGTGTAACTTCCTCGTTTTGGGCCTAGGAGATATATGGTAATTTCCTTATTTTAGTTGATTATTTAATTGTATTTAGAAATTATTGATATTATTTAAGTAATTTAAATAAATAGGTCAATTGGTTAAATAATTTATTGTGCTTAATAATTATTACTTGCTTTAAATTACCATAGATGTCGGTTAAATAAAAGAGTTATTCTCGCAAATGGTTTTTGGGTTCCAGACAATAGGTTTAGAAGGGAATAAAAATTACACACCTCTTATGAGTTAGTTGGTGAGGTCGATACCTATTTCCACATTTACAAGAAATTGCATGTAACCAAACTCTCTCAAATTGACACTTAGAACTCAATAGACATCAAGGAAGATAACATCAATCAATCATTTTGAAGCTGTGATTTGTGTATGCAACTGAATTCACCATCATCTCCTTCATCTTGTTCATCTATCTCCTCTTTTTAATTATAAGTTTGAGTTACTTGGAACTCTTGAGGTTTCTTGATGATTTAGGTTAGAACTTGATGCTTAAACTGAATTTGATGTTAAATTGATCAATACAATTGAAATTACTTTACTTTCATCATTATCATTTGTTTGCAATTAAATTGTAAGTTAATTGTGCTTCATTTTTATGTTTATGAATAAATTTGGTTGATTTAAGTTAAATTATGATGCATGTGTAGAATTTGAAGCTTGATGATGTTGTTTGTTGTTACACTATGTTTGTTGATGATACTTGGAGTCATTTGATAGATAAAAATGTGTATTGTATCTGATTTAGGTGAAATTGGGTTTTTAGTTCGTGCTGTGTAGTTGGAGGTCTAAACTTCTGCTGTAAAATGTGGGAACGCGATCCAGCATTCTTACCCGGATCCCGTTGCTATGTGCAATTTGGTCACAGTATGATTTGTTCTTTGAAACGCGATCTAGCTCCTTTGTGTCCGGATCGCGTTGGTCAGTGTTAAATTTGAGTCGGATTGATTTTGTTCTTGGGAACGCGATCCAGCTCCTCAACCCGGATCGCGTTTGCAAGTGAAAAACAGTAACAGAATGATTTGTACTGTTGAACGCGATCCCACCACCTCATGCCCGGATCGCGTTTGCATGTTTTAAAAATGACAAATTTGTTAACTTGTGACTTGTATACTTGTGATATTTAAATAGTATTAAATGTATATTATGTGCACTTATTTGACATTATATACTTGAATAGAATGTAATAAATTTGATATGAGAATCTAACTCGGGTTTTGATGGTGTTCTCAGATAAACCGAAGGCTCAATAAAATAAGATCTTTGAGTGGAGACTGTGATCGACAAGGGTGAGTGGATCTTTGACTATCATTATAAGTTAGTTGTAACAACATGGTTACAATGGGTAAACCTGGTTTATTTGTGTAAGATATACATTTATTGTTTATGTTAAGCATATTACCATGATGATTATGTATTGTGTGCTTATTCAGAGGTCAACATGGATTGGGTTGGGTACTATTACTTGGATAACATAAGTACTTGTACATGTGTTGTTTATTGAACTTGTGTTGTATGAAGTAATAGTTGCCAACCATCGGTTAAACCACTGTCTTGGCCTTCAGTTGGTTACAAGTGTTACTTGAGGGCCACCGCGGCTTGAGGGTACCTCAAAGACCACCGATCCTCTTTGAAGTATTTTTTTATGATGCTTTGCTGTAAACATTTGTTAACCTAAGTTAGGTTGATAGTAATGATCTATTCACTTAGCTTTGTGTTAATCCCTCCTTAATACTTCTTGCAAGTTAAGCTTTTGATTTGTGGGTTGCAAGAGGTTGGGTTGAAGGAATGTTTGATAGCTCTCTCTGATAATGATAACGATGTTAATGATTTAACATTTAGGTTTTTGGATTAAATAACACCTAACTTAACATTTGTAATTATTTAGTAATTTGAATTCAAAACTATATAATAGTTGATTGCCATTTTGGGATTTTATATTATATGCAATCTAAGAAGTACTTTTATTAATGCGCTTTCGATATGTAAAAAAAAAATAGTCTTGAAAATTGGAGGATGTTATATTTCGGAAGATCAATATCATCCGAAAGTTACCTTGTTAGGATAAATTAGGATAGGAAAGGATTAGATTAGTATAACCACTCCCTTCCACAAATCTATTCTCTACATAACAAGTTATGGCGAATCGTATCACTCTCGCCTCGTCAATCAAACCACTGCTAGAGGGACGAGGAGGACCAATCATATCACCAACTAATGAAGGTCCTGAAATTAAGCCACACTTCATCAAAATGATTCATTCTCAGTGTCAATTTCATGGACTTCCGATTGAAGATCCCAATTCTCATCTAAGCAAATTCATCAACCTCTCCGACTTTCTTGAACCAATAGAAAATAATAGAGACGTTACTCGCCTTCATTTGTTACCTTACTCTTTATCTTCTCAAGCTCAGAACTGGTTTTATGAACTTGAGCCCAACTCAATTCATACTTGGGAGGAGATGGCTACCAAATTCCTTGCTAAATATTTCCCTCCTTCCCTTCAAACCAAACTCAAGAATGATATAATCAACTTCCATCAAGGAAGCACTGAATCATTAAGCTCATCTTGGGAAAGATTTAAGAATTTGATCGGGAGATGTCTAAATCATCAATTGGCTGAAACAAATCTGGTCTGCACATTCTAGAACAGTCTAAATCCTCATCATCAACAAACCCTCGATGCTGCTTCATCAGGAAATTTCATGCTACACACTTCAAACGAAGCTTGGATATTGATTGAGACGATGACGATGCATCAACACGACTTGGAGACAGATGAATCTACTTTAGAAAGTAAGGATGCTTCTTTGGATACCTGAACTCAACTCGAATATCTCACTAAGGTTGTCAAAGAGATGCAAGAATCTTCCACATTCAAGAAGAAGCCTAAAAAGATCAAGGAAGATATACTTGCTACAACTGGAGGCACCACCATCAATTCTTCTATCTCTCAGAACAATCACTCCGCTCCTCAGTCGTTAGTTTTCTCTTCACCCTCTACATCTTTACAAATGTCTTCTCGTCTAAACAGTGCTATTTTCAATAACTTCATGGTTGAACAAAATAATATAAACAAACAAATTGTTGATTTTCAAAATCAAATTGATAGTTTGCTTAGAATTTCGAACGATTTGGTGAAAAACATGGAGGATAATGTTAAAAATTTGTTTTTAAAAGTTTAGGAGAAGCATAAGGAAGAAATTTCCTATAAAGATATTCTTGTAGTCACTATAGGGGAAAAGAAACTAAGAATGAGAAGTCGGTAGATAACCCTTCAAATGAACCTTCTAGTTCTTCTATACCCACTGACCCAATACAAGTTGACATTCCTGTCACTTCTTCTGAGCCAGAACCTTCTAAAACCCCAGAAGTAACTAAACCCATACGAATACCTTTTCCTGGTAGGCTTAAGAAAGAATAACAAGAAGCTCAGTTTGGAAAGTATCTAGAGATGTTCAAAAGCCTACACTTAAACGTTGGACTATTAGATGCTTTAGTAGAGATGCCTAGATGTGCTAAATTCTTTAAGGAACTCATATCAAATAAAGAAAAACTTAGACCTATAGTAAACCTACCCTTAGATGCAGAATGCTCTTTAATTATGCAACATGGTCTACCCCCGAAGCTAGGAGATACCGGTCGTTTCACTATTCCTTGTTATCTTCAGGATGTTCAAATTAGTAACACCTTAGCTGACCTAGGAGCTAGTGTAAACCTTATGCCGTACTCGCTTTACAAAAGATTAGGAATAAATGAACTTTTACCAACTCGTATGACCATCCAATTAGCAGACAGATCAGTTAAACTCCCTCGTGGAATTGCTGAAGATGTCATGGTACGAGTTGATAAGTTTGTCTTCCCTATTGATTTTGTTGTTACGGATATTGAAGAAGACGCCCAGGTACCACTCATCCTTGGCAGACCTTTCTTAAATACTGCCAAGGCTGTTATTGACGTAAACGAAAAATCTTTAAAACTTTGAGTGGGAACTGATGAGGTCACTTTTAATGTCGATAAATTAATGAAACAACCGGTAGAAGAAGATCTTGGTCTTGTAGATTCTATGCAGAAAAATAATTGAATAACACTTGGAAGAAATTCTCGCAGTAAGCAGTATGTAACACCTGGTCAAAAAGTCAATTTTCGCGTCAAATTTAAACTTTAAATGGTATTTTTATATGTGATTATAACAAAGTGTTCAAAAATGTAAGTCGTTGTAATTTAAAACGCATTCTGGTAATTTAAAACCGCGCGAAAACAATCTATTAAATTTTAGTTTCAAAATAGTATTTTTATAAAATACTTCATCTCGAAAACATTTCAAATTAATATAAACGATTTTAGAATTTAAAATACTATTTTAAATTATGACCGGGTACAAAAACACGGGCATTTTGTACTGTGGTTGGAGACTACAGTCCCCAGAGTGGGGATCTGAGAATGGATAAAACCACCTCCACCATCCCTTTTTCTTTCATTTCTATTTTATAAAAACACACAACCACACATCTCTCTCTAAATTCTCTCAATCTCTTCCTCTACATCCACACCAACCACCACCGCCGACCACCGCCACCACCACCATCGGCGACCACCACCATCATCATCATCATCTTCGGAATCATCATCATCAACAAGCATTCATCATCACCACCACCTCCATCTTCATCATCAAGAACACCATCATCATCCAAACCCTTGAATCTTCAAATCGTAAGGATTTCTTCACTTTTTCTTGATATTCCTTATTAAAAACACTTAATATATCATGTATTAACATTATAACAACAAGATTCGGCCCAAAAATGGGCTAGATTGCGTTTTTGGGTGAAAACCCGTCGAACAGTCACAAGTGTCGCCCACAGACCTGCAGCGATGCGTCACTTCCCAAGTGACGCCTTTAAGTGTCGCCTTAAGTGACGCCCCTTAGTGACGTCCGTAGCGTCACTTCCCAAGTGACGCCAATCTTAAGTGTCGCCTATAGCGACACTTGCCTAGTGTCGCCTAAAATAGAAAATACACATTTTTCACTAAGTGTCGAAACTCAATTTTTACCGCCTAATATTACTCCGAAATGAAATTTTGGAGCGTTTTCACTAAAGCAATGTAGTAGAAATAAAAATTTTCACCCCGCCAGGGGTTGCCACCCCTTGGACCCCGCTACCAGGGGCGCTGCCCCCGGATCCCCGTACACAGTTTTCAAACCTGAGCGACGAATGAATATTTGCACAACTCGCTTAGACAAACTGATTTGTCTCTTACTTATATAACCTCACGTGTTTAGGACACTAGGAGTTACCCATCGGACGACACACGTATCTTAGGATCGCTGATAACTCACAGGTGAGTTCATAGCCCCACTCTTTTAACTGTTTTACTGTTTTCGGGGTGAGACGCATGCTCAATTACTGTTTTCGAATTATAATAACAAACCTTTATAAATCACACTTAATCAAATTACTGTTATGTAATACAAATGTGTAATACTTAGAAATTACACCCATAATAACGCTATTGAACAAAACCACTACTTAACCTAGTTAGATTATAATTATACTTTGGTCATATTGTCGCGAGACAATATCATGGAATACATCAGAACTAGTTAGTTCTACCTACGTTGGACAACATCTAGATTTTTACAGGATTAGTCTTCCTTTTAGGAACTAAAACTGCTCATATATATTCCAGGACTTTTAAATTGGAATTGAACTCAAGTAAACAACAACCGAGGATCTCAATATACTTGCTAGGCCGAGGCTAGGAGTATACATTAGAAATATACGTTAGTATGGATTTCATATACTAATACCAAAACAACTAGGTGATGATTAATCATACCTAGGCTTATTGTAACACAACAAAATAGTTAAGTACTGTATATACATACTTAGCTACAATAAATCAATTTCATGTGCTACATGATACTCTATCGGAGGTATTTTTTTAATTCGACTTATATATATGTATATATATATACACATGCTTGTACTTCATCTCGAGCACTTGGTGCCACCTACAATTTAGTTATGTATATAGGTATACATACACGCATACGAACAAAATCAAACTAGTCGGACATGTCGTTGTACAGTCAGCTCAATCATGTCCGGGTTAGCACGCACTAACTGGTCAAACGGACACAATAAATACTCAATCATGTCCGGGTTAGCACGCACTAACTGGTCAAACGGACACAATAAATACTCAATCATGTCCGGGTTAGCACGCACTAACTGGTCAAATGGACACAATAAATACTCAATCATGTCCGGTTAGCACGCACTAACTGGTCAAACGGACACACAATAAACATTCAATCATAGTTCTGCGGGACTATAATATATTTTTGCTGGACACAACATATTATGCCGCGCGGTTATCTTAACGCGTTACTACAACATAAGTAACATTATTACTTGTTATCATATGACGCGGTCATACAATTAACCGATTCATACTTAGGCCTGTATTGCCTCACGTCTGTAGACTTAATTATACCTGATAGGTATCGAGACATGGTAAGCCACAGTCTTTATGTACTTAGGTACACGTCACCACTACTTGGGTATGAAATACCCCGTTAGATGTATACACACTGGTATTACAACAACATAACAAAACAAATCAAAATCGTGGATTTTGAAATCATCTTTCAAAACATACAAGATATATACTTTATGTTTCAATTATAAATCCTATGAACTCACCAGCTTTATAGCTGACTCATTTTAGCATGTGTTCTCAGGTGCCCAACAGGATTAGGATTGCTACAAGATTATGCTAGCTCGAGTCGCATGTTTTCACAATTGGATTTCTCTGCATAACTTTTGTATTACAAATTATGTATTGAAATTATTTTAGCGAACTTGCAACTTGTATACACTTTTATTTTGGGAAATGTATAACTATTTTCAAACGTCTCATTTAGAGTCGTTCATTATTTACCTTTGTGCTTGTGATATTTGATTTGGTAACACCCGACCCGACCGCTTCCGCAACCCAAAATTTGAGGGTGTTACACAGCATTATTCCCCTTCCGAATACTATCATCACAACAAGAAGAATCAGTGAAGAAGGTGCGGGTTTATGCTCAGCTATCTCAGATCATTCCACTGCATCAAGAGAAGTGCTACTTCCTCTGAAGAATTTCAGTCCGCAGCCTAGTCAAACCATCATTGCTGCCCCACTCGGATATGGCACCCCAGTTCTTCTTCTAAAAAAAAACCTGCTCCTGAAAGGCAAGATTCATTTCTCTAAAAAGAAGAAACCTTACGGACTCTCAAAGAGACGGAGTTAATGCTCAAACCACTTGATTCGCAAGAAACCAAAAGATCAAATCCAGAGATCACCATCAGTACATCTTCAACAGCTCAATTTCATAGGTTTGCACTAGACAAAAATGATAAGATGATATTCACCGAAGATAATGCAACCTCTCATTCCTTTCAAAAAAAATACGAGCTGAAGAAAGAAGTGTGCTCGAACAATGTAGAATGGGTTGAAAAAGCATCAGCTGACATTCCAGAAGCACCTGCAGAAGAGTCAGAATATCAGACAAAATTCGATGAGCTTAAACGAGACGAATCTGCAAGGATGAAGCCTTCTATCAAAGAACCACCAGAATTGGAACTAAAGGAATTTCCCCCACGCCTTGAATTCGACTATCTCGAAGGAACTTCGCAACTACCGGTTATCATATCTAAAGATCTGAAGCCCAAAGAGAAAGCACAACTCATTAAAGTTCTGAAGTCACATAAGAAAGCAATCGCTTGGAAAATCTCTGACATTCATGGGATCAGTCCAAACAACTGCACACACAAGATCTTATAGGAAAATGACTTCAAACCCACTGTTCAAAGGTAAAGGAGAGTTAACCCGATGATTCAAGACGTGGTCAAGAAAGAAGTAATCAAACTAATGGATGCCGGATTGATCTATCCTCTCTCGGATTCACCATGGGTTAACCCAGTTCAAGTCGTTCCCAAGAAAGGAGGTATGACGGTCATCCCTAACAAAGACAACGAGTTGATTCCAACACGAACCGTCACCGGCTGGAGGGTATGTATCGATTACCGCAAATTAAACGAAGCTACACGAAAAGATCATTTCCCTCTACCGTTGATTGATCAGATGCTCGAAAGATTGTCTGGAAATGAATTCTATTATTTCCTTGATGGTTTCTCTAGCTTTTTTCAAATACCCCTCGATCCTAAGGACCAAGAAAAGAAAACGTTCACTTGCCTGTATGGAACTTTTGCCTACCGACGTATGCCATTCGACTTATGCAAAGCACCCGTGACATTTCAAATATGCATGGTGGAAATCTTCCACGACATCATTGAACGATGCATGGAAGTGTTCATGGATGATTTTTCAGTATTTGGAGATTCATTCACCACTTGTCTTTCCAACATGGATAAAATGCTAGCTCGATGTGAAGAAACGAACCTAGTTCTAAATTAGGAAAAGTGCCACTTCATGGTAAAAGAAGGCATAGTTCTTGGACACCGTATCTCAAAAGCAGGAATCGAAGTCGACAAAGTGAAAGTAGAAACTATCTCAAAGCTTCCACCCCCTACTTCTGTGAAAGTCATCCGAAGTTTTCTAGGTCACGCCGGATTCTACCGTTGCTTTATTAAGGACTTCTCTAAGATATCTGGACCTATGACTCATCTTCTCGAAAAAGATACTCCGTTTAACTTTACAGATGAATGTCTCAAATCCTTTAACTTCCTGAAAGAACAGCTCGTGCATGCTCCAATCATGGTAGCTCCAGATTGAAATCATGTGCGACGCCTGTGACTTTGCAGTTGGAGCAGTGCTTGGACAGCGGAAGGAGAAACAGTTACAACTAATATACTATGCTAGCAAGGGTGCCATATACGGCACCTTAAGTGCAGTATACGGTACCTAGGGTGCCGTATACGGGGTCTTTTGCCTTGTGAGGTGCCGTTAGACCCCCCCTGGTCCGCTTGTCCCGTATGATGCTTTGGTGCTTGTTCTTGGTGCTTAAGGACTTGTACCATGGCTACCTCCTTTCTCCTATAAATAGTGGACTCATTTCTCATTTCCAACACACCTCTCATTCCATTTCTCTCATCTTTCTCTCTAGAATTTTCTCTCTCTAGCACTTCTCTAAGGAGTTAGAGGAGAATTAGTCTTGTAGTAGGTTCTCTCTGTAGTTTTTCTCTCTAGTTTCTCGCTAGGGTTTTAAACCATTGGAATAGTGAGATGATTAGGGAGGAAAACCATTCCTTTTCTTTTAGATTAATTATGTAGTTAATTAGTAGAGGCTAGCTTATGTAATGCTTGGATATTAATGAAGAAATACAAGTGTTATTCTGCTCGTAATTCCTATCGGTATTTTCTATCCTTTATATTATTAATTTGTCATATTGTTCTTGTTTGATGTATGTGATTTATTAATATTAGAAATGTTTATTGCTATGCATTGTGAGTAGTGTGCTTGTATGTTTGCCATGATTTAGATAGTAGTAATGATGTTACTTTAAATGTATAATGATTGGGATAATATCGTTATGAAACAACGGAGGTAACGTTATACGGCTTTCATTTGTATAGAGCCGAAAACATCACAAATGTTTGGAGTATGGAACGTGGAAGCTATGAAAGTCGTGGGCACAATCCGTTGTGGAATAATGTTCCCGATTATTATATATTACAATTGAAAACTTGTGGTGCTGTTTAACTATACATTTATGATTTCAAACTAAACTATCACCTTTCCTCCAATAAACGTGGTTAGAACCTTTATGACAAGGAGTAGCTAACCATTGATCAAACGGTCACTACCTATCTATGTTTTCCCAAAATAAATATGGTCTGATTTTGAAGCTGTGGAAATACTGCCCAACTTATCGTATAGTACACCGTGAATTAATCAGGGATTTATTGGGCTGGGATTTATAAAGTGAACGGGTTGTTTAGCTATCATAGATGGTTTTACTGTAATAAAAGCTTAGATATATTGAGTTCATATGGCTGTAAAGTATGTAATCCAGGATAAAGCCCTAAAACGTCCGAGTATCCGGTAAGCCGTGGAAAGGCCGTAGGCTGAACACTGTATTACATCCTGGTGTAGTCTGTGATCCAGGAAAGACCGTAAAATGGGTGATTACACAATGTAACCGTGGAAAACTCTGTAGGTTGATGACTGTATCACAGCTGAATAACTCTGAACTCAATCACAACCATCAATGTATAAGTTAGCAGTCACCAACTGTTTTAATCTTAAATGCCTTGCCCATCTTAGATATCTCTGTATGTGTTAAAGAAAGGTCAGCGGATAAATTGCGGACTGTCGCCTTATTCCTACACCCCATCTGGAGGGTCACTTGGTCTCGTCACAAGAGACGGTGAGGGAGGTTTCAAGACAGTCCAATCTGATCATATTCTCGATAGCCTAGTACTCAGTGACATACTGATCGGTTCACCTGATCAGTAGGGTACTAGTGTTTACACTACAAGATATCTACGTGAAAGCAAGACACAAACCTTTAAAAGACATTTTCAAACTAAAACATTATCTCAGCTATTCTAAGTCATGGTGAACCACGTTTTCATTATCCTTAAGTGTTATATATGCTAGTCTCCCTTTAGTTTTATGCTTTATTAGTTTTAGTAGTTTAGTTTAATTAGATATAAAAAACCAAAACAAAACCCTTCTAACTTATCAAAACCCCAGCTTAATTACCAACTTATTAGAACTAGCTCTGTCTCAATTCTACCATCGTGAGGAATGACCCTGGATCATCCTTACCGCTTACTCGTATCAGGTACCAGTCCCAGTAAGTAGTACGGAGGATTAGGCTCCCCCCGACTATTATAAATATCAAACTACCCTACCGTGTATCTCGGTGGTCGGACCAATGACCAGAGTAAAATCCGACCGACCGTTGGGTGCACGACAGGAACTATCATCCCATAACCGAGAATGCTTTGCTTGGTCGAGAATAGCTGCTAAGGCATCCCTAGGAATCTTCTTCGGGATAGGTCCTTGAGCATCTAATTGATGTCTTGTAGTACGATCCACTCCCCTGTAGAATACCATTATAATTTGCTGGTCGTTTAGGTCATGCTGTGGACATTTATGCATCAAGTCCTGGTACCTTTCCCACGCTTGGTGCAGTGACTCGTCAAATTCTTGCTTGAAGTTTCGAATCTCATTGATCATCTTCGACGTTTTGGATGGAGGGCAATACATCTTTAGAAACTTTATGCGGAGATCTTCCCACGTGGTGATGGATCCAGCTGGTTCATTAGTAATCCATCTTTTTGCGGCTCCCTTGAGTGTTTTTGGGAACACTCGGAGCATGACTTGATCGCATGTAACGTTAGGGATGTTGAACATATCGGCGATCTCCACGGTTCACTCCACGTGCTCGTTAGCATCGTCCTTCTCCTCTCCTTAAAACGGGTTTTCCCTAAGCTCTTTTAGGAATTGTCCCTTTATCTCGAACTCAATGTTTTCTGCAATTGCGGGCCTCACTACTCCTGGGCCAAGGTCGTTACGCCTTCTGCTCGAATATTCCTTGAGAGTCATGTTGACGATGTCGTCTGCCATTTCTAAATCTGGTTCCGATTGATCACTTGGGTATTCGGTTGGTGATCTAGTGCGATACTCTCCGTATTTGCCTTCGTAATCCGAATGGTAGTTGAAAGTCACCGGGGTGTAAAGATTATTATTACACACCTCGTACTCGTCTTCAGGAAATGGTCTGTGTAATGGTGAATTAGGCGGTGCGGAAGCGGAACGTCTTCTCTGATGAAAGACTCTAAAATATAAAACAACTTATCAACTAATCCCTAACACAAGAGAATACAATTAAACAGGAAAACAAAATATACAGAAAACAAATTCCAATTTATCAAATTGAATCAAACCAACAATCATCAATAATTATTCATCAATAGAGAAATCAATCTTAAATCAATAAATAACCACGTTGGGTGATCATCAACAATCAATAGATAAACATGGATCATCAAGTAAACATATAAACATTCATAAAATCCAATATAATCCGCAATTCAATAATATAATCATCGTCTAAGTATCATCATCTAAACAAATACAATAATAATTTAGCCACTCACGTGGTTACAGAAAATCAGAAACGAAAACGAAACCAAATTCATAATCAAATGAAAGAAAGAAACGTATTCGAACCGAGAAACCAAAATTATGAACTAGCAATTGATAACCTTCAATTCCTCATGCTTTTTTTTCTCCAAAAGTGCTCTAGAAATTAGGTTTTATAACTGAATTTCGGCTCTGTAAAAAAAATGAAGGCTAACCCTAAAATGAAAGCAAAATAGGGTTTTTAAACATTCTGCCGAATCGATCCATCCGCCGGATGGATGTTAAAGCCCATAATCTGATTGCTGCGTCTGATCCAGTCCAGCCCAACATTCCATACACCGGATGGATTAATCCATCCGCCGTATGGATTGAAAATTACAACTTTTTCTCTTCACTTGATCCAAGCAAACTCTTTATCTTCTAATTTTCATAATTTCTTCAATAATAGCTCGATTTCCGCTTCTTTTTGATCCAAGCTTCAATAAATATTCTAAATGCAAATATGAACGAATTAATTATCGTATTCACATAAAATGCATAAGAATTCTATTAAAACAAGGGATAAATAATACTATAAAATTGCACATTTTGACATTCATCAGAGATGATCAGGGAGGGAATCCTTCTATTTTTTTTAGATTAATTATTTAGTTAATTAGTAGAGGCTAGCATATGTAATGCTTGGATATTATACGAAGAAAAGTGTTATCCAGCTCGCAATTCATATCGGTATTTTCTATCCTTTCTATTATTAATTTTTCATAATGTTCTTGTTTGATGTATGTGATGTATTAATGTTAGAAATGTTTATTGTTATGTATTGTGAGTAGTTGCTTATATGTTTTCCATGATATAAATAGTAGTGGTGATGTTACTTTAAATATACGATTGAAAACTTGGTGTACTATATAACTATATATTTATGATTTTAAACTAAACTATCACCTTTCCTCCAATAAATGTGGTTAGAACCTTTATGACAAGGAGTATCTAACCTTGATCAAACGGTCACTACCTATCTATGTTTTCCAATATAAACATGGTCTAATTTCGTAGCTAGTGAAAATATTGCTTAACCAATCGTATAGTACACCGTGAAGTAATCAGGGATTTATTGTAATTAAAATTATAAAGTGAACGGGTTATTTAAATATCATAGATGGTTTTACTAAAATACAAGCTTATATATATTGAGTTTAGATGGCCGTAAAGTATGTAATCCAGGATAGACTATAAAACGTATGAGTACACAGTATAGCGTTGGAAACACCTCTGGTGGAGTACAAATACGTGGAAGCTGTGGAAAAGCCATAGGCTGAAGATTTTATTGCATCCTGGTGTAGTATGTGATCCAGGCCGGTTGTGTACAAATATGTGAAAGCTGTGGAAAACCCGTAAGTTGAAGACTGTGTCACAGTCGAATAGCTCTAAACTCAACCATTACCATTAATGTATAAGTTAGCAGTCACCATATGTCTTAATCTTAAATGCCTTACCTAGCTTAGATATCTCTGTAGTGTTAAAGAAAGGCCAGTGGATAAATTGCGGACTGTCACCGTATTCCTACACCCCATCTAGATGGTCACTTGTTCTCCTTTAAGAGACGGTGAGGGGGGGTTTCAAGGCAGTCCGATCTGATCAGAATCTTGATAGCCTAGCACTTAGTGACATACTGATTGGTTACTCCGATGAGTAGGGTGCTAGTATTTACACTATGAGCCATCTACGTGAAAGTAAGACACATTTATTTAAAAGACGTTTCCAGATAAACATCATCCCAGCTATCCTAAGTCATGGTGGACTACGTCTGATTACCCTTAAGTGTTATATATGCTAGTCTCCCTTTAGTTTTATGTTTTATTAGTTTCAATAGTTTAATGAGATAAAAATGCCAAATCAAACACTTTCCTCTTAGCAAAACACCAGCTTAATTACCGACTTATCAGAACTAGCTCTGTTTCAATTCTACCCTCATGAGGAATGACCCTAGATCATCCTTACCGCATACTCGTATTTGTTCGTATCAGTACCAGTAGGTAGTACGGAGGATTAGGCTCCCCCCCGACTATGACAAATTTTAAAACTCATTGCCATGTGAATGTCCCTTAATCACTATAGATTAGTGATTTGGAATCGTAATATGTAAAGTTTCATTATAGAAGGGGCGGTTGAATGCAATTAAAACCTTTTTCAAAATTATCTAAGCTATTAATTCCAGTTTTAATTGTTATCTAAAGAACATAAGTAAAACAGAGTATTATAATAGCAAGATTATAAATCAACAAAGAAGTAATAATAGCTGAACTGTGAATTTTATTAATCATAAACTCACTAAATTACTACAAATCTTTGTGAACTGACATTCTGTGCTTGATTGATTGCTGAAATTTTATTATTCATAAACTCACTAAATTTTATTCCCATAGATATCAAATCTGGAATGACACGTGTCACTGCTAGATTGTCTTGATCTCTTAATTCTTTTACAACGAATATTTCTTCCTTAACAACAATCAATTGCTGATTTTTATGAAGTACGAGGAACACTTGCTGACTTATGTATGAGGAGCAACTTGTACTTGTAAAGAAACTTTTATTTATGTGGTCTCTGAAGATGTAATAATCCTCCTCACTCACTGTGAGCTTTCGTGCTCTTGTAGAATGACTTGAACTTTATATCTTTAGCAACTAGCTTTTATTAGAGCAGTTACTTTGCCTTTATTCATTTGAAGATGTAAAACTCTCGCTGCTAGTCTTGGAGTCAGCGACACCCAAAGTTGAGTCTCAATCCTCCTCAGCATATCAATTTCCTTGAGTAGAGTGAACAACGACCAGTGAGTACAAATTTCAGAAATAACAGCTTTGATTAAATCTTTTCCTTCATCGAGTAGGTTATCATTGAGTTGGTCAGCGACCAGTGACTCAACAATCTCCCCCTAAATGATTGTGATCAAAGCTCCCTAGACAAACTTTTTGCTGTAAGAAATTTATAGTCAGTGTTTAAAATTTAAACATTCAGTGACTTGTACTTGTGATCCATTCATTTATATTTTTGGATTCTTTTGACATTATCTGAGTTTTGCACTTTGATTTTCTTAGATAAAATGATCATCTTTCATTTAACTGTAAGTAAGAATTATCACAAAAGAGATCAGTTACAGTTCAACTAACTATTACAAAAATTACTACAAATCTCTCCAAATTTCTTTATCTTTTACCAGTCCTAACTCATCAGCAAGTTTGTACTTCTCGGTAAAAGGCAGGTATCTGAACTGTCGAGCTAGGGGTTCTTCGAGAATTATTTTTCTCATATATGAACTCTTGTCAAGCATGGTTGATCTTAAGTGAACAAGTTGCTCATGATCAATCTTTCTAACTCAGCTTCTCTCTGAAATCTTAGTGCACCATTCAAGTCTCTGTATACCAGGCCTTTTTCACCTTCAGTAATCTCAACCCCTTCCACTCTTGGAACACCATCAGGATAGAAAGATTTAACCTTGAAGTATTTGGAATTCTATAGATGCTGCTAGTACCTGACCTATACCTCGGGCTTGGTGGTTGCACTATCTCTTCACCATGTATGACAGTATCTTCTGGCCTAAGTCGCTGAAGTGTAACCATCTTTTGGAACAATATGTCAATCTCATTGATCACTTCCTTTTTCACTGCACTTGGTGAGTGACTCACATCAAGTCTGAACCCATTCCATTCCTCTCTGTGCATCTTATAAACTTGCTCAAGAGTAATTACTTGAGTCTCTGTGCCTCTGTGGATGAGCAGCTGTGCTTGAGATTGATTCTTTGGTTTTTTCAGATTGACCTTGGTAATAGGAGCAGGATTTGATCTACCAGTCATTTTAGCTGCATATTTCTTCATATCGATCTCACTGCATAACTTATCCACTGATGTCTTTGCTCCCCCTTTCTTTTTAGGAATAGCAGCAACTAATTTTCACCGTTTCTCAGATTCCTCAACATCTTGCAAGATTCTAGCAAATACAACATCACTTTCTTCTTGATTCTTTTTAATAATTATCTCTCTCTTTATCCTCCGCCTCTTCACCACTCAGTTTTAACAAATACGCCATGTCTGCATCAGATTATTCTTTTAACCTTTTCTTTCTTTCTTCTTCTTCTCTTGCCTCAGCACCAACTTGTATTTTTAGAATCATTTCTCGCTCCCTGTACTGTCTAGCAGCTTTCATTTTTCTCACTTTCATTGTTCATTAGTTTCATCAGGATGGAGACTTTATGAAGTAGAGTTTGAAGAGAGTAGAAGAGTTGGTGTAGAAGTATCTGGCAAGGTGATGGCACCCGAAAGAGTCGGTGTCATTGATGGTAACTAATCGGGCGCCAACAGGGGTTTTAAAATTTATAATTAGCGGGGCTTAAATTATATGTACTACCTACTCTGGTTAGTTAGCAGTAAGTATAACCTAAGATCGTTGATGATAAGTTCATTTAAAGTTGCGAGCCTCGACCTTTTAGGAAAGAATTGTTTTATGATTCGTTTCGATATCTCCGTAGGGAAAGGGTCGAGATTTGTTCCCTTAGATGAATGTTTTTAGGCACAAAACATTTTGAAAGCTCCCAGATGACGTTATAAATTAAATAATGACTGTTCTCTATGTCCCCTAGGGTTTCTCTTTCTTCATATCCTAAATTGACAAGATCACTAATTAACTTATTACATGCCTTTCTTATCTTCTTAGGGTTTGAAAATCCGTCGTGAGGTCCTTGATCTTTGTAATTTAGATCGTGATTGAGTTTATCCATGATTTCCAGGAATGCTTTATCTTCTTGCGAATCAGGTTCTCCGGTTGTAGAATTGACTATTCTTACGAGTTTACTGATTAGGGCTTTTTGTGTGGAAGTGAAGGGGTATTTGGTGAAAGCGAAGATTTGAACAAGCTTAACGTGAAGGTCTTTCCGTTTAACGAAGAAAGCGGTGTCATGTCTTTTGGTGGAATCAGGAAAAATGTCTCGCAATTTTGAGATCAAGTAAGAAGCGGGGTCAACAAAGAATGGAATTTTACCAGGGATGATGATAGGAATCATCGGGTCCCGTTCTACCCAGAACTCGAGTTCTTTGATCATTGCAGCAATATTATGATTGATTAATATCATAGATATTGGATGGAAATCCATGTCGGCAAGTGATTCAAAAAGTAGATCCAAATCTGCTATAAACTTTAGTTCTTGGTCTCAGAAATTGGTGGAAGTGCTTTCGTATTCATGATTTGACAGGCAAGATGAGAAATTGAGTTGTTCGTCAAGATTGACAATCTTTTCTCGTTGGTCATATGAAAAAGGAAAGTCAGAGGAGTCTAATTTCCTAACGAATGCCCTATAAACATCTATTCTGCGAGAAGGATTAAAGGATGCGCCGAGGTGGCGTTCTTCAGAACAAGGTTTTTTTGGCTCAACTGATGGAACTTTATCCACCACTCGATAGATGGTGTATTTATGTTCTTGTGAAAGGAATGGAAAGATGCCGTCATTACGAGAATTTGACAGAGTGTTGCCATACACTGACGTTTCAGGAATGAGGGTGATTAAGTCACATAATTTCGGAGGTTTTTCTTCATAATCTTCTTCGGAAGGACTATTGAAGTGGAAAGAATTTGGTAATTGAGGCGAATGTAAAGTTGGAAAGCGATCTTCTGGAGATGATGCCAGGTCAGGCAACTGATCCGTGTCATCAAAGTCCAGGCATTGTTTTGGAATAGAAAGTGAGGTCCTAATTTCTTCTAGGGTTTCGGAGGTTTCTTTAGCTTTAGAGGAAGAGGGTGAAAAGAAATCAGATCCTATTTCTCCTACTAAGTAGTCAAAGAATTCCGTATCATCCGTTGCTGTCAGTTCATCTTTTGAAATGAGGTAAGAAGTGGGTTTCCGAGTTGTCATTTTAAACTAATACTATCCTAATTAACTAATACTAAAATAATACGAAATTAATAATTAATACTAAATTACTCAAATTAACTTCCGAAAGATACCTGGAAAGGTTTCGTTCGGAAGGATCTCCTAAATACTACTACTTAAGGTGGCTTTAAATTGTACGTTTGTGATTCCCCGGCAGCGGTGCCAAAAACTTGATGGCACCCGAAAGCGTCGGTGTCGTTGATGGTAACTAATCGGGCGCCAACAGGGGTTTTAAAATTTATAATTAGCGGGGCTTAAATTATATGTACTACCTACTCTGGTTAGTAAGCGGTAAGTATAATCTAAGATCGTTCTATGAATCCAAACGTGTGGGCAATTAAAGTTGGCACTTTCGGTAGGGAAGTATCTAGGATGGAACAAAGTAGGTAGGTTTAGGGGTTTTAAACTAAAGACGAGTAATTAAAATGCAGGAAATTAAAGTACAGGAAAGCAGATAAAGATAAATATGTGATTGTTGAGATTTCGATAATTAATATTTCGGGATGACAGAATAAATAGAGATGATACTAATGTGGCAACCAAACTACTAGGTGTAAACTCTAGAACCCTACCAACTCGATTTCCCATTGGCATGTCACTAGGAACTAGGTTATCATGATTCTGATCGGAGCAATACGCAAACTTCCAATACTTATCGTTGAAAGGTAAGCAACCTATTTTGGTTTTATACCGAGGTTCATGAATCAGTAGCGTATCGTCTCATAGGTCCGATCGTTATTAACTCCTAAGATAGTTTACTGTTCTATTAGTATACAGATTAATAACTTTGTATGTTTAGACCGCCGATTTTAAAGATTTGGTGTTTTAAAGATTCTAGGTCATTACGACTTTGATCTTATTCCGAAATCCTGTTATCATTCGTTTAAGCTCTAGTTACTTCGACTTATGATTCAAATCTCTCCTTTTTCAAACAGTTATACATCTCCGGATTATTCACAGTTTGTTAAAACGTGTTTCATATGCGGACCATGCATTTCAATGATAGACTGTTGGGATCTGAGCGGAATTGATCAAGTGTTGAAGACTTGCCACTGTTAGTTCAACTGATTGCCATTGTTAGAAGGAATGAAGACTAGCCACTGCTAGTATATTTGTAGCAGCAGTGCCACTGTCAATGTAATAACACTTGGTATCTGTAATGGGAACAGTGCCACTGTCAATGTAATAACACTTGGTATCTGTAATGGGAACTTACTACCACTGTTGGTGTAAAGTAAGTTAATCCCACTGTTAGTGTTATTTTGAGTCGGTTAAGTTTGTTAGAGATTATTATGGAATAGATATACATTCCATAGAAGTGTAGATTGTATAGTACTCTATGTACTATAAATAGAGATCTTGTAACCTAGTTTAGCGATAATATCATAGGTTACGATTAGCTTCAAGGTAAAAACCCTAATACATCCGTGTATTCATATTATTATTATTGTAATAATATTGAAGCTTTTGGTGATAATTATTTGTACATGTTATTCAATCTTCTTGATAGTTGTTCATAGTTTTTCCGCGACTAATTAACAATTCAATTCAAAGCAACATAATAAAGATCGATAAGGGATTCACAAGTGGTATCAGAGCAAGTTTTGCTTTGATATTCAAGAAGCTTGAAGATTTAAGTTTTATAAGAAGATAACTGCAATGGCCACAGAGTTAAACGAAGGGGTTCAGGCAACAAAGATTCCAATGCTCAAACCTGATGAGTTTGATCTATGGAAGGTCAGGATCAAACAATATATGCTTCTCACAGATTATCAGATGTGAGAAGTTGTTGTTAATGGTCCTGCTTATAAAATAGACAGTGATGGTGTCAAAGAAAGACCTCCACCAACAACAGAAGCTGAGAGAAAGGTTAGATCAACTGAGTACAAGGCTTTAAGTACTCTACTTCTGTCAATTCCCAATGAATATCAAAGAAGATTCGAAAACTGTGATGATGCTAAAGAATTGATGGAAGCAATACAGAAAAGGTTTGGAGGGAATGAGAACACTAAGAAGAATAAAAGATCTATGCTTAAACAGCAATTTGAGAACTTTAATTCTGTTAAGTCAGAAACTTTGACTCAAACCTTTGATAGGTTCACTAAACTTGTGGGAGATCTGGAAAACCACAAGGTTAAGATTGATAAGGATGATCTGAACAGAAAGTTCTTAAGGTCATTAGGTGAAGAATGGACCATATACACTGTTGGTCTAAGACAGAGTGCAGATTTAGAAGTTAAGGAGTTAGAAGACATCTACAATGACCTAAGAAACTTTGAATCTGAGATAGAAAGCAAGGTGCAGACATCTGGATATAGTCACAATGCAACCTTTATGTCCATGGGTGGATCAAAGGGTGAATCAAGTCAACAAAAATCTACCTATTTGTCTGGAGGAGTAGGATCATCTGAGATCAAATCTAATGATCAGGTTCTAGAATCTTTCTTTGCTAGTAATGTGAACTCTTCACTTACTAATGAAGATCTAGAACAGTTTGATGGAGATGATTTAGAAGAGATGGATATCAAACTACAGATTGCCTTGATAACTCAGAGGGCAAAGAGATTTATGCAGAGAACTGGGAGGAATAACTTTGCATACAAGAGGAATGATGCCAACTGGTTTGATAAGAGCAAAGTTGAGTGTTTCAACTGTCATAAGATGGGACACTTTGCCAGAGAATGCAGGAGTCCCAGGCAAGAGCAGAATGGTAATGGTCAAAGGTCAGGGAGCAGTGGAACTCAATCAAGAAACATACATGTTCAAGGTGCTTCATCAAATGCTTTGGTCTCAATGGATGGATGCGGATGGGACTGGAGTGATCAAGAAGAACATGTGATGAAGAATCAATGTCTGATGGCCATAGCTGAATCTGACAAAAAGTCAGATGTTCCCTATGAGGTACAAATTAAATTATGTTCTGTTGTATGTAAACAAACTGTTAAACATTATAGGGACCATAATATGAAAGTGTGTGATGAATTAAGGCAATGGGAAATAAAAAATAAACACACCACTGCAGCTATTGAAAATCTTGAAAAGCAAATCAAAGCACATGAGATTAATGCAACTCAGTTTATATATGACATTGATTATGCTAAATGGGAAAAAGGTGTGTTGAATGAAAAGGTAGAATTGTTAACTAAGAAACTATCTGAGGTCAGGTCACATGTGAGAGAGATAGTATTAAGTTATCAGTAGAAAACCTATAATATGCCTCACAAAATGTACAAAAGTGTATCAACTCTCAAATACATGATAAGCTTAAGACTGGATTGGGATACAATAATGTTCCTCCACCTTATAACAACAACTACTTTCCTTCTAAAACTGATTTAGATTTAAATAAGTTAAAAGAAGGAATGGTAGATGATGTTAAAAGGGTTGATCCAATTAAAAGCTTGGAGTGTAATAAAGAGCTTGATAAAGTTGAAATAAGAGAGTGGTGTGAGGAAGATGATCAGAGTGATAGTACATCTGAAAGTTTTAAATCATCTAATTCAACATGTGAAGGTAGCAAAAAGGTTACTGGTCTAGTTTCTGAACTAAATGTTGATAAACTAGAAAAGGGTAAAAGGATGTTTCAAGAAAAGGCCAAACAACGGATAGAACAAGTGATCAATACTAATAAGTCTAGAAAGGGTCTAGGATTTGTTAGTAAAACAGTTAATCAGGAGTCAAAATCTGTGAAAAATTTGAATGATAATTGTATTAAATGTGATTGCAAAACAAGACTTTCTTCACCAAAACTTTTTAATAAAACTGCACCAAGAGGCAATCAAAGAAATTGGAACCAAATGGTTTCACAAAGATTGGGGTAGAATTTTCAATTGGTAAAAAAAAAAATCTTGCTATATCTGTGGAAAAACCAATCATCTTCAACATGATTGTTATCACAATCCTAAGAATTTCACCAGGGATGTGAAACCATTATGGACAGCATCAAACATGATTAATAAACAAAATTTTAAATCAAAAGTTAATCATGTTGCCACTGTCAAGAGGATGAAGAATACGGCTAACAGTGGTACAACTGTAGCCACTGCTACTACTGTTGCAGTGATACCACCAAACAAAGCCAACAGAGGTAAAAAGACTAATACAGTGGGAAGTGTTACCACTGTTAAGTATGCAGCCACTGCTAGTGTTAAAAATTCCAAAAGAAAGTTTACACCAAGTATGGCTACCACTGCTAGAATAATTAACACAAGCCTAAGGATTACCACTGTTAGGTCAACTCCCACTGTTAAGTCTGAAATCAGTTGGATTTGGAAACCAAAGAACACTGTTACATCCAAAGTTTCCAAATCTAACAGTGCATCAAAATCAATTGTCTTCCAGAGAGTTGATTTTAATGATGCACATGGGAAACCCAAGAACAAATTGGTTTGGGTTCCCAAGAGAAACTAATTCTCTTTTTGATGTTTGTGCAGGGCAAGCCAAAGAGCTTATGGCATGTTGATAGTGGCTGCTCAAGGCACATGACTGGAGACAAAGGAAAGCTACAGGACTTCAAATCATTTGATGGTGGATATGTCGCATTTGGAAGTAATCCCAAAGGTTGGAAGATTACAGGAAATGGAACAGTGCAAAGTGATAAGATAAGTTTTCATGATGTGTATTTTGTGGAACAGTTGAGGTACAATTTGCTAAGTGTGAGTAAAATTACAGATAAAAAGAATCCAGTCTATTTTACTGACACTGAATGCTTTATTCTTTCTGAGAAATTGAGTATTCCTGAGCACATGATTTTAATGAAAATTCCCAGAAAGGATAATGTTTATAAGTGTGACTTAGCAAATATGACACCTCAACCAGAATCAAACTGTCTTATTTCTAAAGCAACTGTTGATGAGTCTGAACTGTGGCATAGAAGGATGTGTCATATGAACTACAAAACCATTAACAAACTTGCTAAAAACAAGCTTGTTAGAGGTTTACTTGAAAAGGTGTATTCATGTGATGATCATTGTTTTGCCTGTCAAAAAGGCAAACAACACAAAACTTCTTTTAAGACCAAAATTGTAAATTCTAATCACACACCTCTACACTTATTGCATATGGACTTGTTTGGGCCAACCAACATAAGTAGTATGGGTAAGAGATCTTATTGTCTTGTGATCATTGATTACTTCACTAGGTTCACATGGGTTTTCTTTCTTAGAACAAAGGATGAAACAGGAGAAATCCTTAGATCATTCATAACTAAGATGGAAAATCAATTGGATAAAAAGGTTAAGGTCATTAGGAGTGATAATGGAACAGAATTTAAAAATCATGAGATGGATAAGTTCTGTGAAGTTAAAGGTATTAAGAGAGAGTTTAGTGCACCTAGAACTCAACAACAAAATGGAGTAGCTGAAAGGAGAAATAGGACACTAATTAAGGCTGCTAGAACTATGCTGTCTGATGCTAAGTTGCCTATGTCTTTCTGGGCAGAAGCTGTTAGAACAGCCTACTATGTTCAGAATAGGGTATTAGTTGTTAAGCCTCATAACAAGACACCATATGATCTGCTATTTAAGAGAAAACCATTGGTTAGTTTCTTAAAAACTTTTGGGTGTCCTTGTACTATCTTAAATACCAAAGATCACTTAGGAAAGTTTGAAAGCAAGGCAGATGAAGGTATCTTTGTTGGTTACTCTGTTCAAAGTAAAGCATATAGGGTATTCAATCAAAAGACCAGAGTGATAGAGGAGTCCATGAATATTACCTTTAATGAGAATACTCCAAATCCTGTTGGTAAAGGCCCTGAGTCTTTGTTTGATATTAATGCACTTAACACTACTTTTAGATATACAACTATAGATTCAAGTGCAGGTACAAGTGCAGGTGCTAGTGCAGGTTTAAATGGAGGTACAATTGAAGGTACAAAGAATGGAACAGCTGCTGCAGTAACAGGATTACCAGTCGGAAAGAAGACAGATTCTTTGGAATATATTTTATTTCCAATATGGTCTTCTGATCCCCCAGAAGTGTTTGACTCAGCTCCTTCCAAGACATCTCATGGTTCATATTCAGAAAAGTCTAGTTCACAAGATTCAAATGACAAATCTACACATACTTTTCCTGATGATCCAGATATGCCCCTATTGTCAGAAAGTGAAGAAGAAGCTGATCCAAAGATAGATGAACAGCTTGAAAGAGAACTGAATTTCTCAGGAAGCACAAGGCCTTTAGTGGAATCAATTACAAGAGATGTACAAAGCATCCTGTCGAATTCAGAGGTTAACTTCACTAATTTGGAATCTAAGATACCAGAGTCACCCACATCACATTATCATGTTCATAGGGATCATCCATTAAAAGATGTGATTGGTGACATCAATACTCCAGTTCAAACTAGACAGCAGATTCACATGGATGAAGAGAAACTCCATACCTCTTTATATGTGTGTTTCTTGTCTCAAGTTGAACCAAAGAAGGCAGTAGAAGCTCTAAAAGATCCCAATTGGATTGAAGCAATGCAGGAGGAATTGCTACAGTTTAAGATACAGAATGTGTGGACCTTAGTTGATCTACCAAAGGGAAAAAGAGCTATTGGCACAAAATGGATCTTTAAGAACAAAAAGAATGAAAGGGGTATTGTAATCAAGAACAAGGCAAGGTTGGTGGCACAGGGGTATACACAGGAAGAAGGTATGATTATGATGATGTGTTTGCTCCTGTTGCAAGAATAGAAGCAATCAGTTATTCTTGGCATATGCTTCATATCAAGGATTTAAAGTCTATCAAATGGATGTGAAGAGTGCCTTTCTGTATGGGGCAATTGATGATGAAGCTTATGTTTGTCAACCACCTGGATTTGAAGATCCCAAGTATCCAGATAGAGTATGAAGATTGGATAAGGCTCTATATGGCTTGCATCAAGCACCTAGAGCCTGGTATGAAACTCTATCTGTTTACTTATTGAAGAATGGATTTAAAAGAGGTACCATTGACAAAACACTGTTCACCAAGAAGGTTCACAATGATATCTTGTTGGTACAAGTGTATGTTGATGATATCATTTTTGGTTCTACTAATGATACATTGTGCAAGGAGTTTGAGAAGTTAATGCATCGGAAGTTCAAGATGAGTTCTATGGGGGAACTTACTTTCTTTTTGGGACTTCAAGTCAAGCAGAGGACTGATGGCATTTTCATCAATCAAAGCAAGTATGTTAAAGACATTCTGGAGAAATTTGGTTACACAGATGCTAAAGTAGCTAGCACACCAATGGAGCCACACAAGGCACTACATGCAGATCTTGACGGGGAGGATGTAGATGTGCATTTATACCGATCTATGATTGGCTCTCTCATATATCTTACTTCATCCAGACCAGATATCATGTTTGCTGTGTGTGTGTGTGTGCTAGATATCAAGCCAATCCCAAGCAATCACATCTGTATGCAGTAAAACGGATCTTTAGATATTTAAAGGGTCAACCACAATTGGGCCTTTGGTATCCAAAGAGTTCTTCCTTTGAGCTCAAGGCTTTCACAGATAGTGATTATGGTGATGAAAATCTGGATAGAAAGTCTACCTCAGGAGGTTGTCAATTTTTAGGAGAGAGATTGGTGTCATGGCAATGCAAGAAGCAGACCACTGTATCCACTTCCACAGCTGAGGCATAGTATGTTGCTGCATCAAGCTGTTGTGCTCAAGTGCTTTGGATTCAGAATCAAATGTTGGATTATGGTCTGATTTTTCTCAATACTCCTATTTATATTGACAATAATTCTGCAATTAGTATCATTAACAATCCTGTTAAACATTCTAAGACCAAACATATTGAAAAGAGATTGATCCAAATCTTTAAAATTCATACTGGTAATCAATATGCAGATCTTTTCACCAAAGCTTTTGATGTGGGAAGGTTTACATTTTTGGTTACTAGTATTGGAATGATCAATCTAACTTACAATATGTTTGGAATTAGAATTGATACTAATAGTGGTTTCTTTATAAAGAATAGTGCTTTTTGTTCCAAGTGTTTACCACTGTTAGCACTTTTGTGTTTTCAGCTGATACCACTATTAGAACATTCTAGCCACTGTCTTTATAAAATTGCCACTGCTTGTACACTTGTATATTATTGCCACTGTTTCTTTGTTTTAGCTAACCACTGTGCAGGTCGCTAGCCACTGTCAGAAGACATTACCACTGCTGGCAACTAACACAGTTTACTTGTTTCGTTTTATTGGTGATAAAAAAAATTGTGTTTACTTATAAAGCTAAGTGCTTGGCACTGCTAGTATTAAGTTTTGGTCACCTTGGTCGGTTATCACTGCTAGTATTAGTAGCTGCTGTTAGCTTTATAAGTGTTTTCTTGAGCATTTGAAAAATTGTGCAAGTGTTTGCCACTGTTAAGGCATTGTTTATATCTATCAACTGTTAGTTATACTAATCAGTGCCACTGTTAGTTATTTTATTAGGGCTTGACTCTGTTCTTATAACTAACAGTATATAAACTTTCAACACTTTATTTTTTTTCATTACGCTTTCTTCTTTTCCCAAATAACCACTGCGATTAAACTCCAAATCAAACCGTCACTTCTACTACAATTAATTCGACAGTTATGGCTTCTTCTTCAACCGATCTTACATTAAGTGTTTATGAAGAACACAAATGATCGCTTTTCTGATGAAACCCTCATCGGCGCAAAATTTCACACAAATTGTGGATTTTCTTCGTTCTAGTTATATATTTCATGCGCTTACTGTATCTCCAAGGGTTTCAAGGGGTCATTTGACCGAATTCTGGAAGAATGCCATATTAGAAGTGATTGAGGGCAACAATCAAGTGGTTTCCATGATTCACGGAACCAAGGTGTTGATATCAGAGGATTCTCTTCGAGAAGTACTTCTTCTAGATGATGCTGCAGGTATATCCTCTATTGATGACAGAGATTTGTATGCTAATCTTAGGTTAATGGGATATGAGGGTGATTATACACGTTTTACCTTTTTTAAATCACTCTTTAGTCCTCAATGGAAATTTTTAATACATACAATTCTCCATTGCTTGTCATCTAAAAGAACTGCTTTCAATGAATTTGGCACCCAAATCGCCTATGCACTTGTGTGTTTGGCTAGGGGTCAAAAATTTAATTTTTCAAAATACATACTTGAAGGCATGATAAGAAATATCAGAAAAGGGAAAAAGGATATGTTTATTACGTATCCTAGATTTGTGCAACTTGTTTTAAAAAATTAAATCACTGGTTTAGTTGCACAAGAACTTATTATTGGTGTTAGTACTCTTTCTGCTAGAACATTTACAGAGATGAGTAAGAATACCAATAAGAAGTTTTCTGGGAAGGAAACAACATTGTTATCTACAATGCTTCCTGCTCCTTCCACCACAGATGTAGTACCACCAACTACATCTGAACCAATTGGTGACAGGCCAGTAGTACCAACTGAGTCTGAACACACACCAATTGGGGGTACCAAAAGAAAACAAGGGAACAAACAACCTACCCATTTACAACCCAAGAAAAAGAAAAGAAAACAGGAAAGTGAGGTTCCTGCTGCTCACTTGTCTCAGCCATCAATTTCACCACAGCACGTGACCCCACAGGAGATGGGTGGTCATTCTGGAAGGGCTGCCACTACTCCTACTAGTCCACTGACAGAGGAGGGCAGTGGTAACATCAATAAGACCCAACCAGAGGCAACTTCTATTGCTGAACCTAAGGGTAATGAAGCAGGTGAAGGTCCCAGTACCAAGACAAAGGGGACTTCTGTTGATCATGCTAGGCATGAGGCAGAAGATGATTTTGTCAATGATTCATCTATGAGGTCACACTCTGATGATGAGGAGGCTAGTACTTACATTGAATTGACGAATGTACAATTGACAATGGCTGTGGATAAAATTTGGGAGAGATTGATGCAAGAGAAGAAGGTGAATAAAGCTCAAGATGCTAAGCTGGTAGAGCAGGCTGCTAAGATTGTTGAGCAGGAAAAAGAAATTGATGATCTCAAAGAAAGGCTTGCTGTTATAGAAGCTTTATTGGTGAAGGACACTTTCAACAAGGGGGAGAAGAATGCAGAGGATATGTTCAATGATGATGTGTTTATGCATGATAATGAAGATGAGGTTGTAGGTGAAACAGATGCTATGTCTAATGCTAACACTGAAGTATTGGAAGATGATATGCAGACTGAGATTGTTGAAAGTGTTATGCAAAAGACTGTAGAGAGGATTGATGGTGAAACATAAGTGATTATTGACATAGAAGATGGATAAGAAGTGGTACAACCAGTTGATGATTTGGTGAGTATAGAAACTGAAAAGATGAAAGGTGATGGTGATGATGCAGAGGCAAAGGGGGAGTCAAAGCCAAGATCAGATCCTAAACTTACATATGGTAGGAAGAAATCAGTACCATTGTTCAGTATCAAAGCTAAAAAGATGGAAAAGATCAGAAAAGCCAAGTCAAGTAGTCCCACTGCTAAGGTGGCTACCACTGCTAACACTACCTCTGTTCATACATAATCTACCACTGTTACTAAAATTCCACAACCCACTGCTACCACAACTACTACAAACCCACCAACCACTGCTAGAACATCAGAAGTACCTTTTGTCATCAGAGAATCAACTAGATTGGATAAACCTGAGTCTAAGCTTTCAAAGATTGATCCAAAAGACAAAGGTAAGGGTAAATTGGTAGAAAAGTCAAAATCAAAGGTCAAACTGGTACAAAGGAGCATTGAGCATGATCATGAATATGCATTGAGGTTGCAAGCAGAATTGGATGAGCAGGAGAGAGTAAGAACAGAAAAGAAAGCACCTGAGGTACAGAGGTCTGTGTGTACTCAGAGGTCCATTCAAACTCCTACATCTGAAGTTGATGAAGTAGATGTTATGCTTGAAAATGGTCAGATTGTGAAGATGACCAAAGAAGCTAGCAGAGTGTATGCTAAAATGAAAGAAAAGGGGTTGAATGATGATACTGTGTATCAAGCTTATAAAGAAAAGAAAAAGGGTAACCCTCTGCAGGTGGTTTTAAATAAGAAAATTGAAAGAGAGAGGAAAGAGAAATTGGAAAAAGAAGCTGCTAGAAAAAGAGCAAAGAAACCAACAAGGGCTGAATTGAAAAATGATCTGGTGTGTAAGCTAAGAGGAGATAGGATTCCTACAGTCCAATTAAGGAAAATGTCTCTGGATTAACTGCAACAGTTGTATGATAATAATCCTTTTGTCAATCCTGAAGCAAAGAAAAGGTTAGAAAAGAAAAAGAAAGATGATGCAGAAATTCAGAGAAGATTACAGGAAAGATATGATCTGATTGATGAAGAGCTTGAGAAGGAAAAAGAATTGAGATTGAAGGTTGAAGGAGTTAGGAGATCTTTTGCTAAATTAAAGGAGATGGATGATTATGTGTGTGATTTAGATAGGGATGAGGAGATCTTAGAAAAGATGGTTATAATAAAGCCTGACAGATTAGATTACATCAATTTGGATGGTGAAGACTACTCTAAAATTATCAAGTGGGAAGCAGTATCAATAGAGACTGATGCAGTTACGTATGAAATTAGGATTGAAAGGAAAAATGGTGCTGTCAGTTTCCATAAGTCAATGGAAGATGTTCTTAAAAGAGTAAACAGGTTTGATGTATATGATATGTATAAGATTGGCTTAGAAAAGGATGTGAAAACTCTTAAGGTTAGTCTTGAAAGGCATGTTTGGGAATGGATACAGATGATGTTTGAGCCTAAGGTATATGGAGAGTTGTTTTTATGTGCTGAAGCAGTAGGCAATTGGAGACATTTTGCTAGGGCAGGTGTGCATTTTATAGCTCTCAGAAATGGAAGATTTATTTATACGCTGGATGAAAGAGATTATGTTCTTAGTATAGCATTGTTGAAGCAGTTGATTGCAAAGAAATTGCAAGTTACTGTGAAGACTTCCAAGAGCAAAGATATAGTCTACAGAATAATGAATCAGTACAATAAGAGAGATCAATTAAAATCAAAAGGTTCCAGATCTCCTACAGAAGAACGAAGCTGAATGCAGAAACTTAATGCAATGCAAGATTGATCAAGTTTAGGGGGAGATTGTTGGGATCTGAGCAGAATTGATCAAGTGTTGAAGACTTACCACTGTTAGTTCAACTGATTGCCACTGTTAGAAGGAATGAAGACTAGCCACTGCTAGTATATTTGTAGCAGCAGTGCCACTGTCAATGTAATAACACTTGGTGTCTGTAATGGGAACTTACTACCACTGTTGGTGTAAAGTAAGTTACTCCCAGTGTTAGTGTTATTTTGATTCGGTTAAGTTTGTTAGAGATTATTATGGAATAGATATACATTCCATAGAAGTGTAGATTGTATAGGACTCTATGTATTATAAATAGAGATCTTGTAACCTAGTTTAGCGATAATATCATAGGTTACGATTAGCTTCAAGGTAAAAACCCTAATACAGCTGTGTATTCGTATTATTATTATTGTAATAATATTGAAGCTTTTAGTGATAATTATTTGTACATGTTATTCAATCTTCTTGATAGTTGTTAATAGTTATTCCGCGACTAATTAACAATTCAATTCAAAGCAACATAATAAAGATCGATAAGGGATTCACATAGATAGTGTACTTTACGTAGTAGTTCCACAGTTTCTCACATCAACATGCGGTCGAGAGTAATTGACAGTGAAAGTGACACTCTATCTAACTAAATATAAAGCAGTGCAGAAATGTAAACCTAATATATACAACGAGTGGTTTCAATGTATCTTACTTATTGCATGTCATGGGCACAGATAACTACTTACCGTAATTAAAGTTGATCAGGTCCTAATTACTAGGTTTTAGTCACGTGTGTGACACCTGTCAAATTAGGGCTAGTAATTAGTGCCTAATCAATTATTAATACATGTAATTAGTTCTGTGTTAGGCTAATTAATGTACCGATATATATATTATTGAATATATACAATTATGCGATTCGATTAAATCGTACAAGTTTCAAATCGAATGTATTTCGGTTCAATTAAATACGGACGTTGGTGAAACAATTTTATTAAATAATATAACATTATTTAATAACACTATCTTTCCCAAAATATTATCTTGATAATAATACTTTGTAATTAATTCGTGTCGTACAACGAACGAGCAAATCGAGATTCCTAAATTAACGAATCATCTATATAAATGTTTTTCCAAGTATTTAGAAAGAACACTTCAAGTGAAAGTATTGAAATCTAAATCGTTACTTAAAAACGCGTAATAAACGTTTAAACATCAAACCGAACGAGAAAACGAACACCGCACGAAGCACAAATCGAATAAATGAGAAAATGACCAAAATACCCCTGAGTGGGCCCCCTAGGCCGGCCCTACATGCCCCATGTGACCCCATGTGGTCACCACCCACATGAGCCACTAACACTTCATGCAAGTGTTGAGTTAGTGGAATACTACATCACCCTCCACTCATCTCATTTCCATTCAACACTTCAATCTCATTTCTCTCAAAAACACACACAATTCTCTCTCAAAATCCAGAGAAAACTCAGCCTTTTCTCCACCCTCAAACCACCACAAGACCACCATAAACCACCATAGCACCACCACCATCAAAGTCACTATTCTACAAAGAACACAAGCTCAACAACAACTCCTCTTTCTCCTCATCTCATTTCCATCAAAATCTTTGTAAGGAAACTCTTTCTTACTTTCATATTGTTTATTTACATGTTATAAAGCTCAACTAACAAGATTATGTCCAAATATAAGCTTAAAATACGTTTTTATGAATTTTTCACAAAGAACACACAATCTGTCCAGAAAAACACAGATTACTAAAAATGTCATAACTTGAGTTCTAGGTAGAGTTAGAAGATGCATTTTTTTTGTAAAATTTGCTTATTCAAAAGATCTACAACTTTCATGTTTTACGTTTTTACCAGATCCGAACGTATTTTTCTCTATTTATCAATCTTTGGGACTGACCTGACTAAAAGCAGAAACTGAACTATGTATGACTAATTAAATTGTTTCTCTATGATCATGGACTTATGACTCTTGGAAAAATATATGTTAGACACTACACACATAAAAGATCAGTTGATAAAAAGTGTGAGACTTGACTTGGACCAGAAATTGGTAAAACATTTGGCGAAATAAACCGACAAAAAGTCGAAAATGTGAAATCTTGAATATTTGGAACTTTTATAAGAACCGACACTCTTGGTGAACTTGGACACAAACCGACAATTTATTTAGACTCTATAAACTAATATTTGGGTTGGGTGAAAGTTTCGGGTCAAACCGAGTAAGTTTGACCAAGTCAACAAAAGTGGCTAGTTTTCGAAAAACTTACTATATTTGGAAAGTGGTAACAAAAATGGGTTTGGTTGAATTAGTTAATAACTTGGACCAAAAACTAATTTCGGAAAGTTTCCCGAATGAAAAACCGACACTTGGATACACTTGGGCTAAAAAATAGAAATTTGGCCAGACGCTAGTGTCGCATGACCTGCGACACTACCTGCGACACTACCTGGGACACTACTATAGTGTCGCTATTAGTGTCGCTACTTATTGAAAATTTGTTTGAACATGCGACACTGACCTTAATGTCGCATAACCTCACTGCGACACTGACCATAATGCGACACTGATCCTAGTGTCGCATAAACTCACTGTAATATTGACCTTAGTGTCGTATGACCTGCGACACTCGCATACACTGCGACACTTACCCTAGTGTCGCATGACATGCGACACTAACACTAGTGTCGCTACTAGTGTCGCTAAAGACAGAATTTATGGGATTTGTTTCTTCACTAAGTATTGAACATGGGTAATCACTTATAACCACACATGATACATAATGTAACAATGTATACGATGACACATAATTAATGATAATATCTTAAAGAATTATTATTACAAACTTTCACCAACGGGTCGTACACATTTTTGATAAACCAAGTTGAACAATCAAACATTTGGACATAACAAATTGTTGGACAACAAACATAGATGGTCTGTTGAGACATCTACTCACTCATATAACATTATGCGTTTTGAACGCCCGACAGGTTACAAGTCTTCGGACATCAATTCACAGTTAATCAATTCAAGTTATTTTAATAGACACTCAAGGCTCAGGTGAGTCTCATGGCCCCTATTTTACTGTTTTCATTAAGGGGTGTGATATTATTGCTCATTTTGTTTTACAAGTAGAACGCAAGTACAAATCAATCAAATACTACATGAGTTGTTTTCAACTAATCAATAAAGCCCTCCATAGCATAGTCTGGTAATACATCTGTAGCGTGAATGTTAGTATATGATATCATATAGGATTGACAATCCTCGTCCGGGTTAGCACGCACTAACTGGTCAAACGGACGTATTAGCATTTGGGAAGACGAGTGTGGATTAGGCACTCGTAGGAGGCAACTCAGTTAGGTTTCCTTAATTGGACCTGACACTCAAGTTAAGCTCAGACTATGTGCTCATGGCTGTATAACTTTTATTTTGCTTAATTGCATTTTAAATTCAATTATAAAATCTTGCGGTTCATACAAATATATGTTGATATACAAACCTGTGAGCTCACCAGCATTTCGCTGACCCATTTTAGCATGTATCACAGGTGACCAGCAGTAGGTTGGACTGCTTAATCAAGATCCATTAGCTCGAGTCAGCATGCAAACAATAAGAGATTTAGCTGCATTATTACATTTTGTATAGTTTAATTATGTACTTAAATCTCTCAATTTCAAAAGGAGCTAATGTAAACGATACTTTGATGTAAACTTTTATTTTATCAAATTAAATGTAAAACGACGCATGTAGTGGTCGTTTACTATTAATCTCTGTGCTTTGATTATAGATTAGTAACACCCAAATCCTGCTTCCGCTAAACGACATATTTGGGGGTGTTACAGATTGGTATCAGAGCCTAAGGTTATAGTGAACTAGGTTGCATTTAGTGGGCCTAGACTATGACCATTAGGCAGTATTCCTCATTAAGTATGATTAGGTTCAGTGACTGCATTGTATTAGTTTAATTTAACATAGCCTGATCAACTATGTACAATTAAAAGAATATAATGTGGAATCTGAAAGGAGTCATGACTGAACAGGATATACTAGTTGACTCTGACCACGAGAGAAACCGGGACTCAAACTTGTCTGTGTTAGACACTCTAGGCTATTATGTGATATATATATATATATACATAGATAGGCCTCGTTCTCACTCTATATCTTAGGCTATATTATATATGTATTATATGAATATAGGCCTCACTTTTTCTAACGCTTTGTCTCAGAATGGCAAACACACCTCCCAATTCATCACGCTCTCATCCGTATGGATCGCGTAATCCAAGGGTAGCTAGGAGGAACCCCAGGTTGCCTCGAGCTGACCCATACCCCATTCATTTCACTTTGTCGGACTTAGCCACTAGGCTGCACCGACACGAACAACGACTTGATACTATGGATATCGAACTCCAAGAAACCAACAAAAACTGGAGACTCACATCACTTGAACGCATCAATCAAGTCTCCGAGGATCACGAACATACAATCAACCACGTGAACACCCTTGACAATCGTCTGGGTGAAACCATCGAAACCATGGAGGTTGTCCACAACCAAGTGATTGGCAACCGAAACGAAATTTCTGTCCTACAATCAAGGCTGAACCAGTGCGAGACACGTCTAAGGGAAACCGAGGATGCCCTCCGCATGGTTAACAGACTTGCAGAATCTGTGGACCGTCTCACCACACTACTGCCACAACTCAATCTACGTCAGGATTAGCTTAGGCTGAACCTGTACTTTATTATGCTTTCATAGGACCTATGTAATTCGACCGGATGTAATAATTCCTGGAACTTTTGTAAAACTTCTAAGTCTGTAACTTTTGAAACCCCTAGCTAGAAATTTTCTGTAATCATTCGACTTCGTATTATGAATTGACAATCTCTTTCGTTATTTCTACAATATGATTGTTATTCTGTGATGTTATATATTACCCTTCTTACATATATACATCTATCGTAATTATCATCCTGGTGCAATTTCTTATGTACCTCTCATTCTTTCTTGAAGAATTATGCCACCAAAGAGGAAAAGTTACAGTGATGCCGAACTTGCTGCTGTCGTATCTCGAGCAGTGGCCGATGCTTTAGCTGCTCGGGATTCACCCCGAAACTCACGAAACAATGACGAAACTCCAGTCAATACTCCTGTTATCAAACCTTGCTCTTACAAGGATTTTCTTAGCTGCAAACCACTCTACTTCAAGGGCACGGAAGGTGCCATTGGTCTGATCCGATGGATTGAACGTATGGAATCCGTCTTCAACCTCTGCAACTGTGCTGAGGAAAACAAGGTCAAATTCTCTGCTTACACCTTTCAGGAAGGTGCACTTACGTGGTGGAACACCCACGCCAACTCTGTAGGCATCGAAATAGCAAACCAACTCCCCTGGGCTGAATTGAAGAAAAAGCTAAGGGAAAAATACTGCCCTGAAGAAGAATTACATCGATTGGAAGAAGAGTTCTGGCACCTAACTGTGCAGGGAACTGACATTGCTGGATATACCACCAAATTTCAGCAATTTGCGCTGTTATGCCCGGGTTTGGTTGATCCGGAGGAGAAGAGCATCAAAAGATACATCCGCGGCCTCCCGGAAAATATCCAAGGGAACGTCGCTTCATCCAAGCCAACCACTACTGAAAGTGCTATCCGGCTAGCACATGAACTCATGGCAATGGTTATCAGTCGTGAGAAATTCAATACATCCTCCTCCAACAACAACAAACGCAAACCTTCTGAACACCACAACAACCAGAACAAGAAATCCAACACCATCCAAGTTTACAATACCAATTCTGAACCCAAACGTGCTTACACTGGGGACAAGCCATATTGTTCTAAGTGTAACTACCACCACGATGGTCCATGCAGTACTCCCTGCAACAACTGCAAGAAGTACGAGCACTTGACTCGGATTGCCGAGCCCCCAAATCCAACAACAACACCTCTCGCAACAATTCCAACCAACCCATATCCTGCTTTGGGTGTGGAGAAACAGGACACTTCAAGAACGAATGTCCTAAAAACAAGAACAAGGGCAACAACAACAACAACAACAACGCAAGGGGAAGAGCGTTTGTACTCAATTCTGGGGATGCCCGTCAGGACCCGAATGTGGTCACGGGTATGTTCCTCCTCAACAACTTAACTGCTTCTATTCTATTTGATACTGGTGCCGATAGAAGCTTTATTTCTGATGAGTTTTGCCCACTACTTGACATCACCCCAATTGCCTTAGATGTTAAGTACACCGTAGAACTTGCAAATGGTAAACTCATAGAAACCAATAGTGTGATACCTAATTGCACTTTAAACCTAGCCAACGAAATCTTTTCAATCGATCTTATGCCTGTTGAAATTGGAAGTTTCGACGTCATCATTGGAATGGACTGGTTGTCCAAACATCACGCTGAAATCATTTGTTATGATAAGCTCGTTCGTATTCCTCTCGCCGTCAGTAGAACCTTGGTCATACAGGGGGAGACCGGTGGGACGAGACTAAACGTCATATCTTGCTTAAAAACTCGGAAATTCCTGAGAAAAGGTTATCCAGCAATCCTCGCACACATCATGGAGAAAAAGTCGGAGGAGAAGCGACTTGAGGATGTACCTATCGTTCGAGACTTCCCAGAAGTCTTTCCCGAAGAACTGCCTGGTATGCCACCGCCAAGACAGGTTGAGTTCTCAATCGATCTCGTGCCAGGTGCTACACCCGTGGCCCGAGCACCATACCGATTAGCCCCATCCGAACTTCAGGAACTGTCCATCCAATTACAGGAACTCCTGGATAGAGGATTCATTCGACCGAGTTCTTCACCTTGGGGAGCTCCGGTCCTATTTGTCAAAAAGAAAGACGGTTCTTTCCGAATGTGCATCGACTACCGAGAGTTGAACAAATTGACCGTCAAGAACCGATATCCACTCCCTCGTATTGATGACCTGTTTGACCAACTCCAAGGGTCAAGCATTTATTCAAAGATCGATCTTCGGTCAGGTTATCATCAACTTTGAGTTCGCGACACCGATATCCCGAAAACTGCTTTCCGAACTCGTTACGGGCATTATGAATTTCAAGTAATGCCATTCGGCCTAACTAACGCACTGGCTGTATTCATGGACCTTATGAATCGGGTGTGCAAACCATATCTCGACAAGTTTGTCATTGTCTTCATTGACGACATCCTCATATACTCGCGAAATGAACAAGAACATGCTCAACACCTCAAAACCATTCTAGAACTACTTAAACACGAAGAGCTTTACGCCAAATTCTCCAAGTGTGAGTTCTGGATACAATCTGTTCAATTCCTTGGACATGTTGTTAATAGTCAAGGAATCCATGTCGATCCATCGAAAATCGAGGCCATCAAGTGCTGGCAAGCACCAACATCTCCAACTGAAGTACGTCAATTCTTGGGTCTTGCCGGGTATTATCGGCGATTCATTGAAAATTTCTCAAAAATAGCTGAACCACTCACATCCTTGACTCGGAAAGACAAAAAGTTCGATTGGACTAATAAACAAGAGTCAGCATTTCAAGTTCTGAAACAAAAGCTTTGCAGTGCTCCAATTCTATCATTACCCGAAGGCACTGATGACTTCGTGGTATACTGCGATGCTTCTCATCAAGGTCTCGGTTGCGTGCTGATGCAATGAGACAAAGTTATTGCCTATGCTTCGCGACAACTCAAAATTCATGAAAAGAACTACACCACTCACGATCTCGAGCTAGGAGCTGTCGTCTTTGCCCTTAAAATATGGAGACATTACCTCTATGGCACTAAGTGCACAATCTTTACCGACCACAAAAGTCTCCAACACATATTCGATCAGAAGGATCTCAACATGAGACAACGCCGGTGGGTCGAGTTGCTCACCGACTATGATTGTGAAATCAAATACCATCCGGGAAAAGCAAATGTTGTTGCCGATGCCCTCAGTCGAAAAGAACGAACAAAACCACTTCGAGTCCGAGCCCTCAGCATGACTATTCACAATGATCTAAACATTCAGATTCTCACTACTCAACTCGAAGCTCTAAAACCTGATAATATCAAAAATGAAGCCTTGCGAGGCATGGACAAACAATTTGAAATCAAGCCTAACGAGATTAGGTATTTCTCAAACCGAATCTGGTTACCCAGTTTTGGAAATCTACGAGACTTGGTGATGGATGAAGCTCACAAGTCCAAATATTCTATCCATCCTGGATCTGACAAAATGTATCACGGCATCAAGGAATTTTATTGGTGGCCGAATATGAAAGCTGAAATCGCTACATACGTCAGCAAGTGTCTTACTTGCTCGAAAGTCAAAGCTGAATACCAAAAACCTTCTGGTTTACTCCAACAACCCAGCATTCCTGAATGGAAATGGGAACAAATTGCCATGGATTTCATAACCAAACTACCAAAGTCATCGAGCGGTTGCGATACCATTTGGGTGATCGTCGATCGTCTCAAAAAATCTGCCCATTTTCTGGCAATCAAGGAAACCGACAAAATGGAACGCCTCACACAAATCTACATCAAAAAGGTTGTTTCTCGACACGGTGTTCCAATCTCGATTATCTCCGATAGGGATAGTCGATTCACCTCTCACTTTTGGCAATCACTTCAAAAATTATTGGGTACCCGTCTCGATATGAGTACCGCATACCACCCTCAAACCGACGGCCAAAGAGAACGAACAATTCAAACACTGGAAGACATGCTACGAGCTTGCGTAGTTGACTTCGGTGTAAACTGGGAAAAACATCTACCGTTGTGCGAGTTTTCGTACAACAACAGCTATCACACCAGCATCAAGGCTGCTCCTTTCGAGGCACTGTACGGTCGTAAGTGCCGATCACCTATCAGCTGGACCGAAGTGGGAGACAGCCAACTCACTGGTCCTGAGATCATTCACGAGACAACTGAAAAGATCTTCGAGATCCAAAACAAACTCAAAGCCGCACGTGATCGTCAGAAAAGTTATGCTGACGTGAGACGCAAACCACTCGAATTCCAGGTTGGGGATCGAGTGCTACTCAAAGTTTCACCTTGGAAAGGTGTTATCCGATTCGGTAAATGCGGGAAGTTAAATCCCAGATACATTGGACCATTTGAGATCCTCGAGAGGATAGGTCCAGTGGCATATCGATTGCAGCTGCCATCCGAGCTCAGCAGCGTGCATCCCACTTTTCACATTTCAAATTTGAAAAAGTGTCTGTCTGACGAGACACTTATCATTCCACTCGATGAAATTCGTATTGACGACAAGCTTCATTTTGTTGAAGAACCCGCCGAAATCATGGACCGTGAGGTCAAACAACTTAAACAAAGTCGTATTCCCATTGTCAAAGTCAGGTGGAATTCGCGGCGTGGGCCGGAATTCACCTGGGAACGGGAAGACCAAATGCGACTCAAGTACCCTCAGTTATTTGCTGACGCTACTTCAAACACAACTTCAAACAAAATTTCGGGATGAAATTCTCCTAACAGGGGGAGAATGTGACACCTGTCAAATTAGGGCTAGTAATTAGTGCCTAATCAATTATTAATACATGTAATTAGTTCTGTGTTAGGCTAATTAATGTACCGATATATATATTATTGAATATATACAATTATACGATTCGATTAAATCGTACAAGTTTCAAATCGAATGTATTTCGGTTCAATTAAATACGGACGTTGGTGAAACAATTTTATTAAATAATATAACATTATTTAATAACACTATCTTTCCCAAAATATTATCTTGATAATAATACTTTGTAATTAATTCGTGTCGTACAAACAACGGTTACGTGATTTAAAATCCGTACAACGAACGAGCAAATCGAGATTCCTAAATTAACGAATCATCTATATAAATGTTTTTCCAAGTATTTAGAAAGAACACTTCAAGTGAAAGTATTGAAATCTAAATCGTTACTTAAAAACGCGTAATAAACGTTTAAACACCAAACCGAACGAGAAAACGAACACCGCACGAAGCACAAATCGAATAAATGAGAAAATGACCAAAATACCCCTGAGTGGGCCCCCTAGGCCGGCCCCCCATGCCCCATGTGACCCCATGTGGTCACCACCCACATGAGCCACTAACACTTCATGCAAGTGTTGAGTTAGTGGAATACTACATCACCCTCCACTCATCTCATTTCCATTCAACACTTCAATCTCATTTCTCTCAAAAACACACACAATTCTCTCTCAAAATCCAGAGAAAACTCAGCCTTTTCTCCACCCTCAAACCACCACAAGACCACCATAAACCACCATAGCACCACCACCATCAAAGTCACTATTCTACAAAGAACACAAGCTCAACAACAACTCCTCTTTCTCCTCATCTCATTTCCATCAAAATCTTTGTAAGGAAACTCTTTCTTACTTTCATATTGTTTATTTACATGTTATAAAGCTCAACTAACAAGATTATGTCCAAATATAAGCTTAAAATACGTTTTTATGAATTTTTCACAAAGAACACACAATCTGTCCAGAAAAACACAGATTACTAAAAATGTCATAACTTGAGTTCTAGGTAGAGTTAGAAGATGCATTTTTTTTGTAAAATTTGCGTATTCAAAAGATCTACAACTTTCATGTTTTACGTTTTTACCAGATCCGAACGTATTTTTCTCTATTTATCAATCTTTGGGACTGACCTGACTAAAAGCAGAAACTGAACTATGTATGACTAATTAAATTGTTTCTCTATGATCATGGACTTATGACTCTTGGAAAAATATATGTTAGACACTACACACATAAAAGATCAGTTGATAAAAAGTGTGAGACTTGACTTGGACCAGAAATTGGTAAAACATTTGGCGAAATAAACCGACAAAAAGTTGAAAATGTGAAATCTTGAATATTTGGAACTTTTATAAGAACCGACACTCTTGGTGAACTTGGACACAAACCGACAATTTATTTAGACTCTATAAACTAATATTTGGGTTGGGTGAAAGTTTCGGGTCAAACCGAGTAAGTTTGACCAAGTCAACAAAAGTGGCTAGTTTTCGAAAAACTTACTATATTTGGAAAGTGGTAACAAAAATGGGTTTGGTTGAATTAGTTAATAACTTGGACCAAAAACTAATTTCGGAAAGTTTCCCGAATGAAAAACCGACACTTGGATACACTTGGGCTAAAAAATAGAAATTTGGCCAGACGCTAGTGTCGCATGACCTGCGACACTACCTGCGACACTACCTGGGACACTACTATAGTGTCGCTATTAGTGTCGCTACTTATTGAAAATTTGTTTGAACATGCGACACTGACCTTAATGTCGCATAACCTCACTGCGACACTGACCATAATGCGACACTGATCCTAGTGTCGCATAAACTCACTGTAATATTGACCTTAGTGTCGTATGACCTGCGACACTCGCATACACTGCGACACTTACCCTAGTGTCGCATGACATGCGACACTAACACTAGTGTCGCTACTAGTGTCGCTAAAGACAGAATTTATGGGATTTGTTTCTTCACTAAGTATTGAACATGGGTAATCACTTATAACCACACATGATACATAATGTAACAATGTATACGATGACACATAATTAATGATAATATCTTAAAGAATTATTATTACAAACTTTCACCAACGGGTCGTACACATTTTTGATAAACCAAGTTGAACAATCAAACATTTGGACATAACAAATTGTTGGACAACAAACATAGATGGTCTGTTGAGACATCTACTCACTCATATAACATTATGCGTTTTGAACGCCCGACAGGTTACAAGTCTTCGGACATCAATTCACAGTTAATCAATTCAAGTTATTTTAATAGACACTCAAGGCTCAGGTGAGTCTCATGGCCCCTATTTTACTGTTTTCATTAAGGGGTGTGATATTATTGCTCATTTTGTTTTACAAGTAGAACGCAAGTACAAATCAATCAAATACTACATGAGTTGTTTTCAACTAATCAATAAAGCCCTCCATAGCATAGTCTGGTAATACATCTGTAGCGTGAATGTTAGTATATGATATCATATAGGATTGACAATCCTCATCCGGGTTAGCACGCACTAACTGGTCAAACGGACGTATTAGCATTTGGGAAGACGAGTGTGGATTAGGCACTCGTAGGAGGCAACTCAGTTAGGTTTCCTTAATTGGACCTGACACTCAAGTTAAGCTCAGACTATGTGCTCATGGCTGTATAACTTTTATTTTGCTTAATTGCATTTTAAATTCAATTATAAAATCTTGCGGTTCATACAAATATATGTTGATATACAAACCTGTGAGCTCACCAGCATTTCGCTGACCCATTTTAGCATGTATCACAGGTGACCAGCAGTAGGTTGGACTGCTTAATCAAGATCCATTAGCTCGAGTCAGCATGCAAACAATCAGAGATTTAGCTGCATTATTACATTTTGTATAGTTTAATTATGTACTTAAATCTCTCAATTTCAAAAGGAGCTAATGTAAACGATACTTTGATGTAAACTTTTATTTTATCAAATTAAATGTAAAACGACGCATGTAGTGGTCGTTTACTATTAATCTCTGTGCTTTGATTATTGATTAGTAACACCCAAATCCTGCTTCCGCTAAACGACATATTTGGGGGTGTTACAACGTGTATAACCAGAAAGGGTAATCCATAAATTAAACTTGAATTCATAAAGTCTTGACGATACAAGGGTTACTAATTCCTATTTTATCTGAACGTAATTCACGAACATCATTTTATAGTGTTCTGACTTTCGTAGGATATACCAGTTAGTTGTGGAGTTGTATTACCCCTTCAGCATTCCAACTATTAAACCAGAGCTGATTCCAGAGATATAACTACCTTCGGTCGTTTACCGACTTTCATACATTTGTACTCCGCCTCAGAGCGTTTCCAGTACTATATCGGATAAACAGTCGAATAGGGGCCGTCATATCTCTTTACGATTGTCATACATTGATTATATAATGTCATCCTTACTTATAATTATCTACATCATCAACAACCACAATAATAAACTACTCGCAATTCATGGCAATAAATATATCACATACCAAGCAATAACACATATTTAAAATATGGAATAAAACAAGTATGATAAAGGTTTAGATATCACCCAGAAATAAATGCGTAGCAGCGTATTATTATGATTGACAACTCGTTTACACGTACAAAGATGAATCTTCAAACCTACTATAAAATTGCACATTTTGGCGTTCATCAGAGATGATCAGGGAGGGAATCCTTCTATTTTTTTTAGATTAATTATTTAGTTAATTAGTAGAGGCTAGAATATGTAATGCTTGGATATTATACGAAGAAAAGTGTTATCCAGCTCGCAATTCATATCGGTATTTTCTATCCTTTCTATTATTAATTTTTCATATTGTTCTTGTTTGATGTATGTGATGTATTAATGTTAGAAATGTTTATTGTTATGTATTGTGAGTAGTTGCTTATATGTTTTCCATGATATAAATAGTAGTGGTGATGTTACTTTAAATATACGATTGAAAACTTGGTGTACTATATAACTATATATTTATGATTTTAAACTAAACTATCACCTTTCCTCCAATAAATGTGGTTAGAACCTTTATGACAAGGAGTATCTAACCTTGATCAAACGGTCACTACCTATCTATGTTTTCCAATATAAACATGGTCTAATTTCGTAGCTAGTGAAAATATTGCTTAACCAATCGTATAGTACACCGTGAAGTAATCAGGGATTTATTGTAATTAAAATTATAAAGTGAACGGGTTATTTAAATATCATAGATGGTTTTACTAAAATACAAGCTTATATATATTGAGTTTAGATGGCCGTAAAGTATGTAATCCAGGATAGACTATAAAACGTATGAGTACACAGTATAGCGTTGGAAACACCTCTGGTGGAGTACAAATACGTGGAAGCTGTGGAAAAGCCATAGGCTGAAGATTGTAATGCATCCTGGTGTAGTATGTGATCCAGGCCGGTTGTGTACAAATATGTGAAAGCTGTGGAAAACCCGTAAGTTGAAGACTGTGTCACAGTCGAATAGCTCTAAACTCAACCATTACCATTAATGTATAAGTTAGCAGTCACCATATGTCTTAATCTTAAATGCCTTACCTAGCTTAGATATCTCTGTAGTGTTAAAGAAAGGCCAGTGGATAAATTGCGGACTGTCACCGTATTCCTACACCCCATCTAGATGGTCACTTGTTCTCCTTTAAGAGACGGTGAGGGGGGGTTTCAAGGCAGTCCGATCTGATCAGAATCTTGATAGCCTAGCACTTAGTGACATACTGATTGGTTACTCCGATGAGTATGGTGCTAGTATTTACACTATGAGCCATCTACGTGAAAGTAAGACACATTTATTTAAAAGACGTTTCCAGATAAACATCATCCCAGCTATCCTAAGTCATGGTGAACTACGTCTGATTACCCTTAAGTGTTATATATGCTAGTCTCCCTTTAGTTTTATGTTTTATTAGTTTCAATAGTTTAATGAGATAAAAATGCCAAATCAAACACTTTCCTCTTAGCAAAACACCAGCTTAATTACCGACTTATCAGAACTAGCTCTGTTTCAATTCTACCCTCATGAGGAATGACCCTAGATCATCCTTACCGCATACTCGTATTTGTTCGTATCAGTACCAGTAGGTAGTACGGAGGATTAGGCTCCCCCCCGACTATGACAAATTTTAAAACTCATTGCCATGTGAATGTCCCTTAATCACTATAGATTAGTGATTTGGAATCGTAATATGTAAAGTTTCATTGTAGAAGGGGGAGTTGAATGCAATTAAAACCTTTTTCAAAATTATCTAAGCTATTAATTCCAGTTTTAATTGTTATCTAAAGAACATAAGTAAAACAGAGTATTATAATAGCAAGATTATAAATCAACAAAGAGGTAATAATAGCTGAACTGTGAATTTTATTAATCATAAACTCACTAAATTACTACAAATCTTTGTGAACTGACATTCTGTGCTTGATTGATTGCTGAAATTTTATTATTCATAAACTCACTAAATTTTATTCCCATAGATATCAAATCTGGAATGACACGTGTCACTGCTAGATTGTCTTAATCTCTTAATTCTGTTACAACGAATATTTCTTCCTTAACAACAATCAATTGCTGATATTTATGAAGTACGAGGAACACTTGCTGACTTATGTATGAGGAGCAACTTGTACTTGTAAAGAAACTTTTATTTATGTGGTCTCTGAAGATGTAATAATCCTCCTCACTCACTGTGAGCTTTCGTGCTCTTGTAGAATGACTTGAACTTTATATCTTTAGCAACTAGCTTTTATTAGAGCAGTGACTTTGCCTTTATTCATTTGAAGATGTAAAACTCTCGCTGCTAGTCTTGGAGTCAGCGACACCCAAAGTTGAGTCTCAATCCTCCTCAGCATATCAATTTCCTTTAGTAGAGTGAACAACGACCAGTGAGTACAAATTTCAGAAATAACAGCTTTGATTAAATCTTTTCCTTCATCGAGTAGGTTATCATTGAGTTGGTCAGCGACCAATGACTCAACAATCTCCCCCTAAATGATTGTGATCAAAGCTCCCTAGACAAACTTTTTGCTGTAAGAAATTTATAGTCAGTGTTTAAAATTTAAACATTCAGTGACTTGTACTTGTGATCCATTCATTTATATTTTTGGATTCTTTTGACATTATCTGAGTTTTGCACTTTGATTTTCTTAGATAAAATGATCATCTTTCATTTAACTGTAAGTAAGAATTATCACAAAAGAGATCAGTTACAGTTCAACTAACTATTACAATAATTACTACAAATCTCTCCAAATTTCTTTATCTTTTACCAGACCTAACTCATCAGCAAGTTTGTACTTCTCGGTAGAAGGCAGGTATCTGAACTGTCGAGCTAGGGGTTCTTCGAGAATTATTTTTCTCATATATGAACTCTTGTCAAGCATGGTTGATCTTAAGTGAACAAGTTGCTCATGATCAATCTTTCTAACTCAGCTTCTCTCTGAAATCTTAGTGCACCATTCAAGTCTCTGTATACCAGGCCTTTTTCACCTTCAGTAATCTCAACCCCTTCCACTCTTGGAACACCATCAGGATAGAAAGATTTAACCTTGAAGTATTTGGAATTCTATAGATGCTGCTAGTACCTGACCTATACCTCGGGCTTGGTGGTTGCACTATCTCTTCACCATGTATGACAGTATCTTCTGGCCTAAGTCGCTGAAGTGTAACCATCTTTTGGAACAATATGTCAATCTCATTGATCACTTCCTTTTTCGCTGCACTTGGTGAGTGACTCACATCAAGTCTGAACCCATTCCATTCCTCTCTGTGCATCTTATAAACTTGCTCAAGAGTAATTACTTGAGTCTCTGTGCCTCTGTGGATGAGCAGCTGTGCTTGAGATTGATTCTTTGGTTTTTTCAGATTGACCTTGGTAATAGGAGCAGGATTTGATCTACCAGTCATTTTAGCTGCACATTTCTTCATATCGATCTCACTGCATAACTTATCCACTAAAGTCTTTGCTCCCCCTTTCTTTTTAGGAATAGCAGCAACTAATTTTCACCGTTTCTCAGATTCCTCAACATCTTGCAAGATTCTAGCAAATACAACATCACTTTCTTCTTGATTCTTTTTAATAATTATCTCTCTCTTTATCCTCCGCCTCTTCACCACTCACTTTTAACAAATACGCCATGTCTGCATCAGATTATTCTTTTAACCTTTTCTTTCTTTCTTCTTCTTCTCTTGCCTCAGCACCAACTTGTATTTTTAGAATCATTTCTCGCTCCCTGTACTGTCTAGCAGCTTTCATTTTTCTCACTTTCATTGTTCATTAGTTTCATCAGGATGGAGACTTTATGAAGTAGAGTCTGAAGAGAGTAGAAGAGTTGGTGTAGAAGTATCTGGCAAGGTGATGGCACCCGAAAGAGTCGGTGTCGTTGATGGTAACTAATCGGGCGCCAACAGGGGTTTTAAAATTTATAATTAGCGGGGCTTAAATTATATGTACTACCTACTCTGGTTAGTTAGCAGTAAGTATAACCTAAGATCGTTGATGATAAGTTCATTTAAAGTTGCGAGCCTCGACCTTTTAGGAAAGAATTGTTTTATGATTCATTTCGATCTCTCCGTAGGGAAAGGGTCGAGATTTGTTCCCTTAGATGAATGTTTTTAGGCACAAAACATTTTGAAAGCTCCCAGATGACGTTATAAATTAAATAATGACTGTTCTCTATGTCCCCTAGGGTTTCTCTTTCTTCATATCCTAAATTGACAAGATCACTAATTAACTTATTACATGCCTTTCTTATCTTCTTAGGGTTTGAAAATCCGTCGTGAGGTCCTTGATCTTTGTAATTTAGATCGTGATTGAGTTTATCCATGATTTCCAGGAATGCTTTATCTTCTTGCGAATCAGGTTCTCCGGTTGTAGAATTGACTATTCTTACGAGTTTACTGATTAGGGCTTTTTGTGTGGAAGTGAAGGGGTATTTGGTGAAAGCGAAGATTTGAACAAGCTTAACGTGAAGGTCTTTCCGTTTAACGAAGAAAGCGGTGTCATGTCTTTTGGTGGAATCAGGAAAAATGTCTCGCAATTTTGAGATCAAGTAAGAAGCGGGGTCAACAAAGAATGGAATTTTACCAGGGATGATGATAGGAATCATCGGGTCCCGTTCTACCCAGAACTCGAGTTCTTTGATCATTGCAGCAATATTATGATTGATTAATATCATAGATATTAGATGGAAATCCATGTCGGCAAGTGATTCAAAAAGTAGATCCAAATCTTCTATAAACTTTAGTTCTTGGTCTCAGAAATTGGTGGAAGTGCTTTCGCATTCATGATTTGACAGGCAAGATGAGAAATTGAGTTGTTCGTCAAGATTGACAATCTTTTCTCGTTGGTCATATGAAAAAGGAAAGTCGGAGGAGTCTAATTTCCTAACGAATGCCCTATAAACATCTATTCTGCGAGAAGGATTAAAGGATGCGCCAAGGTGGCGTTCTTCAGAACAAGGTTTTTCTGGCTCAACTGATGGAACTTTATCCACCACTCGATAGATGGTGTATTTATGTTCTTGTGAAAGGAATGGAAAGATGCCGTCATTACGAGAATTTGACAGAGTGTTGCCATACACTGACGTTTCAGGAATGAGGGTGATTAAGTCACATAATTTCGGAGGTTTTTCTTCATAATCTTCTTCGGAAGGACTATTGAAGTGGACAGAATTTGGTAATTGAGGCGAATGCAAAGTTGGAAAGCGATCTTCTGGAGATGATGCCAGGTCAGGCAACTGATCAGTGTCATCAAAGTCCAGGCATTGTTTTGGAATAGAAAGTGAGGTCCTAATTTCTTCTAGGGTTTCGGAGGTTTCTTTAGCTTTAGAGGAAGAGGGTGAAAAGAATTCAGATCCTATTTCTCCTACTAAGTAGTCAAAGAATTCCGTATCATCCGTTGCCGTCAGTTCATCTTTTGAAATGAGGTAAGAAGTGGGTTTTCGAGTTGTCATTTTAAACTAATACTATCCTAATTAACTAATACTAAAATAATACTAAATTAATAATTAATACTAAATTACTCAAATTAACTTCCGAAAGATACCTGGAAAGGTTTCGTTCGGAAGGATCTCCTAAATACTACTACTTAAGGTGGCTTTAAATTGTACGTTTGTGATTCCCCGGCAGCGGTGCCAAAAACTTGATGGCACCCGAAAGCGTCGGTGTCGTTGATGGCAACTAATCGGGCGCCAACAGGGGTTTTAAAATTTATAATTAGCGGGGCTTAAATTATATGTACTACCTACTCTGGTTAGTAAGCGGTAAGTATAATCTAAGATCGTTCTATGAATCCAAACGTGTGGGCAATTAAAGTTGGCACTTTCGGTAGGGAAGTATCTAGGATGGAACAAAGTAGGTAGGTTTGGGGGTTTTAAACTAAAGACGAGTAATTAAAATGCAGGAAATTAAAGTACAGGAAAGCAGATAAAGATAAATATGTGATTGTTGAGATTTTGATAATTAATATTTCGGGATGACAGAATAAATAGAGATGATACTAATGTGGCAACCAAACTACTAGGTGTAAACTCTAGAACCCTACCAACTCGATTTCCCATTGGCATGTCACCAGGAACTAGGTTATCATGATTCTGATCGGAGCAATACGCAAACTTCCAATACTTATCGTTGAAAGGTAAGCAACCTATTTTGGTTTTATACCGAGGTTCATGAATCAGTAGCGTATCGTCTCATAGGTCCGATCGTTATTAACTCCTAAGATAGTTTACTGTTCTATTAGTATACAGATTAATAACTTTGTATGTTTAGACCGCCGATTTTAAAAGATTTGGTGTTTTAAAGATTCTAGGTCATTACGACTTTGATCTTATTCCGAAATCCTGTTATCATTCGTTTAAGCTCTAGTTACTTCGACTTATGATTCAAATCTCTCCTTTTTCAAACAGTTATACATCTCCGGATTATTCACAGTTTGTTAAAACGTGTTTCATATGCGGACCATGCATTTCAATGATAGACTGTTGGGATCTGAGCAGAATTGATCAAGTGTTGAAGACTTGCCACTGTTAGTTCAACTGATTGCCATTGTTAGAAGGAATGAAGACTAGCCACTGCTAGTATATTTGTAGCAGCAGTGCCACTGTCAATGTAATAACACTTGGTGTCTGTAATGGGAACTTACTACCACTGTTGGTGTAAAGTAAGTTACTCCCACTGTTAGTGTTATTTTGAGTCGGTTAAGTTTGTTAGAGATTATTATGGAATAGATATACATTCCATAGAAGTGTAGATTGTATAGGACTCTATGTACTATAAATAGAGATCTTGTAACCTAGTTTAGCGATAATATCATAGGTTACGATTAGCTTCAAGGTAAAAACCCTAATACAGCCGTGTATTCATATTATTATTATTGTAATAATATTGAAGCTTTTGGTGATAATTATTTGTGCATGTTATTCAATCTTCTTGATAGTTGTTCATAGTTATTCCGCGACTAATTAACAATTCAATTCAAAGCAACATAATAAAGATCGATAAGGGATTCACAAGTGGTATCAGAGCAAGTTTTGCTTTGATATTCAAGAAGCTTGAAGATTTAAGTTTTATAAGAAGATAACTGCAATGGCCACAGAGTTAAACAAAGGGGTTCAGGCAACAAAGATTCCAATGCTCAAACCTGATGAGTTTGATCTATGGAAGGTCAGGATCAAACAATATATGCTTCTCACAGATTATCAGATGTGGGAAGTTGTTGTTAATGGTCCTGCTTATAAAATAGACAGTGATGGTGTCAAAGAAAGACCTCCACCAACAACAGAAGCTGAGAGAAAGGTTAGATCAACTGAGTACAAGGCTTTAAGTACTCTACTTCTGTCAATTCCCAATGAATATCAAAGAAGATTCGAAAACTGTGATGATGCTAAAGAATTGATGGAAGCAATACAGAAAAGGTTTGGAGGGAATGAGAACACTAAGAAGAATAAAAGATCTATGCTTAAACAGCAATTTGAGAACTTTAATTCTGTTAAGTCAGAAACTTTGACTCAAACCTTTGATAGGTTCACTAAACTTGTGGGAGATCTGGAAAACCACAAGGTTAAGATTGATAAGGATGATCTGAACAGAAAGTTCTTAAGGTCATTAGGTGAAGAATGGACCATATACACTGTTGGTCTAAGACAGAGTGCAGATTTAGAAGTTAAGGAGTTAGAAGACATCTACAATGACCTAAGAAACTTTGAATCTGAGATAGAAAGCAAGATGCAGACATCTGGATATAGTCACAATGCAACCTTTATGTCCATGGGTGGATCAAAGGGTGAATCAAGTCAATAAAAATCTACCTATTTGTCTGGAGGAGTAGGATCATCTGAGATCAAATCTAATGATCAGGTTCTAGAATCTTTCTTTGCTAGTAATGTGAACTCTTCACTTACTAATGAAGATCTAGAACAGTTTGATGGAGATGATTTAGAAGAGATGGATATCAAACTACAGATTGCCTTGATAACTCAGAGGGCAAAGAGATTTATGCAGAGAACTGGGAGGAATAACTTTGCATACAAGAGGAATGATGCCAACTGGTTTGATAAGAGCAAAGTTGAGTGTTTCAACTGTCATAAGATGGGACACTTTGCCAGAGAATGCAGGAGTCCCAGGCAAGAGCAGAATGGTAATGGTCAAAGGTCAGGGAGCAGTGGAACTCAATCAAGAAACATACATGTTCAAGGTGCTTCATCAAATGCTTTGGTCTCAATGGATGGATGCGGATGGGACTGGAGTGATCAAGAAGAACATGTGATGAAGAATCAATGTCTGATGGCCATAGCTGAATCTGACAAAAAGTCAGATGTTCCCTATGAGGTACAAATTAAATTATGTTCTGTTGTATGTAAACAAACTGTTAAACATTATAGGGACCATAATATGAAAGTGTGTGATGAATTAAGGCAATGGGAAATAAAAAATAAACACACCACTGCAGCTATTGAAAATCTTGAAAAGCAAATCAAAGCACATGAGATTAATGCAACTCAGTTTATATATGACATTGATTATGCTAAATGGGAAAAAGGTGTGTTGAATGAAAAGGTAGAATTGTTAACTAAGAAACTATCTGAGGTCAGGTCACATGTGAGAGAGATAGTATTAAGTTATCAGTAGAAAACCTACAATATGCCTCACAAAATGTACAAAAGTGTATCAACTCTCAAATACATGATAAGCTTAAGACTGGATTGGAATTCAATAATGTTCCTCCACCTTATAACAACAACTACTTTCCTTCTAAAACTGATTTAGATTAAATAAGTTAAAAGAAGGAATGGTAGATGATGTTAAAAGGGTTGATCCAATTAAAAGCTTGGAGTGTAATAAAGAGCTTGATAAAGTTGAAATAAGAGAGTGGTGTGAGGAAGATGATCAGAGTGATAGTACATCTGAAAGTTTTGAATCATCTAATTCAACATGTGAAGGTAGCAAAAAGGTTACTGGTCTAGTTTCTGAACTAAATGTTGATAAACTAGAAGAGGGTAAAAGGATGTTTCAAGAAAAGGCCAAACAACAGATAGAACAAGTGATCAATACTAATAAGTCTAGAAAGGGTCTAGGATTTGTTAGTAAAACAGTTAATCAGGAGTCAAAATCTGTGAAAAATTTGAATGATAATTGTATTAAATGTGATTGCAAAACAAGACTTTCTTCACCAAAACTTTTTAATAAAACTGCACCAAGAGGCAATCAAAGAAATTGGAACCAAATGGTTTCACAAAGATTGGGGTAGAATTTTCAATTGGTAAAAAAAAAATCTTGCTATATCTGTGGAAAAACCAATCATCTTCAACATGATTGTTATCACAATCCTAAGAATTTCACCAGGGATGTGAGACCATTATGGACAGCATCAAACATGATTAATAAACAAAATTTTAAATCAAAAGTTAATCATGTTGCCACTGTCAAGAGGATGAAGAATACGGCTAACAGTGGTACAACTGCAGCCACTGCTACTACTGTTGCAGTGATACCACTAAACAAAGCCAACAGAGGTAAAAAGACTAATACAGTGGGAAGTGTTACCACTGTTAAGTATGCAGCCACTGCTAGTGTTAAAACTCCAAAAGAAAGTTTACACCAAGTATGGCTATCACTGCTAGAATAATTAACACAAGCCTAAGGGTTACCACTGTTAGGTCAACTCCCACTGTTAAGTCTGAAATCAGTTGGATTTGGAAACCAAAGAACACTGTTACATCCAAAGTTTCCGAATCTAACAGTGCATCAAAATCAATTGTCTTCCAGAGAGTTGATTTTAATGATGCACATGGGAAACCCAAGAACAAATTGGTTTGGGTTCCCAAGAGAAACTAATTCTCTTTTTGATGTTTGTGCAGGGCAAGCCAAAGAGCTTATGGCATGTTGATAGTGGCTGCTCAAGGCACATGACTGGAGACAAAGGAAAGCTACAGGATTTCAAATCATTTGATGGTGGATATGTCGCATTTGGAAGTAATCCCAAAGGTTGGAAGATTACAGGAAATGGAACAGTGCAAAGTGATAAGATAAGTTTTCATGATGTGTATTTTGTGGAACAGTTGAGGTACAATTTGCTAAGTGTGAGTAAAATTACAGATAAAAAGAATCCAGTCTATTTTACTGACAGTGAATGCTTTATCCTTTCTGAGAAATTGAGTATTCCTGAGCACATGATTTTAATGAAAATTCCCAGAAAGGATAATGTTTATAAGTGTGACTTAGCAAATATGACACCTCAACCAGAATCAAACTGTCTTATTTCTAAAGCAACTGTTGATGAGTCTGAACTGTGGCATAGAAGGATGTGTCATATGAACTACAAAACCATTAACAAACTTGCTAAAAACAAGCTTGTTAGAGGTTTACCTGAAAAGGTGTATTCATGTGATGATCATTGTTTTGCCTGTCAAAAAGGCAAACAACACAAAACTTCTTTTAAGACCAAAATTGTAAATTCTAATCACACACCTCTACACTTATTGCATATGGACTTGTTTGGGCCAACCAACATAAGTAGTATGGGTAAGAGATCTTATTGTCTTGTGATCATTGATTACTTCACTAGGTTCACATGGGTTTTCTTTCTTAGAACAAAGGATGAAACAGGAGAAATCCTTAGATCATTCATAACTAAGATGGAAAATCAATTGGATAACAAGGTTAAGGTCATTAGGAGTGATAATGGAACAGAATTTAAAAATCATGAGATGGATAAGTTCTGTGAAGTTAAAGGTATTAAGAGAGAGTTTAGTGCACCTAGAACTCCACAACAAAATGGAGTAGCTGAAAGGAGAAATAGGACACTAATTAAGGCTGCTAGAACTATGCTGTCTGATGCTAAGTTGCCTATGTCTTTCTGGGCAGAAGCTGTTAGAACAGCCTACTATGTTCAGAATAGGGTATTAGTTGTTAAGCCTCATAACAAGACACCATATGATCTGCTATTTAAGAGAAAACCATTGGTTAGTTTCTTAAAAACTTTTGGGTGTCCTTGTACTATCTTAAATACCAAAGATCACTTAGGAAAGTTTGAAAGCAAGGCAGATGAAGGTATCTTTGTTGGTTACTCTGTTCAAAGTAAAGCATATAGGGTATTCAATCAAAAGACCAGAGTGATAGAGGAGTCCATGAATATTACCTTTAATGAGAATACTCCAAATCCTGTTGGTAAAGGCCCTGAGTCTTTGTTTGATATTGATGCACTTAACACTGCTTTTAGATATACAACTATAGATTCAAGTGCAGGTACAAGTGCAGGTGCTAGTGCAGGTTTAAATGGAGGTACAATTGAAGGTACAAAGAATGGAACAGCTGCTGCAGTAACAGGATTACCAGTCGGAAAGAAGACAGATTCTTTGGAATATATTTTATTTCCAATATGGTCTTCTGATCCCCCAGAAGTGTTTGACTCAGCTCCTTCCAAGACATCTCATGGTTCAGATTCAGAAAAGTCTAGTTCACAAGATTCAAATGACAAATCTACACATACTTTTCCTGATGATCAAGATATGCCCCTATTGTCAGAAAGTGAAGAAGAAGCTGATCCAAAGATAGATGAACAGCTTGAAAGAGAACTGAATTTCTCAGGAAGCACAAGGCCTTTAGTGGAATCAATTACAAGAGATGTACAAAGCATCCTGACGAATTCAGAGGTTAACTTCACTAATTTGGAATCTGAGATACCAGAGTCACCCACATCACATTATCATGTTCATAGGGATCATCCATTAAAAGATGTGATTGGTGACATCAATACTCCAGTTCAAACTAGACAGCAGATTCACATGGATGAAGAGAAACTCCATACCTCTTTATATGTGTGTTTCTTGTCTCAAGTTGAACCAAAGAAGGCAGTAGAAGCTCTAAAAGATCCCAGTTGGATTGAAGCAATGCAGGAGGAATTGCTACAGTTTAAGATACAGAATGTGTGGACCTTAGTTGATCTACCAAAGGGAAAAAGAGCTATTGGCACAAAATGGATCTTTAAGAACAAAAAGAATGAAAGGGGTATTGTAATCAACAACAAGGCAAGGTTGGTGGTACAGGGGTATACACAGGAAGAAGGTATGATTATGATGATGTGTTTACTCCTGTTGCAAGAATAGAAGCAATCAGATTATTCTTGGCATATGCTTCATATCAAGGATTTAAAGTCTATCAAATGGATGTGAAGAGTGCCTTTCTGTATGGGGCAATTGATGATGAAGCTTATGTTTGTCAACCACCTGGATTTGAAGATCCCAAGTATCCAGATAGAGTATGAAGATTGGATAAGGCTCTATATGGCTTGCATCAAGCACCTAGAGCCTGGTATGAAACTCTATCTGTTTACTTATTGGAGAATGGATTTAAAAGAGGTACCATTGACAAAACACTGTTCACCAAGAAGGTTCACAATGATATCTTGTTGGTACAAGTGTATGTTGATGATATCATTTTTGGTTCTACTAATGATACATTGTGCAAGGAGTTTGAGAAGTTAATGCATCAGAAGTTCAAGATGAGTTCTATGGGGGAACTTACTTTCTTTTTGGGACTTCAAGTCAAGCAGAGGACTGATGGCATTTTCATCAATCAAAGCAAGTATGTTAAAGACATTCTGGAGAAATTTGGTTACACAGATGCTAAAGTAGCTAGCACACCAATGGAGCCACACAAGGCACTACATGCAGATCTTGACGGGGAGGATGTAGATGTGCATTTATACCGATCTATGATTGGCTCTCTCATGTATCTTACTTCATCCAGACCAGATATCATGTTTGTTGTGTGTGTGTGTGTGCTAGATATCAAGCCAATCCCAAGCAATCACATCTGTATGCAGTAAAACGGATCTTTAGATATTTAAAGGGTCAACCACAATTGGGCCTTTGGTATCCAAAGAGTTCTTCCTTTGAGCTCAAGGCTTTCACAGATAGTGATTATGGTGATGAAAATCTGGATAGAAAGTCTACCTCAGGAGGTTGTCAATTTTTAGGAGAGAGATTGGTGTCATGGCAATGCAAGAAGCAGACCACTGTATCCACTTCCACAGCTGAGGCAGCGTATGTTGCTGCATCAAGCTGTTGTGCTCAAGTGCTTTGGATTCAGAATCAAATGTTGGATTATGGTCTGATTTTTCTCAATACTCCTATTTATATTGACAATAATTCTGCAATTAGTATCATTAACAATCCTGTTAAACATTCTAAGACCAAACATATTGAAATTAGATATCACTTTATTAGAGATTGTAATGAAAAGAGATTGATCCAAATCTTTAAAATTCATACTGGTAATCAATATGCAGATCTTTTCACCAAAGCTTTTGATGTGGGAAGGTTTACATTTTTGGTTACTAGTATTGGAATGATCAATCTAACTTACACTATGTTTGGAATTAGAATTGATACTAATAGTGGTTTCTTTATAAAGAATAGTTCTTTTTGTTCCAAGTGTTTACCACTGTTAGCACTTTTGTGCTTTCAGCTGATACCACTGTTAGAACATTCTAGCCACTGTCTTTATAAAATTACCACTGCTTGTACACTTGTATATTATTGCCACTGTTTCTTTGTTTTAGCTAACCACTGTGCAGGTCGCTAGCCACTGTCAGAAGACATTACCACTGCTGGCAACTAACACAGTTTACTTGTTTCATTTTATTGGTGATAAAAAAAAATTGTGTTTACTTATAAAGCTAAGTGCTTGGCACTGCTAGTATTAAGTTTTGGTCACCTTGGTCGGTTATCACTGCTAGTATTAGTAGCTGTTGTTAGCTTTATAAGTGTTTTCTTGAGCATTTGAAAAATTGTGCAAGTGTTTGCCACTGTTAAGGCATTGTTTATATCTATCCACTGTTAGTTATACTAATCAGTGCCACTGTTAGTTATTTTATTAGGGCTTGACTCTGTTCTTATAACTAACAGTATATAAACTTTCAACACTTTATTTTTTTTTCATTACGCTTTCTTCTTTTCCCAAATAACCACTGCGATTAAACTCCAAATCAAACCATCACTTCTACTACAATTAATTCGACAGTTATGGCTTCTTCTTCAACCGATCTTACATTAAGTGTTTATGAAGAACACAAATGATCGCTTTTCTAATGAAACCCTCATCGGCGCAAAATTTCACACAAATTGTGGATTTTCTTCGTTCTAGTTATATATTTCATGCGCTTACTGTATCTCCAATGGTTTCAAGGGGTCATTTGACCGAATTCTGGAAGAATGCCATATTAGAAGTGATTGAGGGCAACAATCAAGTGGTTTCCATGATTCACGGAACCAAGGTGTTGATATCAGAGGATTCTCTTCGAGAAGTACTTCTTCTAGATGATGCTGCAGGTATATCCTCTATTGATGACAGAGATTTGTATGCTAATCTTAGGTTAATGGGATATGAGGGTGATTATACACGTTTTACCTTTTTTAAATCACTCTTTAGTCCTCAATGGAAATTTTTAATACATACAATTCTCCATTGTTTGTCATCTAAAAGAACTGCTTTCAATGAATTTGGCACCCAAATCGCCTATGCACTTGTGTGTTTGGCTAGGGGTCAAAAATTTAATTTTTCAAAATACATACTTGAAGGCATGATAAGAAATATCAGAAAAGGGAAAAACGATATGTTTATTACGTATCCTAGATTTGTGCAACTTGTTTTAAACAAATAAATCACTGGTTTAGTTGCACAAGAACTTATTATTGGTGTTAGTACTCTTTCTGCTAGAACATTTACAGAGATGAGTAAGAATACCAATAAGAAGTTTTCTGGGAAGGAAACAACATTGTTATCTACAATGCTTCCTGCTCCTTCCACCACAGATGTAGTACCACCAACTACATCTGAACCAATTGGTGACAGGCCAGTAGTACCAACTGAGTCTGAACACACACCAATTGGGGGTACCAAAAGAAAACAAGGGAACAAACAACCTACCCATTTACAACCCAAGAAAAAGAAAAGAAAACAGGAAAGTGAGGTTCCTGCTGCTCACTTGTCTCAGCCATCAATTTCACCACAGCACGTGACCCCACAGGAGATGGGTGGTCATTCTGGAAGGGCTGCCACTACTCCTACTAGTCCACTGACAGAGGAGGGCAGTGGTAACATCAATAAGACCCAACCAGAGGCAACTTCTATTGCTGAACCTAAGGGTAATGAAGCAGGTGAAGGTCCCAGTACCAAGACAAAGGGGACTTCTGTTGATCATGCTAGGCATGAGGCAGAAGATGATTTTGTCAATGATTCATCTATGAGGTCACACTCTGATGATGAGGAGGCTAGTACTTACATTGAATTGACGAATGTACAATTGACAATGGCTGTGGATAAAATTTGGGAGAGATTGATGCAAGAGAAGAAGGTGAATAAAGCTCAAGATGCTAAGCTGGTAGAGCAGGCTGCTAAGATTGTTGAGCAGGAAAAAGAAATTGCTGATCTCAAAGAAAGGCTTGCTGTTATAGAAGCTTTATTGGTGAAGGACACTTTCAACAAGGGGGAGAAGAATGCAGAGGATATGTTCAATGATGATGTGTTTATGCATGATAATGAAGATGAGGTTGTAGGTGAAACAGATGCTATGTCTAATGCTAACACTGAAGTATTGGAAGATGATATGCAGACTGAGATTGTTGAAAGTGTTATGCAAAAGACTGTAGAGAGGATTGATGGTGAAACATAAGTGATTATTGACATAGAAGATGGATAAGAAGTGGTACAACCAGTTGATGATTTGGTGAGTATAGAAACTGAAAAGATGAAAGGTGATGGTGATGATGCAGAGGCAAAGGGGGAGTCAAAGCCAAGATCAGATCCTAAACTTACATATGGTAGGAAGAAATCAGTACCATTGTTCAGTATCAAAGCTAAAAAGATGGAAAAGATCAGAAAAGCCAAGTCAAGTAGTCCCACTGCTAAGGTGGCTACCACTGCTAACACTACCTCTGTTCATACATAATCTACCACTGTTACTAAAATTCCACAACCCACTGCTACCACAACTACTACAAACCCACCAACCACTGCTAGAACATCAGAAGTACCTTTTGTCATCAGAGAATCAACTAGATTGGATAAACCTGAGTCTAAGCTTTCAAAGATTGATCCAAAAGACAAAGGTAAGGGTAAATTGGTAGAAAAGTCAAAATCAAAGGTCAAACTGGTACAAAGGAGCATTGAGCATGATCATGAATATGCATTGAGGTTGCAAGCAGAATTGGATGAGCAGGAGAGAGTAAGAACAGAAAAGAAAGCACCTGAGGTACAGAGGTCTGTGTGTACTCAGAGGTCCATTCAAACTCCTACATCTGAAGTTGATGAAGTAGATGTTATGCTTGAAAATGGTCAGATTGTGAAGATGACCAAAGAAGCTAGCAGAGTGTATGCTAAAATGAAAGAAAAGGGGTTGAATGATGATACTGTGTATCAAGCTTATAAAGAAAAGAAAAAGGGTAACCCTCTGCAGGTGGTTTTAAATAAGAAAATTGAAAGAGAGAGGAAAGAGAAATTGGAAAAAGAAGCTGCTAGAAAAAGAGCAAAGAAACCAACAAGGGCTGAATTGAAAAATGATCTGGTGTGTAAGCTAAGAGGAGATAGGATTCCTACAGTCCAATTAAGGAAAATGTCTCTGGATCAACTGCAACAGTTGTATGATAATAATCCTTTTGTCAATCCTGAAGCAAAGAAAAGGTTAGAAAAGAAAAAGAAAGATGATGCAGAAATTCAGAGAAGATTACAGGAAAGATATGATCTGATTGATGAAGAGCTTGAGAAGGAAAAAGAATTGAGATTGAAGGTTGAAGGAGTTAGGAGATCTTTTGCTAAATTACAGGAGATGGATGATTATGTGTGTGATTTAGATAGGGATGAGGAGATCTTAGAAAAGATGGTTATAATAAAGCCTGACAGATCAGAATACATCAATTTGGATGGTGAAGACTACTCTAAAATTATCAAGTGGGAAGCAGTATCAATAGAGACTGATGCAGTTACGTATGAAATTAGGATTGAAAGGAAAATGGTGCTGTCAGTTTCCATAAGTCAATGGAAGATGTTCTTAAAAGAGTAAACAGGTTTGATGTATATGATATGTATAAGATTGGCTTAGAAAAGGATGTGAAAACTCTTAAGGTTAGTCTTGAAAGGCATGTTTGGGAATGGATACAGATGATGTTTGAGCCTAAGGTATATGGAGAGTTGTTTTTATGTGCTGAAGCAGTAGGCAATTGGAGACATTTTGCTAGGGCAGGTGTGCATTTTATAGCTCTCAGAAATGGAAGATTTATTTATACGCTGGATGAAAGAGATTATGTTCTTAGTATAGCATTGTTGAAGCAGTTGATTGCAAAGAAATTGCAAGTTACTGTGAAGACTTCCAAGAGCAAAGATATAGTCTACAGAATAATGAATCAGTACAATAAGAGAGATCAATAAAAATCAAAAGGTTCTAGATCTCCTACAGAAGAACGAAGCTGAATGCAGAAACTTAATGCAATGCAAGATTGATCAAGTTTAGGGGGAGATTGTTGGGATCTGAGCAGAATTGATCAAGTGTTGAAGACTTGCCACTGTTAGTTCAACTGATTGCCACTGTTAGAAGGAATGAAGACTAGCCACTGCTAGTATATTTGTAGCAGCAGTGCCACTGTCAATGTAATAACACTTGGTGTTTGTAATGGGAACTTACTACCACTGTTGGTGTAAAGTAAGTTACTCCCAGTGTTAGTGTTATTTTGATTCGGTTAAGTTTGTTAGAGATTATTATGGAATAGATATACATTCCATAGAAGTGTAGATTGTATAGGACTCTATGTATTATAAATAGAGATCTTGTAACCTAGTTTAGCGATAATATCATAGGTTACGATTAGCTTCAAGGTAAAAACCCTAATACAGTTGTGTATTCGTATTATTATTATTGTAATAATATTGAAGCTTTTAGTGATAATTATTTGTACATGTTATTCAATCTTCTTGATAGTTGTTAATAGTTATTCCGCGACTAATTAACAATTCAATTCAAAGCAACATAATAAAGATCGATAAGGGATTCACATAGATAGTGTACTTTACGTAGTAGTTCCACAGTTTCTCACATCAACATGCGGTCGAGAGTAATTGACAGTGAAAGTGACACTCTATCTAACTAAATATAAAGCAGTGCAGAAATGTAAACCTAATATATACAACGAGTGGTTTCAATGTATCTTACTTATTGCATGTCATGGGCACAGATAACTACTTACCGTAATTAAAGTTGATCAGGTCCTAATTACTAGGTTTTAGTCACGTGGATAACCAGAAAGGGTAATCCATAAATTAAACTTGAATTCATAAAGTCTTGACACAACAAGGGTTACTAATTCCTATTTTATCTGAACGTAATTCACGAACATCATTTTATAGTGTTCTGACTTTCGTAGGATATACCAGTTAGTTGTGGAGTTGTATTACCCCTTCAGCATTCCAACTATTAAACCAGAGCTGATTCCAGAGATATAACTACCTTCGGTCGTTTACCGACTTTCATACATTTGTACTCCGCCTCAGAGCGTTTCCATTACTATATCGGATAAACAGTCGAATAGGGGCCGTCATATCTCTTTACGATTGTCATACATTGATTATATAATGTCATCCTTACTTATAATTATCTACATCATCAACAACCACAATAATAAACTACTCGCAATTCATGGCAATAAATATATCACATACCAAGCAATAACACATATTTAAAATATGGAATAAAACAAGTATGATAAAGGTTTAGATATCACCCAGAAATAAATGCGTAGCAGCGTATTATTATGATTGACAACTCGTTTACACGTACAAAGATGAATCTTCAAACCTCCTAACGTTCGTTCTAGCCTCTATACTAATCCGAAGATTAATTGCAATAATCCTAGACTATAAGAGAATTTCTAGAGTGAGAAAGTGGAAATGGAAAAGGAGTATGTGAATGTATTAGAATGTAGGAGTGTATTTTGAGTGTGTCTTCAAATGAAGCTTAGGGGCTGCTATTTATAAGTGAAAAGTGGCTCACATTAGCATCCCTAGGCTCACATTAGAAAAAGAGTGAAAGGTGGTGCACCAGGTACGAAAAAGTATCGAAAGGTGGTGCACTGGGTACGAAAAAGTAGCGAAAGGTGGTACACCGGGTACACGCAAGGACAGAAAAGCGCAAAACAGATGGGGGTAGGGGAGGTGGCACTGCCCACCACAAGGTTGGTGGTGGCTGGTGGCTAGCCGGCGGCAGCTGGCTGCCACTCGCCCCGGTCCGTCGTCTTTCGCTGCGTTGCTTAATTCGCGCGTATCTTCTTTGTTATGCGTCCGTTTATGTTGATTCTTTTTGCATTAGATTTGTAATTCAAAAATGAAGACTTAAAGATATCCTAAAAATATGTCTCCTATCTCTAGATATTGCGTATGAATCATTTGGAACTTTCGGCGGGCGTAGAATCTTCATTCTTTATCCGTTTCTGTTGATTCTTCTTATGTTGGATTCATAATTTGAAAACAAACATCTTGGGTGAGATGGATTTTGATGATAGGCACTTTTATCTTGAAATCTCGTTTTGATGCCTTGAATCTTTAAACGTGTGTGGAATCTTCATTTTTCACCCGTTTTGCTTGATTTTTATCGTGCAACCTTATTTAGACCATCTTGGCATAATATCATTGATTTGTATTGGTTTTGAGTTTAAAATGCCAAGAATCGTTCTAGAATAAGAGAGATATCGGTATTAAAAACATGACTTTTTACGCGATATCAAGTATCCCACACTTAGAACTTTGCTTGTCCTCAAGCAAACTTATTCTTAAAAAGCTTCTGGAAGGACTCTAATCGCATTAGTTTTCAGAGACACTATTTCCAATGAATTAAAGTTACAGTTATGAAAGAGTTTTTACCGGAAAGTAAGGGTTTATAGAATTTGATACCTTCTTCGAGCAACATATATGATGATCATGACTAGGCAATCCTCACAAGTGGGTGACTCAAATCACTCAAGTGTTTCGGGTTTCCTACTTACTAGTGTCAATCACTCAGATAGCCTGTCATGCAGCATTCTCGTCATACGCTTGATCGAGAATCAAATCTCCATCACTCTTGATGAGGACGGTACTAACCTTTCGAGATATCTTGGAAGGAATCAGATTGTTTGGTTTGAAGAAAGTGTGAGGGTTTTCCTTGTATTTTCTCGAAACTTTTCTTGAGAGAGTTTCTTCAGATTTTGAAAGGACTACATAGCCTTTTTCTTCCTTTTTCTTTGGATATTTTCTTTTCTTGGCCCTTTTCTTGGTTGTGTTGGCATAATCTTTTTGATTTCTTTTTCTTTTGTTTTCTTTTCCTATGCCGACCCTACCGATATATTTTATGGCCTTGTATTAGGTTGCAGAAGTCTTGGGAAATCAAGAGTGTCTTTGAGAGTTTGTTTGAAGATGAAACTTCTATAGGTTCGGGACGAATACTAGGAGGTTTTGATTGGGTGTGAAGAGTGAATGTTGAGTGGGTGGATGTTTGATGGTGGAAGGGCTTTTGGATTCATTAGAAGTTATCAAGATGGGTTGTACCTATGCCACGTATGGCACTCATCGGTGTGATCTCGAAATGCATTACAAGAGAAAGTTCTAATTCAAATGCATACATCGGCGCACACATGAAACGAAAAGTGAAGCATTTTAAAGATGAATGCTAATGATGGGCTCAATCCTCACGAATCGAATGTTTTGGTCAATGTGTGCCTAGCCATATGTTGCCCTTTTCGTCAGTATCTTATTCTAAAACAGTTTTGTTTCGTTGTCAAAATTCGTTTCTTGCTGTAATTTATAATTTTGAAAGATAGGATTTCTAAAGAACAGTGTTTTTGAATCTAAAAATTTTGAAATTTTATCCATTTTTAGCCTTTTAATGAAAATATTGTTTGACTTACGGACAAGAGGTAAAAACTTGCGGTTGAAGGCCGTATATCCCACACTTAGAGGAACATTGTCCCTAATGTTCGAATCTATTTGTTGGATACCTCTTGTTGAAGTATCCCACACTTAAAGATTCTACTTATTTTAGGATTGTTTCATAAGTGTAGTGTGGTTTTGATCCCACACTTAGTGTTTGGAATATCGGATGAGATAATCAATTCTTTAAACGGGTAGAGGGTTTTGGAACGGTGTACCGCTTTTGCTGTGCACATTGTCGATTACTCATTAGAAGTCTGCTGGTCCACGGCTTGTAGCTTATGGCTCTCGGCATTCTTCATCGTGTGGTCCACAGCTTCCCTTGTCTTGGTCTTCTATAAATAGTTTCTCAAACAGACCACTCAGTTCAATCAAGTAATAGCTGCTAATAAGAAAAGTAAAGTAATAGCATAATAAAGTAATAAATAGATAGATGTGATGTCTATGCATCCACAGTACATCAATTACACACAATAATACTAAGGTCTTGATAGAAAATAGAAAGGAATTAGAAAGCGGAGCAATCTATTGCTCGGTTGGTGGTGATACTGCAGTTGAAGATACTATAGGTCCAGGGGATGTCTCATCTGATGAAGAATCATCATGCTGATAGTGGGTGCCTTTGTCTGATGCATCTCGATCATCCTCTGCATCTGATGTACCTATAGTGAGTACTCCAACCTGTATCAAATGATCAACAAATTCCCCTGCGGGCATGTCAAAGCTGTCAAGTGGAATCTCAGGTGTTCTCTGCTGAGAGTGTCCTCCGAATAAATCAGTCTGTCTATGAGAGGATACTGGATCAATCGATGCAGCTGCAGGGCTGGTGCCCCTGAGAATCCTGTGACTCTGAACAATGGTGGCTCATGTAGGGACTTTGGATATCCTACTGCCTCTCGAAGTCTGCCCTCTAGCCGAACCGACAACTGAAGGAACATGTTGTCTCTGAATAGGAACCTATGCTGGAGGTGCTTGTGGCCTAGGTGGAACTGTGTGAGGTGGTAAACCATGGCCACGGTCAAGAACTGGATGTTGGTGGGGTGCTGAAGTAGGAACTGCAGGGCGATATAAGTGTGGTGGTGCTCGGCCCAATCCACAGGGTAAGTCAGGAAGCGGGCTCACTGGTATCCCTATTGTTTGCTGTCTCATAGCCTTATAACATCGGACCTGCATCTGCATCAGCCAATACCAATAGTCTGGCCCTGGTGGTGTCCCATAGTGGTATATGTAAGGGGGCACCTGAGATCTAGGAGCTGGGGTGGAAGGTCCTGCTCTAGTAGGTTGTGGCACTACTGGTGGTGGTGCAACTGGGTCGTCATAATTATCCTTATCTTCGTCTGAATCTGAGTCTGAATCTGAGTTATTTGGCTCTTTTGGTTGATGCCTCTTTCTTCCTTCTCTTAGTAAAATTAGACCTGGTACCAATTGATCCATACTTTCTGTGTCTGATGATCATGCCCTGATGTAAACGGTGCCATCTCTCATAATCTTGAGTATATCCATGCTCCTAAGGAATTCATAATCTATCGGGTGGGCACTCCATACTGGCAGGCTTTTGAATTTTTCTACCTCTGTTGTTTTAAGCAATCCCATTCTGCGAATCAGCCTTGTAAATATTCGACCCATATATGATCTCTTTGCACCAAAATCCTTTTCTTCCAGAATCCGCTGGGCAACTAAGTGTGCAACCTGAATATTCCTTTTCTCGAGGATGCATGTCATCATAGCAATATCAAATCTGGCAACTCGACCGCTTGTCGTGTATTTTCCATCAAATGAACAAGCTATCAGCTTGTGTAGGATTTGTAAGACTGGATCTTTGAGTCTGGTAGCTTTTATACCCGAGAAATATCTTGCTGATGATAACTTACTCCATGCCTCAGATGGTGTGGTCGAGATGGATATCGAAGTGGCTCCATTAGTGAACAGAGGGGAATGTATCTCCTCAGATATGTATAGATCCAAATGTTGTGTGAACTGAGCCAGTGACAAGGTGAATGAACTTCCCATGTATCGAAATGTGATCAAACTGTCTCCAACTCAACTCCTTGTCTTAAATGTGTATGTGGTCATGAACTCGGTAACCATTTCCATGTATACCAGTTCATCAATGCTGAACAGTTTCTTGAAGGACTTGAACTACTGACCCTTAACTAGATAACTGAGTAAGCTCTCTAGTCTTTGTCTGAATCCCAATACTTGCAACTTTTCCCAGTCCACATATCTAAAACGTCTGAACTTCTTGTCTCTCCAAATGCATGTCATCTGGTCGTGATCGGGTGATGCACTAATGTGGCAACCAAACTACTAGGTGTAAACTCTAGAACCCTACCAACTCGATTTCCCATTGGCATGTGACTAGGAACTAGGTTATCATGATTCTGATCGGAGCAATACACAAACTTCCAATACTTATCTAGTTGAAAGGTAAGCAACCTATTTTGGTAATATACCGAGGTTCATGAATCAGTAGCGTACCGTCTCATAGGTCCGACCGTTCTTAACTCCTAAGATAGTTTACTGTTCTATTAGTATACAGATTAATAACTTTGTATGTTTAGACCGCCGATTTTAAAAGATTTGGTTTTTTATAGATTCTAGGTCATTACGACTTTGATCTTATTCCGAAATCCTGTTATCATTCATTTAAGCTCTAGTTACTTCGACTTATGATTCAAATCTCTCCTTTTCAAATAGTTATACATCCCCGGATTATTCGCAGTTTGTTAAAACGTGTTTCATATGCGGACCATGCCTTTCAATGATAGACAGTGTACTTTACGTAGTAGTTCCACAGTTTCTCACATCAACATGCGGTCGAGAGTAATTGACAGTGAAAGTGACACTCTATCTAACTAAATGTAAAGCAGTGCAGAAATGTAAACCTAATATATACAACGAGTGGTTTCAATGTATCTTACTTATTGCATGTCATGGGCACAGATAACTACTTACCATAATTAAAGTTGATCAGGTCCTAATTACTAGGTTGTAGTCACGTGGATAACCAGAAAGGGTAATCCATAAATTAAACTTGAATTCATAAAGTCTTGACGCTACAAGGGTTACTAATTCCTATTTTATCTGAACGTAATTCACGAACATCATTTTATAGTGTTCTGACTTTCGTAGGATATACCAGTTAGTTATGGAGATGTATTACCCCTTCAGGATTCCAACTATTAAACCTGAGCTGATTCCAGAGATATAACTACCTTCGGTCGTTTACCGACTTCCATACATTTGTACTCCGCCTCAGAGCGTTTCCAGTACTATATCGAATAAACAGTCGAATAGGGGCCGTCATATCTCTTTACGATTGTCATACATTGATTATATAATGTCATCCTTACTTATAATTATCTACATCATCAACAACCACAATAGATCACCTATCATTTGGTTGATGCCTCTTTCTTCCTTCTCTTGGTAAAATTAGAGCTGGTACCAATTGATCCATACTTTCTGTGTCTGATGATCATGCCCTGATGTAAACGGTGTCGTCTCTCATAATCTTGAGTATATCCATGCTCCTAAGGAATTCATAATCTATCGGGTGGGCACTCCATACTGGCAGGCTTTTGAATTTTTCTACCTCTGTTGTTTTAAGCAATCCCATTCTGCGAATCAACCTTGTAATTATTGGACCCATATATGATCTCTTTGCATCAAAATCCTTTTCTTCCAGAATCCGCTGGGCAACTAAATGTGCAACCTGAATATTCCTCTTCTCGAGGATGCATGTCATCATAGCAATATCAAATCTGGCAACTCGACCGCTTGTCGTGTATTTTCCATCAAATGAACAAGCTATCAGCTTGTGTAGGATTTGTAAGACTGGATCTTTGAGTCTGGTAGCTTTTATACCCGAGAAATATCTTGCTGATGATAACTTACTCCATGCCTCAGATGGTGTGGTCGAGATGGATATCGAAGTGGCTCCATTAGTGAACAGAGGGGAATGTATCTCCTCAGATGTGTATAGATCCAAATGTTGTGCGAACTGAGCCAGTGACAAGGTGAATGAACTTCCCATGTATCGAAATGTGATCAAACTGTCTCCAACTCAACTCCTTGTCTTAAATGTGTATGTGGTCATGAACTCGGTAACCATTTCCATGTATACCGGTTCAACAATGCTGAACAGTTTCTTGAAGGACTCGAACTGCTGACCCTCAACTAGATAACTGAGTAGGCTCACTAGTTTTTGTCTGAATCCCAATACTTGCAACTTTTCCCAGTCCACATATCTAAAACGTCCGAACTTCTTGTCTCTCCAAATGCGTGTCATCTGGTCGTGATCGGGTGATGCACTAAGATAGGCGAGAGATCCTGTAAGTGATCGTGCTGGGTTTAGTTTTTTCTTCTTCGGTGACATAATACCTGAGAACATGGTAGATTTAAAGTAATGGATTCTCAAGAAGGAGAAAATTTAAAGCACTTATTGAAATTTCCAATGGAAGATTTGAAATGAGGGCTTTAAATTTTTGACAGTCCAAAGATTACAGTAAATATCAAATGTCCCCAAGTAACCAATAATTAGTTTAAACAAACAATAAGGCAATCATTAATATGTGAAAAATATATTGTCATGAAATGGCAATAGGTTTATTGTGAAGTAATGCGATTTACAAAGTTTGGTGTTACCCAAATTTGATATGTCATTATTTCTCAATTTATAATTATCGGTAGGTTTTGACTTTAAAAAGTTCAAGTTGAAGTAAGGTTTAAAAATTCAATTGATTCGTTTTAAGAATGCAATACTTCAAGTTGACTTTTTAGGTCAAAGCTTACTTCAATTGATAACTTCATATGCCAAAATTATATCCTATGCATATGACCGAAACTATTTCAAGCATTTCCTAATTGGTAAACAAGATAGGTCATGCAATAAGAGTTGTGTCATCCATGTGTTTGATTTTATTCAAGACTTTTATTTTCACAATAATGATTTTCTAGTTATTTTGCCTACTTTGACTAGTCAAGCAAGTACAAGATTCTAGTGAGCAAGAATTGTCAAGTGATCTTAATTTACCATTCTATTCAAGCAAGCTAGCTAATCTTTTGTAGACTTTCAAAAGTCACTTGCTAATCCTAATTCATTTGCATTGTGCAACTAACATAGAGTAATCATTCAAATCACCATGATCATTTAAATACCTAACAACTACACTTAATCAAGCAAAATCATAGACTTAATTAATAGGTCAAAGTTCATCCTTTTAATGAAGTCAAACATGTGTGAATTAGCATGGGTAAGTGGTAGTAGTATGTAATTTCTAAGCATTCAACCAAGAAAAGTAGTAATTCCTAGTTACTAACTTAGAAAATTTCATAAAATAGGATATTCAAAGTTCAAAGTAGGTTTCTCATGATCATACCTTTATTGTAGTGCGTAAAACTTCTAAACAAATGTACAACCGAGAATAATATGCAACGAGGAGTTCAAAAGGACGCAAAATTATAGAGTTTGATGGAGATTTATTGGTGGTTCATGGTGGTGTGGGTTTTGTGTGGAGGGGTGGCCGGCCATGAAGATCAAAGGGGAGGAAGAAAGTGTTTTTGTTTTTTGAATTATGGGAGTGCATGGAAGTTTTAATGGTCCCCTAGGAATATATGTCCTAGTTCCAAGTACCATATTCCTTACATGGTCCCTAATGTAATTTTAAGCTAATAATCTAAGTTAACTTCTAATGTCTTATTAATAATGATTACGAATCCGAAGTGTATTTATTGTGACTTGTCACTTGTTAGTTTCTTGTCACGTTATAAATAATTTAGGAAACGCGCACATTTTTGTGGGACGATTATAATCAATATTAAACTTAAGTTATTTATATTATATATATATTATTATTTTTTAACAGAAACTTTCAAAAATTATATATTAAAAATAAGATAGTTTAAAGTTGCGAGCCTCTACCTTTTAGGAAAGAATTGTTTTATGATTCGTTCCGATCTCTCCGTAGGGAAATGGTCGAGATTTGTTCCCTTAGACGAATGTTTTTAGGCACAAAACATTTTGAAAGCTCCCAGATGACGTTATAAATTAAATAATTACTGTTCTCTATGTCCCCTAGGGTTTCTCTTTCTTCATATCCTAAATTGACAAGATCACTAATTAACTTATTATATGCCTTTCTTATCTTCTTAGGGTTTGACAATCCGTCGCGAGGTCCTTGATCTTTGTAATTTAGATTGTGATTGAGTTTATCCATGATTTCCAGGAATGCTTTATCTTCTTGCGAATCAGGTTCTCCGGTTGTAGAATTGACTATTCTTACAAGTTTACTGATTAGGGCTTTTTATGTGGAAGTGAAGGGGTATTTGGTGAAAGCGAAGATTTGAACAAGCTTAACATGAAGGTCTTTCCGTTTAGCGAAGAAAGCGGTGTCATGTCTTTTGGTGGAATCAGGAAAAATGTCTCGCAATTTTGAGATCAAGTAAGAAGCGGGGTCAACAAAGAATGGAATTTTACCAGGGATAATGATAGGAATCATCGGGTCCCGTTCTACCCAGAACTCGAGTTCTTTGATCATTGCAGCAACATTATGATTGATTAATATCATAGATATTGGATGGAAATCCATGTCGGCAAGTGATTCAAAAAGTAGATCCAAATCTGCTATAAACTTTAGTTCTTGGTCTCTGAAATTGGTGGAAGTGCTTTCGCATTCATGATTTGACAGGCTAGATGAGAAATTGAGTTGTTCGTCAAGATTGGTAATCTTTTCTCGTTGGTCATATGAAAAAGGAAAGTCGGAGGAGTCTAATTTCCTAACGAATGCCCTATAAACATCTATTCTGCGAGAAGGATTAAAGGATGCGCCGAGGTGGCGTTCTTCAGAACAAGGTTTTTTTGGCTCAACTGATGGCACTTTATCCACCACTCGATAGATGGTGTATTTATGTTCTTGTGAAAGGAATGGAAAGATGCCGTCATTATGAGAATTTGACAGAGTGTTGCCATACTGACGTTTCAGGAATGAGGGTGATTAAGTCACATAATTTCGGAGGTTTTTCTTCATAATCTCCTTCGGAAGGACTATTGAAGTGGACAGAATTTGGTAATTGAGGCGAATGCAAAGTTGGAAAGCGATCTTCTGGAGATGATGCCAGGTCAGGCAACTGATCCGTGTCATCAAAGTCCAGGCAATGTTTTGGAATAGAAAGTGAGGTCCTAATTTCTTCTAGGGTTTCGGAGGTTTCTTTATCTTTAGAGGAAGAGGGTGAAAAGAAATCAGATCCTATTTCTCCAACTAAGTAGTCAAAGAATTCTGTATCGTCCGTTGCCGTCAGTTAGTCTTTTGAAATGAGGTAAGAAGTGGTTTTTCGAGTTGTCATTTTAAACTAATACTATCCTAATTAACTAATACTAAACTAATACTAAATTAATAATTAATACTAAATTACTCAAATTAACTTCCGAAAGATACCTGGAAAGGTTTCGTTCGGAAGGATCTCCTAAATACTACTACTTAAGGTGGCTTTAAATTGTAGGTTTGTGATTCCCCGGCAGCGGCGCCAAAAACTTGATGGCACCAGAAAGCGTCGGTGTCGTTGATGGTAACTAATCGGGCGCCAATAGGGGTTTTAAAATTTATAATTAGCGGGGCTTAAATTATATGTACTACCTACTCTGGTTAGTAAGCGGTAAGTATAACCTAAGATTGTTCTATGAATCCAAACGTATGAGCAATTAAAGTTGGCACTTTCGGTAGGGAAGTATCTAGGACGGAACAAAGTAGGTAGGTTTAGGGGTTTTAAACTAAAGACGAGTAATTAAAATGCAGGAAATTAAAGTACGGGAAAGCAGATAAGATAAATATGTGATTGTTGAGATTTCGATAATTAATATTTCAGGATGACAGAATAAATAGGGATGATACTAATGTGGCAACCAAACTACTAGGTGTAAACTCTAGAACCCTACCAACTCGATTTCCCATTGGCATGTGACTAGGAACTAGGTTATCATGATTCTGATCGGAGCAATACACAAACTTCCAATACTTATCTAGTTGAAAGGTAAGCAACCTATTTTGGTAATATACCGAGGTTCATGAATCAGTAGCGTACCGTCTCATACGTCTGACCGTTCTTAACTCCTAAGATAGTTTACTGTTCTATTAGTATACAGATTAATAACTTTGTATGTTTAGACCGCCGATTTTAAAAGATTTGGTTTTTTATAGATTCTAGGTCATTACGACTTTGATCTTATTCCGAAATCCTGTTATCATTCATTTAAGCTCTAGTTACTTCGACTTATGATTCAAATCTCTCCTTTTCAAATAGTTATACATCCCCGGATTATTCGCAGTTTGTTAAAATGTGTTTCATATGCGGACCATGCCTTTCAATGATAGACAGTGTACTTTACGTAGTAGTTCCACAGTTTCTCACATCAACATGCGGTCGAGAGTAATTGACAGTGAAAGTGACACTCTATCTAACTAAATGTAAAGCAGTGCAGAAATGTAAACCTAATATATACAACGAGTGGTTTCAATGTATCTTACTTATTGCATGTCATGGGCACAGATAACTACTTACCATAATTAAAGTTGATCAGGTCCTAATTACTAGGTTGTAGTCACGTGGATAACCAGAAAGGGTAATCCATAAATTAAACTTGAATTCATAAAGTCTTGACGCTACAAGGGTTACTAATTCCTATTTTATCTGAACGTAATTCACGAACATCATTTTATAGTGTTCTGACTTTCGTAGGATATACCAGTTAGTTATGGAGATGTATTACCCCTTCGGGATTCCAACTATTAAACCTGAGCTGATTCCAGAGATATAACTACCTTCGGTCGTTTACCGACTTCCATACATTTGTACTCCGCCTCAGAGCGTTTCCAGTACTATATCGAATAAACAGTCGAATAGGGGCCGTCATATCTCTTTACGATTGTCATACATTGATTATATAATGTCATCCTTACTTATAATTATCTACATCATCAACAACCACAATAGATCACCTATCATTTGGTTGATGCCTCTTTCTTCCTTCTCTTAGTAAAATTAGACCTGGTACCAATTGATCCATACTTTCTGTGTCTGATGATCATGCCCTGATGTAAACGGTGTCGTCTCTCATAATCTTGAGTATATCCATGCTCCTAAGGAATTCATAATCTATCGGGTGGGCACTCCATACTGGCAGGCTTTTGAATTTTTCTACCTCTGTTGTTTTAAGCAATCCCATTCTGCGAATCAACCTTGTAATTATTGGACCCATATATGATCTCTTTGCATCAAAATCCTTTTCTTCCAGAATCCGCTGGGCAACTAAATGTGCAACCTGAATATTCCTCTTCTCGAGGATGCATGTCATCATAGCAATATCAAATCTGGCAACTCGACCGCTTGTCGTGTATTTTCCGTCAAATGAACAAGCTATCAGCTTGTGTAGGATTTGTAAGACTGGATCTTTGAGCCAGTGACAGATGTTGTGTGAACTGAGCCAGTGACAAGGTGAATGAACTTCCCATGTATCGAAATGTGATCAAACTGTCTCCAACTCAACTCCTTGTCTTAAATGTGTATGTGGTCATGAACTCGGTAACCATTTCCATGTATACCGGTTCATCAATGCTGAACAGTTTCTTGAAGGACTCGAACTGCTGACCCTCAACTGGATAACTGAGTAGGCTCACTAGTTTTTGTCTGAATCCCAATACTTGCAACATTTCCCAGTCCACATATCTAAAACGTCCGAACTTCTTGTCTCTCCAAATGCGTGTCATCTGGTCGTGATCGGGTGATGCACTAAGATAGGCGAGAGATCCTGTAAGTGGTCGTGCTGGGTTTAGTTTTTTCTTCTTCGGTGACATAATACCTGAGAACATGGTAGATTTAAAGTAATGGATTCTCAAGAAGGAGAAAATTTAAAACACTTATTGAAATTTCCAATGGAAGATTTGAAATGAGGGCTTTAAATTTTTGACAGTCCAAAGATTACAGTAAATATCAAATGTCCCCAAGTAACCAATAATTAGTTTAAACAAACAATAAGGCAATCATTAATATGTGAAAAATATATTGTCATGAAATGGCAATAGGTTTATTGTGAAGTAATGCGATTTACAAAGTTTGGTGTTACCCAAATTTGATATGTCATTATTTCTCAATTTATAATTATCGGTAGGTTTTGACTTTAAAAAGTTCAAGTTGAAGTAAGGTTTAAAAATTCAATTGATTCGTTTTAAGAATGCAATACTTCAAGTTGACTTTTTAGGTCAAAGCTTACTTCAATTGATAACTTCATATGCCAAAATTATATCCTATGCATATGACCGAAACTATTTCAAGCATTTCCTAATTGGTAAACAAGATAGGTCATGCAATAAGAGTTGTGTCATCCATGTGTTTGATTTTATTCAAGACTTTTATTTTCACAATAATGATTTTCTAGTTATTTTGCCTACTTTGACTAGTCAAGCAAGTACAAGATTCTAGTGAGCAAGAATTGTCAAGTGATCTTAATTTACCATTCTATTCAAGCAAGCTAGCTAATCTTTTGTAGACTTTCAAAAGTCACTTGCTAATCCTAATTCATTTGCATTGTGCAACTAACATAGAGTAATCATTCAAATCACCATGATCATTTAAATACCTAACAACTACACTTAATCAAGCAAAATCATAGACTTAATTAATAGGTCAAAGTTCATCCTTTTAATGAAGTCAAACATGTGTGAATTAGCATGGGTAAGTGGTAGTAGTATGTAATTTCTAAGCATTCAACCAAGAAAAGTAGTAATTCCTAGTTACTAACTTAGAAAATTTCATAAAATAGGATATTCAAAGTTCAAAGTAGGTTTCTCATGATCATACCTTTATTGTAGTGCGTAAAACTTCTAAACAAATGTACAACCGAGAATAATATGCAACGAGAAGTTCAAAAGGATGCAAAATTATAGAGTTTGATGGAGATTTATTGGTGGTTCATGGTGGTGTGGGTTTTGTGTGGATGGGTGGCCGGCCATGAAGATCAAAGGGGAGGAAGAAAGTGTTTTTGTTTTTTGAATTATGGGAGTGCATGGAAGTTTTAATGGTCCCCTAGGAATATATGTCCTAGTTCCAAGTACCATATTCCTTACATGGTCCCTAATGTAATTTTAAGCTAATAATCTAAGTTAACTTCTAATGTCTTATTAATAATGATTACGAATCCGAAGTGTATTTATTGTGACTTGTCACTTGTTAGTTTCTTGTCACGTTATAAATAATTTAGGAAACGCGCACATTTTTGCGCGACGATTATAATCAATATTAAAATTAAGTTATTTATATTATATATATATTATTATTTTTTAACAAAAACTTTCAAAAATTATATATTAAAAATAAGTTCGTTTAAAGTTGCGAGCCTCTACCTTTTAGGAAAGAATTATTTTATGATTCGTTCCGATCTCTCCGTAGGGAAATGGTCGAGATTTGTTCCCTTAGACGAATGTTTTTAGGCACAAAACATTTTGAAAGCTCCCAGATGACGTTATAAATTAAATAATGACTGTTCTCTATGTCCCCTAGGGTTTCTCTTTCTTCATATCCTAAATTGACAAGATCACTAATTAACTTATTATATGCCTTTCTTATCTTCTTAGGGTTTGACAATCCGTCGCGAGGTCCTTGATCTTTGTAATTTAGATCGTGATTGAGTTTATCCATGATTTCCAGGAATGCTTTATCTTCTTGCGAATCAGGTTCTCCGGTTGTAGAATTGAATATTCTTACGAGTTTACTGATTAGGGCTTTTTGTGTGGAAGTGAAGGGGTATTTGGTGAAAGCGAAGATTTGAACAAGCTTAACGTGAAGGTCTTTCCGTTTAGCGAAGAAAGCGGTGTCATGTCTTTTGGTGGAATCAGGAAAAATGTCTCGCAATTTTGAGATCAAGTAAGAAGCGGGGTCAACAAAGAATGGAATTTTACCAGGGATGATGATAGGAATCATCGGGTCCCGTTCACATAGATAGTGTACTTTACGTAGTAGTTCCACAGTTTCTCACATCAACATGCAATCGAGAGTAATTGACAGTGAAAGTGACACTCTATCTAACTAAATGTAAAGCAGTGCAGAAATGTAAACCTAATATATACAACGAGTGGTTTCAATGTATCTTACTTATTGCATGTCATGAGCACAGATAACTACTTACCATAATTAAAGTTGATCAGGTCCTAATTACTAGGTTGTAGTCACGTGGATAACCAGAAAGGGTAATCCATAAATTAAACTTGAATTCATAAAGTCTTGACGCTACAAGGGTTACTAATTCCTATTTTATCTGAACGTAATTCATGAACATCATTTTATAGTGTTCTGACTTTCGTAGGATATACCAGTTAGTTGTGGAGTTGTATTACCCCTTCGGGATTCCAACTATTAAACTAGAGCTGATTCCAGAGATATAACTACCTTCGGTCGTTTACCGACTTCCATACATTTGTACTCCGCCTCAGAGCGTTTCCAGTACTATATCGGATAAACAGTCGAATAGGGGCCGTCATATCTCTTTACGATTTATATACATTGATTATATAATGTCATCCTTATTTATAATTATCTACATCATCAACAATCACAATAATAAACTACTCGCAATTCATGGCAATAAATATATCACATACCAAGCAATAACACATATTTAAAATATGGAATACAACAAGTATGATAAAGGTTGAGATATCACCCGGAAATAAATGCGTACCAGCGTATTATTATGATTGACAACTTGTTTACACGTACAAAGATGAATCTTCAAACCTCCTAACGTTCGTTCTATCCTCTATTCTAATCCGAAGATTAATTACAATAATCCTAGACTATAAGAGAATTTCTAGAGTGTGAAAGTGGAAATGGAAAAGGAGTATGTGAATGTATGAGTGTATTTTGAGTGTGTCTTCAAAGGAGGCTTAAGGGAAGCTATTTATAAGTGAAAAGTGGCTCACGTTAGCATCCCTAGGCTCACATTAGAAAAAGAGTGAAAGGTGGTGCACTGGGTACGAAAAAGTAGCGAAAGGTGGTGCACCGGGTACGAAAAAGTAGCGAAAGGTGGTGCACCGGGTACACGCAAGGACGGAAAAGCACAAAAGAGACGGGGGTAGGGGTGGCGGCGCCGCCCACTAACAGGCCGGCGGCGGATGTTGGCTGGCCGGCGGCGGCTGGCTGCCACCCGTCCCGGTCCGTCGTCTTTCGCTTCGTTGCTTAATTCGCGTGTATCTTCTTCGTTATGCGTCCATTTGCGTTGATTCTTTATGTGTTGGCCTCGTAATTCAAAAATGAAGACTTTGATGTAAAGATATCCCATAAATATGTCTCCTATCTCCAGATATTGTGTACGAATCATTTGGATCTTCCGGAGAGCGTAGAAACTTCATTCTTTATCCGTTTCTGTTGATTCTTCTTTTGTTGGATTCGTAATTTGAAAACAAACATCTTGGGTGAGATGGATGTTGATGATGGGAACTTTTGTCTTGAAATCTCATTTTGATGCCTTGAATCTTCAAACGTGTGTGGAATCTTCGTTTTTCACCTGTTTTGCTTGATTTTTATTGTGCCATCTTGTTTTGACCATCTTGGCATAATATCATTGATTTGTATTGGTTTTGAGTTTAAAATGCCAAGAATCGTTCTAGAATGAGAGAGATATCGGTAGTAAAAACATGACTTTTTACGCGATATCACAAGGTAATCTGTGGAGGTTGAGTTGTGTTGCGCCCCGAACGGTCGTATGAAGATGACGTACGGATCACAATCGGTTTGTTTTAAATTTATATTTGCTAGGGTCTAAGTATGACTTACTAATACTGAACCAAAGGCTAGTATATGGTAAGTATGACCTAGAGTCGTTCTTAAAGAGAAACTGATTTGAAACGGAGGTGATCCAATCAATTTTTCTTTTCTAGTAAAGGTTTTAAAAGAGTGCGTTGGGGATTTTGGTTCAGTTAACTAAGTAAACTAAATAAAGCGAATAAATTGTAATAATAAATCAGATAATAAAAGTAGTATTTGTTGTGAGTTCGTTAGCTAATAATGTGGGATGATGACTCTTATGGGAAAACGATTATCTAAATTGGAAACGTTTAGTGGATTCAACACCTAGTGGTATAACCAATAAGTTCCCTATTAGTCGGTTATCAACTAATATGTCATGTGGAACTAAGGTGTCATGATTCTGATCAGACAGACGATGCTCGACTCTCCACACTCTCCTGTGAGGGAGTCAGTGACCAGTATTATTGAACGTATTCGCTCGTGGGTGAAGGAATAGAGTAGCAGGTCATTACAAATCTGACCGTTTTTAATACCATAAAGATTTCAAATCCATTAAACAATTAACTTAGAATTTATGTTCGGACTTATTAACCAATTCCTATTAATGAAACTTAAGGATGATAAATAGGGGAAAACATTCAAGGTTCTTGTGTATCTTACTTTTGGTTTCATATTTTAAGGAAAGGATAACAGTGTAACTTAGATTCCAAACTTGCCTTTCTCATTACAATTAAAAAATCCCTAGGTTTTCGTAAATGGTTATTTAGCCTGTAGCCTACCTACTCTAATCTAATCTAAATTAACTAATCTAATTAAAATGCTAATTAAAATGCTGACGGCTTTTTGCATAAAGTTAAACCCAGACCATGTCGGAAAATGCTATGGTGATTCACATTGTATTTAACCGTTTACCGATGTTTCCGTTGTGAATTTAGTTGCTTCGCCATGTTCACATGATAAGTACATTGCGATCGAAAGTGTACAATACTCATGGCAAGTCCACGTAATCACATTGCATTTTATGATGCTTGCATGACGTTACAGTTAAAAACATAGTTTTTACACAGATTACTATTGACCAAGTATCAAGGTTCGCGACTCCTCTTTACAGGGTTACAATCACGTTTGTTAATCGAAAGGTGAATATAAGTTTTAGGTTTATTATCATAAGATAAGTCCGTTCATAAATTTTCCGTTTTGTAATGTCGATCCATAATACAACTACCTTCGGTTGTTACCGGCTTCCATACGTATGTACTTTGCTTAAAAACATTTCCAGCACTATACCGAGTAAACAGTCGAATAGGGGCCGTCATATTATTTCACGACATATTCAAAGCCATACCACAATTATATATACTAACTACATCACAACAAATACAACAGTAATCTACTCGCTAATCATGGCACAAACTAATTCTAGTATAATTAAAGCATACATATTTAATTAAGATAGAATAGGATAGAAAGAACCCGTATTAAAATGCGAGAAGGAATAGGCTTGAATTAATAAGCGTAACTCCAAGCGTACACCAAAGATTACAAAATGTTCCCTAGCTTTCGTTCTACTTTAGACAATCTCCTTAACTAGCCTAACACTAATTTTGAAGTAAGAAAATAGAATGAGAAAGTAAAGAGAGAATTATGGCTAATGCATATGGGACATCTTCAAATGGAAGCCTAGGGGCTATATTTATAGGGAAAATATGGCTCACATTAGCATCCTGATGCATGTAAAGGCGCGTCTTGTTTTATTATTTATAAATGGAAATAACTAATTAATACTTTTCACACAACCAGGCAAGAATACCTGATCGAATGTAAGTATAGAATCGGTAAGACCAAGTCGATCTCAGGAACGGTGGTTGTTTATAAAAACAGAAAATACTAATTAACTAGAAAACAGTAAACAGGGGGAAACGTTTTAGTTCCGCATGAACATAAGATTGATAAAATAATAACTTGAAATAAATAAAACAATTTAAATAAATAATAACTAATAACAAATAGGAAGGAATAAGTAATTGTATAATTAACGTCACTCAGATTCAAATATCCCGATTCATTACGTATTGATTATCTAATTGTGATTCTTTTATATCAATTTAATACCAAATTCTTCAATGATATTAAATTGAATGTGAACTAGCTAACTTTCCGGGTCTAACTAATTCCTACAACTTAGGGTCCAACATAAAATATCAGTTCAATGTCACAAGATGATCAGTCAATTGTGTGCTTTTCCCTAAATTGAGCATTAAACATTCATAACTTATTATAATTAACTCTAATGGTATGATTCAACAATACCCAATAATTACTTATTGTCTTGTTCATTTTAAAGTAGATAATTATCATTTACTCAACCTATCAGACTCAACATATTTAGCAATAGTCATAAATCCTAAGATTATTACCATCAATAATTAATAACATTAAAGGAACTCAATCTCATCAATCTTATTAACCACGTTGAACACTAATAACTACTAATTACCAACAAACAAGGATCTACAAGCAATATAATAGCTTTCAATTAAATAACCTAGTCAATACGCAATAATAATCGTTCAATAATCATAATCCGAGTTCAATCAACTACACAATCACTTTGAATATTCAACTCATCATTTAAAATAGAAAACTCAGATTATTCAAAGTCAAATTCTTCAATGAAATCGAAATAAAAGAAGTTATACCGAATTATAAAGACGAATCACGAAGAATCAACACGAACTAGCCTCAATCTTGACTCCACGTGCCCCCAAAATGCTAAATTAATTCGTAAATAAACCCTAAACTACTAAAATAGTCGACTGTACAAGAACCCTAGCCGAACTCCTCTTTTCTGGGGTTTTAAATGCGTTTTATACTTCCTGTTTAAACCATCCATACGGCGTATGGATTTTCCATACGGCATATGGATGAAAAACAAGCCCAGCCCAAGTCCGTGTGACCTGGACTTCCACCGCCTCAATCCATACGGCGTATGGATAATCCATACGGCGTATGGATTGACTTTCAGCCGAATTTTAATATTTTTCTTCTTTTAATCATTTCTTCACTTCGGCTTCACTATATTCTTCAAATATGCATCATTTAACTCGATTATTGACTGTTTTCCGTTCCTTTCTTCGTAACGCTCCATTTCCACATCTAATTGCAAATATGAACGAAATCAATATCTGTTCTTAAATAAATTCAATAGAAACATCCAAGAATAGGGGTAAAATACTACTGAAATATAGTACTTTTGAGCGTTTATCAAACATCCCCCACTTAAATCCTACTTGTCCTCAAGTAGACAATCGATTCAAAAAACAAATTCTTAAGAAAACAGTCATCTCCATTTATCTAAATAACTATCAAAGGAATTACACAACATTACCCTTTTTTTTTTTCAACTCAAACATTTAAATTTAAAAATCTGTTAATTCTAAAAACAATTATCAAGAAACTATGAGATGTACAAAAATAATCTACACATAATGTTAATCTTCTTGAAAAATTAAATAGTTCACAATGATTACTGATATTGTTATCCACTTAAATAATCTATATTTAAATAATTGAGCTTAAACCATTATTATTTACATAGATGTTCCCTTAAACTCCCAAAAGCTAGATACTCTCATACTCATAACGTGCCAACATTACATATTTTGAAGTTTCAATCAAAACAATCATTTTTCAAATCAAGACATAGGTGACAGGTCTGTGCCTCAACACAACAGAGTGACATAACTTGATTTTGGTTTAGCAATATAAAATTTTTAGTCAAACCATTGGTGACAGGTCTGTACCTTAGTACAACAAAGCGACTTAATTTGACTACATTCAAAAATCATGAGTTGTTAAACTCTTTTGCTCTTTTTAATTAGATATACTGACGGAGACCAGGTCTGTACTTACGTACAACAGAGGAAACAACACCCAGTATATCCCCAAATGATATTAATTAAAATTCTGAAAATATGACATATTGCACGCTGATAATATGAAAATTAAGACATACGTCATATATAACTAAAGTTCATCTAAAAGTGTCATCCACTCCTTTATTTTCATTTCTTAAAAGCTCAAGAATTCTCACATAGATCACCTATCAATACATCATATATTGAAACTAAATAACATTTTCCACAATTTAATATTTAATTAAAAGTGTAGAAATTTTTTAAATTAACCTACATTGTTACAAAATAATTATCTCTAGAAAAACAAAAATTAGAATCTAAAAATTTGGTTGAAGAATGGGCAATTTATAACCTCCTAGTTACGTATCTTAATGAGATAACTATTAATCCAACTTACACATTCTCTACTTACTTAACAGGACAAAGATGTGGAAAATCAACTCTTTTCTCTCTCATCCCCCACTTAAAGTTGTACAATGCCCTCATTGTACAAATAATGAATTGCTAAAACGGGAAAAAGAGAAAAGAAATAAGACAGAAAAACTCCCCTGGAAAAATGTGCCTAACGGTCCTGTCAAGGATGATATGAAATCCCCACATCCTCTCGGATCAATTTCTTGCGTTGAACTTACTGCCAGCATAACACGTACTCACACATAATTCTGAAGAATCAATCAACACACAAGATTAAACAATACCAAATATAAGCATCCTAAATAAAAGTAAAAGCAACCAAACCTAAGACTACAAATCCAACATAAATAAAAATCTTACAAATAAAATCAGTCACAATAATAAAAATAGAAATAGTATCTGGAATCATAAACCACATAGGATGAACAACATCCTAATCGCTATCATACTCCTCGTCCATACTCCGATAGTGATGAGAAGGTCATGGCTACTCTACCGGTGGTGGTGGTGGCATGAACTCCTGGGGCATCTGATACTGGAATGGCTGGTATGGCAAATGGCTAAAATCAAACAGCTGCGAGAAAAGGCCATCCTGATAGTCCAAATGAGCACTGGTCTGATGAAAATGATGTCTCTGCATACTCTCAATCTGATCAAACCTCTGAATAGGATGGATGCTCATCTGATCTACCTGCTGCGATAATCGCTCAAAGTCCCCAGCATATCCTCTACTACGGCCTCGTGCCGCTCCTCTACCTGCAGCTGCAGCCCTAACCTGTCTTGGCTGTAAAACCTGCCAAACTGTAGTAGTCGCCACCCAATAGTACATCTCCGGTTCACCACCATATATGCTGCACGGCTCAATAATATCCAAAGCCTCTAGTCTCCGTGTAGTCAACCAATCCATACCAGGCTGCACAACAGTACACGAACCTATCTCAGCCGGAGTCTCCAACCCAAAGTGCCTAGCCAATTGCTTAACGAAATGACCACCACATAAACTACTCGAACTCCTAGTACCAGTGGCTCTCTTAGACATCTACCTAGCTAATCTCCATGGCACATTAACCAGCCTTTTCCTCAAAATCGCACTAAGATAGAAGAGGTCAGGTTTAGAGACCTTTTCTGGTCCCTCTCGACGACCAACGATAGTGAATGTCAATAACCGGTGAATCAAACTGTGGCGAGGATCTTGAATAGCTCGATAAGAAGGGGCTGAATCACCATAACCACCCTGAGCAATAGACTGCCACTCCTCCGCAATCTCCAGATCAGTAAGCTTCGACACTGCACCCGCTGACATATGATCCAGAAAACTTGGGTTGTGGATCTCATTAGGCTCATATAATCCAAGTCCAAGAGCAAACTCAACAAGAGACATATATCTCGGCTGTCCCCCAAGCTGGAATGAAATAGTCTCAGCCGTCCACTCGGTCGACCTGTGATCAAACCGAAATGTACTGTAAAACTCCACCACCAACTCTCTATATATTTGCTCCCGAATGCTGAACATCCTGTACCAGGCGTAAGAAACAAATCCAATGTTACCATCCCGTAGTCTACATGGGGCAGAAAGTAGGTTCCTAATCGTCTCATGCCTAGTGGCAAACCCATTTCTCTCAACCACATGCTCGAGAGCGTGCCAATCCACCGCATGAAAAACCTCAATTGGCTGGTCGATATTCTCAGCCAAACGCTCCCCGAACTGGTATCTCAAAGTCTCTGAATATGAATCATGAAAAGTAAGATATATGTGGGTTCTGATCAGAGGGTTACCAATGCCTGACCGCCTCTGGTTCTCCTGCTAGCCATTTTTCTGCTAAGAAAAACAATCATTACAACACAAGAAATGCAAATAAGGTTTCAAAAGAAATTTCGGTAGCATTTCGGCTTAATATGGAACAATCCACCATTAAGGTTTAGCATAAACTACAGCAACAACCACAATTTCAAATACCCTATTGCATTATGAACCAATATTCACTCAAATTGCTCAATTGTATACACTTGTTAAAATTTCATGATAAATTGTTGAATCAAATGCAATATAATAACTTGGTACCACTATGAACATACGAACGTGCACAATTACCAAACTCGAGCAATAGCAACTAACAATCATTCATACCATCTCATAATGAATTATTATAAAATACATTCAACATAAATAACAATGTATCACATAACCGTAACCACAAATACTTGAGTACCAATCAAATACTTGCATTAATCATCATGTGGTCAGAAAATTAACAAGTACTAAATCAAAACACATCAAAATTTAGCATATATCATATTCACATTCTTCAAACACAAACGGATAAATCGAATCACACAATATATGTAAAATATTAGAAAAACGATCATGGCATTGCATAATAGATGTTAACAAGAACATAATTCAATCAAAATATGCCAATAATCGTACTCAAATTCGAAATATCCAACTCACATACATAAACCCTAACTTTCAATTGCAAAATTTAATCAACGAAAATGAAAATCGAAAGTTATACCTTGTAGGGGAGAGTGAGTGGAACACAAATATGTAAAAATGGGTAGAAATGTGTGGCCGGAAGTGGTGGATTGGTGGTGGTTGATAGCAGCCGTAGGTGGTGGGGGTGAGTTTTAAGTTTCAAAATGGGGAAAAGAGGGAGGCTGCCTGCGGTTTATGCATTTTTGATACATACGGCGTATGGATAATCCATACGGCGTATAGATTGAACAGGCCCAGGTCAACCAATTAAACCCAGTCAACACCGGCCCAGTGGCCCAATTCAATCCATACGGCATATGGATTGAAAAACAGAACGATTTTTTTTATTCCACCACTTGCTACTAACTCGCCAACATTTTAAACAATTAAGACGTACCTGGAGGGGTATAATAACTTCATAGCTTCATAATTCCAAACTATACAAATAAACAAATAAATTAAAAAAATTCAAAAACAATTAACTAACAGGATTAAAAAAAATTAACCACTTATTCATTCACACCAAAAATAGAAATTGTTTAACATTCAAGCACGCAAACAAATAAATACAATCAAACATAAAAGTTATTAGTAGGTCCGACGAAAAATGGAAAAGTATGAATCACGAAAGTCAACGCAAGGGATAAAGAGATAAGAATCGCTCTGTTATTTTTGCAATAACATTATCCACTCCATGTCCAAAAGTAGCAAAATTCACCAAATGAGCACTCACCGCTGGTTGAAGATTTATTAGCCACCAACAGATATCTCTAACAATCATGTTCACAGGACCATTGAGTGCCAACACAACCTTATCATTCTCATCCAAAGTTATCTCACGATCCGGGCTAGCCTCTTCCAATTCACTCATAAACTCATAAATTGCTTCATTAACACTCGTGTGTTTAGACATCACCGGACTTGGCTTTAGATCTCTTATCCTTCTTTTGATCTTCTTGATTGCCACTTCTTGATGATTAGTAAATCCCAAATCAGATTCCTTGAATATTCCTACCAACTTGGTGTATATCTCTACCAACCCAAAATGGAAATGCTCACGTGGGGTGAGCACCTTATTCAAAACTACCAACGAATCCAAATTGACTACTAGAAAGATAGCTAAATCAATAGTGACATCAGGGTGAATGAAACTAGGGTTAGGCCTCTTTCCTTCTTCCTTAGCCAATAATTCCAATTTCTGTATCATAATCTTTAAGTAGTAAGGAATGATATTATGCACTATAACTCTATGAGGAGTAGGGTCTCTCAAATGATCTTCAAGTTGCAACAACTGCACCAAGTCTCTCAAACTAGTAACAATTTCTTTATCAGCCTCAAAATTAGGATTCCTAGTTGCCAAATACAACGCTTTCAACATCCTATGAAGACATGCCGCCTGATTAGAAGAATAGGGAAAAGAAGACTGCACCAATGCCTCGTAAATTTCTGTGTACCGCTTCTTTTGTGCAGTGAAAAATACTTTTTCTTCTTCAATCCTTGAATCCAAAGATGCCTCAAAATCAATTAGAGCCTCAATAAAATGTTGTTCATACCCAAACTGTCTCTCTATATCAACAGTATCTAACACATTTTGAATCAGAACCAATTGACTCTCAGTAAAATAAATGGAAGATCTTCTTATCAATTCAGCTGTGAAAGGAATGTCCCATCTGACTTTCTCAATAGCATTCAACAACTCATGATAGGATGATGTGATAGGTACTTCCCTACGTCCTAAACGCGTAAAAGATGGCACTGTGTTATCAGAACTCGACCCAAAACTATCAGGGTTTCTCCTAACAATGTGGTTATTATTTGCATCGCTCTCGTAACTCCTTGCCATTGAATGAAAACCTAAATAACAATTAAATCAGAAACACAAGCACTATTAACGAAAACAAGTTTGTTCACACAAAATAAATAAAAATTAACGACACAAAACTTAACCAAAAGAATTCCAACCGACGGATGGATTTCCATCCGTCGGTTGAAACTAATTACTTAAAAATTTAACCAAATAAAAAGTAATTTGTTTCAACCAAATTTATTAACAAAAACTTATTAATGCACGTAATTAAACTAATTGAACAACTTTACCAAAAATCTAATTAACAATTTTTTTTATACAAAATTTATACAATAAATAAAATCTATTTAAATAAACAAAACGCAACCGCTCCCCGGCAGCGGCGCCAAAAACTTGATGCGTGTGAAAGCGCGTCTTGTTTTATTATTTATAAATGGAAATACCTAATTAATACTTTTCACACAACCAGGCAAGAATACCTGATCGAATGTAAGTATAGAATCGGTAAGACCGAGTCAATCTCAGGAACGGTGGTTGTTTATAAAAACATAAAATACTAATTAACTAGAAAACAGTAAACAGGGGGAAACGTTTTAGTTCCGCATGAACATAAGATTGATAAAATAATAACTTGAAATAAATAAAACAATTTAAATAAATAATAACTAATAACAAATAGGAAGGAATAAGTAATTGTATAATTAACGTCACTCAGATTCAAATATCCCGATTCATTACGTATTGATTATCTAATTGTGATTCTTTTATATCAATTTAATACCAAAGTCTTCAATGATATTAAATTAAATGTGAACTAGCTAACTTTCCGGGTCTAACTAATTCCTACAACTTAGGGTCCAACATAAAACATCAGTTCATTGTCTCAAAATGATCAGTCAATTGTGTGCTTTTCCCTAAATTGAGCATTAAACATTCATAACTTATTATAATTAACTCTAATGGTATGATTCAACAATACCCAATAATTACTTATTGTCTTGTTCATTTTAAAGTAGATAATTATCATTTACTCAACCTATCAGACTCAACATATTTAGCAATAGTCATAAATCCTAAGATTATAACCATCAATAATTAATAACATTAAAGGAACTCAATCTCATCAATCTTATTAACCACGTTGAACACTAATAACTACTAATTACCAACAAACAAGGATCTATAAGCAATATAATAGCTTTCAATTAAATAACCTGGTCAATACGCAATAATAATCGTTCAATAATCATAATCCGAGTTCAATCAACTACACAATCACTTTGAATATTCAACTCATCATTTAAAACAGAAAACTCGGATTATTCAAAGTCAAATTCTTCAATGAAATCGAAATAAAAGAAGTTATACCGAATTATAAAGATGAATCACGAAGAATCAACACTAACTAGCCTCAATCTTGACTCCACGTGCCCCCAAAATGCTAAATTAATTCGTAAATAAACCCTAAACTACTAAAATAGTCGACTGTACAAGAACCCTAGCCGAACTCCTCTTTTCTGGGGTTTTAAATGCGTTTTATACTTCCTGTTTAAACCATCCATACGGCGTATGGATTTTCCATACGGTGTATGGATGAAAAGCAAGCCCAGCCCAAGTCCGCGTGACCTGGGCTTCCACCGCCTCAATCCATACGGCGTATGGATTGACTTTCAGCCGAATTTTAATATTTTTCTTCTTTTAATCATTTCTTCACTTCGGCTTCACTATATTCTTCAAATATGCATCATTTAACTCGATTATTGACTGTTTTCCGTTCCTTTCTTCGTAACGCTCCATTTCCACATCTAATTGCAAATATGAACGAAATCAATATCTATTCTTAAATAAATGCAATAGAAACATCCAAGAATAGGGGTAAAATATACTGAAATATAGTACTTTTGAGCGTTTATCACATCCCTAGGCTCACATTAGAAAAAGTAGCGAAAGGTGGTGCACCGGGTACGAAAAAATAGCGAAAGATGGTGCACCGGGTACGGAAAAGTAGCGAAAGGTGGTGCACCGGGTACACTCAAGTATGAAAAAGCGGAAAAGAGACGGGGGGGGGGGGGGAGCAGGTCGGCGCCGCCCACCAGCAGGCCAGTGGCGGCTGGCTGCCACCCGCCCCGGTCCGTCATCTTTCGTTGCGTTGCTTAATTTGTCTATATCTTCTTTGTTATGCGTCCGTTTGCGTTGATTCTTTTTGCATTGGATTCGTAATTCAAAAATGAAGACTTTGATATAAAGATATCCCAAAACTATGTCTCCAATCTCCAGATATTGCATACGAATCATTTGGATCTTCCGGCGGGCGTAGAATCTTCATTCTTTATCCGTTTTTGTTGATTCTTTTTCTGTTGGATTCGTAATTTGAAAATGAACATCTTGGGCGAGATGGATGTTGATGATGGGCACTTTTATCTTGAAATCTCATTTTGATGCCTTGAATCTTCAAACGTGTGTGGAATCTTCATTTTTCATCCGTTTTGCTTGATTTTTATCGTGCGACCTTGTTGTGACCATCTTGGCATAATATCATTGATTTATATTGGTTTTGAGTTTAAAATGCCAAGAATCGTTCTACAATGAGAGAGATGTCGGTAGTAAAAACATGACTTTTTATGCGATATCAAGTTGTTGTTGGTAAGGGAGAAGAAATTGTTGTTGTTGTTGTTGTTGTTGTTGTTTTAGTTGCTTCTGTTGGGTTGCTGGTTGTTATGATGGGTAAGGTGAGTTGTAAGGTTGCTATTTTTGTTGGTAAAGTTGCCGTTGTTGGTTGTGGGTAAGCTAGAGATGTCAAAATTGCTGTTGTGGCTTGTTCTGGGTTAACCTCTGATATGAAAATATTTAATTGAGGTGCTGGTGGTGAATAAGGAATTTATAAGATGGTTTGTAGCTATGACATGGTTGCTGATATATCCTCTTTAGTGATAGTTTTCTTTCCGTGCTTGGAGGAGGTGCACCCAGATGTAGATGTTTCACTGGTCCTTTTTCTTTTTGTGAGAATATGAGAGATATGTAGCTGATACTCCATTTGTTCATCAGTATCATCTTCTTTATCATCATCATCATCATTTCTATCATTGTCATCATCACCATTATCATCATCATCACCATCATGCATTTCAACATCATATTCATTCTCATCGTCCCTGTTCATCCACTACCAGCGAGCCAATTCATAGCTCACTGACTCCCCTTCAATCCTTGCAGCCTCATCAGCAGCCCATTCCTTCACCCTTTCATCATAGATCCTGAGTTCATTAGGATGAAACTCAAGGAATGCAATTTCATCAAAGCAATCATCATCATCATCATCATCGCTATCAGTCTCCATATCAACCCATGATAATTCATCTACTGCTTCAGCTTCTATGTCCGGCCTTTCAACGATTGGACGAAGAGAGAAAGGTTCTAATAAAATCTTTCTATGATCAACAGCTTGATTGATGAAAGCATCATTTTCAGCAACTATTCTCTCCCCCTTTTCATCATAGAAAGATGCTACACACTCCTTTATCCAGCGATATAGTTTTTGATTATCAATTTGGAGGGAGCAACTTCAGCTTTGGCAGCTTGGTGATGAGAGGGAATAGTAGCCACTAGCTTATCAGTAGCTTTGATATACTTAAGCATATAAGAAGCCATCTCTGTTTGTCTAGAAGTAAGATAAGTGATAGCCTCATAATGAGTAAACAGGCTGATGCGTGTAGAGGTAGAGAGCTTAGAGATAGCTTTGGATAGAGTTTGGAGCAGAGTAGAATGTTCAGATCCAGCATCACATAATATCTGCACCTTCTCACTGATAGATGAGCTCCATGATGGAATTGGTTGATATGTAGAGGCAAGAGCATGTACCTTCTCTGTTAGCTCAGTAACACTACCTTTTAGTGCATCTCGTTCCTCAGTGAGCAACTTTATTTGTTGTTGAGATGAGGCAATGTACTCGAGCAATAACTGATTAGTAGATGAAGGAGTAGATGAAGAGGCTTTTTGATGATCAGCATGTGAGGTGGGTGAGATTGGTTGTTTTGGTGGTGTTGGTTGTTGTGGTGGTGATGATTGTTTTGGTGGTGAATTTGGTGGTGTTGGTTGGGGTTTTGATTGAGCTCCCTGATCCCCTACCCCCATGGCAGTCTCAACAACGGGATAATCACCAACTACTTTGGAGATATTATCACTAGAGAGAGACATAGTGTCTAACTCCTGTATTGGTGAGGTGACAAGAGCAACTGGTGGAGTAATGTTGATAGGTAAAGGTATAGGGGCAGCAGCAACAATATAGATATATGGTGGTGGTGTGGTAGTGCTTCATCTTTAGAGGTGGAGGTGTCCATTGGTTAGGCTTCCTCGTCATCATCATCTTGTGTTTTAGCTGATGGATCATCGGAAATAGAAATGTTGACCTATATCTCATCATGTGACTGTGATGAGACATTGGTAGTCAGTGCAGTGAAATATGAGAGTTGGCCCAGGTCTGTAGCATGTGGTGTGACATCAGCTTGAGTGTGTTATCACCCGATGCCACTATCCCTTTGTATGAAATGTCATCCTTTTGTGAGGATGACAAGTAGCTGATGGGTGGACTCGATAGTGGGTGTGGGATGCACCCGAATCACTGCTAACAATGGGTTGAGCCGTTGTCGCTGTCTGTAGGTTTCCCTTTGTAAAGTCACCGGACTTTCGTGAGTCCAGTGAAGTAGCTGCATTTTTGGGTTGATCAAGGGTGCCCGCTGGGACTGAATGTACAGTCTCTGCTTCACTCTTGGCATCCATAGATGTCTTTCCTTTTCTATGTCTCTGAACATTTAATATTAGGGACCCTAACTTGGATTTTTTCTTGGGAGAAATTGGTGGTTTCTTGATTGCTGGTTTAACCACAATGGTCCCTAGGGGGTGATCAGTGATGTGGTCGAGGGGGGGGCGGGGGGGCAGCAACGGACGGCTGTACAGAAGTGATAGGCTGGGGTGCAAGTATCCCCTGTGGTTTCATAAAATCAGGAAGAGACACGATCGCTAGTTTAGAAAAGATTTGACTTCCTACCAGTGAAAGATACCCTGTCATAGGCTTCAAACTGATCTTTGAAGATCAGTGAAAGAAACCTAGGATATGGCACATATTTTGCCCTGGTAGGCTCATCGATCCTATTAACCAGCTCGTTAAAGATCACACTTGCATAGTCAAATTTTAGAGAGTTGACCAGTGACCAGCTGATTTGTGCCTCGAGGGAGCTGAATTTCTCATAGCTCCCTCTTTTGTGCCCAAAATTTGAATAAAATTTGAAAAAAGAGCATTCCACACACCATCCATTTTGGATTTATGTATAGTGGAGTATTTACGATTTCCACTGCCATCAATGGAGTATTTATAGTCAATCCCAGTGAGATTGACTAAGCCTTCCTTGGCTACATCTCCATAAAGCAGTGGTACATAGACATCATGTACAGGTAATTGTAAAACATTACGGATGATGGAGGCAGTAATGATTATCTTTGTACCACCATTATCGATAAAACCCTGAAGTTGTCAAGCACCATCAATAACTGAGTGAGTACAGGTAAATCATAACTCACTGAGCCATTCCAAGTTCATTTCCCCAGGCGAAAAGGTGAGAGCAGGGAGAATGAAGTATTTGTTCAAAAAAGTAATAATCTTCGCATACTCTGGTTTTGTACATGTGACATTTCCCAAATAATTTGATTTTGGGACTGTAATAACAAGATCTTCACTTATTGCAGAGGCTAGCAGAGCTTTAATCTCTGAAGTAGGTGTATATGAGTTAGGAAAGAATTTTGATCTTGTCATTTTAAGCCTTAAAAATTGATTTACAATTTTATGATAAAATTAGGGTTTATAATAATGGAGAGAATTTTGAAAATCAAGTATGCATAGAAAGTGAAAACGAGTCTAAGTCCCTGATTTATATTATACGTAACTTGATAATCATGTGGTATAAAATGAATCGTCGTGGACGATGGTGGTGGTGAGTGGTAGTGGTATAGGGTGATGATGGTGGAACGTGGTGCCATTAATAGTGATGGGAGTGGTGCGCCAGAAAAGTGCAATGACGTAGGAGAGAGAGTGTCAGAATGATGCGACTTTTCCGTTGTACCATAATACATTTAATTTGAATTCCGTTAAATTAAATACAAAACGTATATATAACTAATGTTTGTCGATTTATTTATCACCATTAAATGATATCTCATGGAGTGAAAGTCCCTGAAGATACATAATCAATTTCTTGATTTACCACCAAAAATTAGTATAAATAAAATAAAGAGACAATTTTGATCATTTATCTCGCTGAAACTTTGATCTCTCTGATTCAATCACAACTTAGAATACTGATTTAAATCATTTAGACTAAGTTACAGTTATGATATGGATCATTGTTGTCAATTTTAGATAGATGCACTTTATTTTAAGACAAACAAAATGAATATAGATTATGTTTTAGATAACAATGTATATCAACTTCCTTATATTAAAACTCATTGATCTAACCACTACTTAGAATACTGACTGGATCAGTGAAAAATAACATAGAAAAGATGATATTTATTTTTCTCATAAACATAACAAATATTCATTTGACTTTATTAACTAAAACAATAGAAGACATAACTAACTGATCACTAAACTTGCTGATTAAATCAGTGGAGGTTAGTTGATCAGTGAGTATGTACTTCTATAGTGATAATAATATTTGTTATTCAAAATGATTTAAAAAAGAAAGCAAAAATAATTAAATAAATTCAGAGAATTCATTTAAGTTTAACATACCAAGCTCGCCGATGAGAAAATTAAATCTCTTTTCCTCCAAAGATTTTGTAAACAAATCAGCGAGTTGTTAGTCAGTTGGAATGAAATGAAGTTCAATATTACCTTTCATCACATGGTCCCTGATAAAATGATATCTAACATCAATGTGCTTTGTCCTTTAGTGCATTACTGGATTATTCGCAATGGTTATGGCACTTTGACTATCACAATAGATTGGTATTTCAGTGAAGTTAAATCCATAGTCAGCAGTTGATTTCTCATCCAGAGAATTTGAGCAGTACAAGCACTAGCAACGACATATTCAGCTTCAGCAGTTGAGGTTGAAACTGAATTTTGTTTATTTCTAGACCAACTAACAGCTTTTCTCCAAGAAACTGACAGCTACTAGAAGTACTCTTTCTATCCAGCTTACAGCCAGCATGATCAGAATTAGAATATCCTTACAGTGAGAAATCAGAACCAGATGGGTACCAGAGACCAAGGTTTGGTGTACCTTTCAAATATCTGAATATTCTTTTGACAACAAGTAAATGTGTGTGACACCCGGTCAGAAATGCCAAAATTTTGCGCGCATTTAAACTTTCATTTCACATATTATATACGCATAAATACCAAAGTATTCAAGTATTATATATATAACTATATATATAACATAAAATGATTATTTAATAATCACTTATAAATAAATCTGAAAGCACACAGAATTACAAAAATGGACGTTGGTGCAAAACCTGTCCAAATAAAGTATTATTGTTAAATATAATATTTATTTACGCGGATAAAAATTTAAACATATTTCGTTCCATTTTAAAACATGATCTATTCAGTTGAGACCACGCGAAAACAAGTTACAATTGATAACTCAAGTAAAGTATTTTTATAAAACACTTCGTCTAAAATTTTCTTCGAATAAGTGTAAACAAAATTATAAATTTAAAATATTAAATTATTTTACGATCGGGTACACAAACACGGGTATTTTGTACTGCAAATTGGAGACAAAACACCCACTTTTCCCCAATTTTAGGATATGGTATGCTGCTGCTTCTTGAATAAGCCGATCCAAACCCACCCTTTTTCATCCTTATTCATTTCTTCTTCATCTTTCACCTATCTCTCTCTACATTCATCTTCTACAACAACAACAATTAACACCAACAATAACAACATCTAGGTAACAGCAACAACATATATAATATTATCATCTTCATCTTCAAATCATCATCACCATTTTCATTCCCTTCATCCCATCTCTCAGTTACACACATACAACCCGAGATCATCATCATTTTCAGAAATTATCAAGGAAAAGGAAGCTAAATAGGAACAAGTATATACAATTACATTTTGAACTTATTACACATACAATATATTATATACTTATAACTTAAACAATAAAACTAATATTATACAAATTAAACTTACGAAGTTAGGGGTGTTACACAAGATTATCAACAAGTTTATGAAAGAACTTACAAAGTTAAAGGAAAAATTACCGCATATCATCAAACATGGTGCTGATGAAATAACATTTCTTATAGCAGAATTTGAGAAACTTCCATCATCCAAACCAACAGATGATGCTTTGTCGTCGTTAAAGAAAATGTTGCTGCTTGAAGGAAGGTATATCGTTCATTTCTCTCGATTGTTTGCTTCGTTTGAGCAAAGCAGAGAAATGAAAAATTTCTTCATTGCTATGTTGCTAAAACTGTAGACATTGAATTTATCTTGGTATTAAGTAATATTTGAAGTCTTTATCCATATATGTTGTTAGTTATGTTTACATCTATCTTTTAAGTTTATGTAAGCTGTTAATGATTTATATGTAGTATTTTTTGCTACATTTTTGTTTATTTATTCAGAATATTTATAGTTCTTTTATCATATCCCCTATTAAAAAAGGATATTGATGCCAATTCATGACACGTGGTACATTAGCGTTAATTTTTAGCTTCATACCTCTTCAAACATACGTACTCTTTCAAGGATTTAACACACCTTTTCAATAATTAATATTTAGTTTAATTTAATTAATGTGTACGAGACTCCTTACAAGTCACACCTCCCTTTCGTCTATTCACTTACATCTATACAATATGATCTTTCTCTGTATAATTAAATTAATATTATCTTTCTCTGTAAATAAATTTAATTAATTAAAAACCCTCCATCGTCATCAATTAATCGATTAGTATTCCAACAACTGCCATCATCCAAACGGCACAACCAACCATCACAACCATCTTCAACCATCGTGCCCATCTTCAAATTAAGTATTAAGTATAACTTCTTTTCCATGAACTTTTCATTCAACATCCCAAATTCCGATCTAATACAATATTATAGCCCTAATAACAAGACCTTTTCATTAATTAATCATTCAACAGTGCCATGGCGCCAAGGCACAAAATGGTTAACGAACTTAAACCATATATGAAAAATCCTGAAATTCGCCTTCGAGTGATACGTGTTTGGCGAACCATGTCTAGAAACAAAAAAACAGAGACAACAACTCTTGAAGTTGTCTTCATAGATGAACAGGTATTATTATCGTATATGCATTATAATGTTTGAATAAAGTCTAACCTTTGGTTCAATTGATTAATGTTTCTATATAATTTGCTAGAATCATCGAATACAGGGAAGTGCCAACAAAGAACTGTTACCGAATTTTGAAAGCGTGCTTTGTGAGGGTTCAACAATCATGCTTCGTGATTTCCTTTTGGAAGAAAACAAATCAACATTCAAGTATTCACTGCATCCTTTCAAAATATCTTTCCTACCCACCACAAGCGCCACCAGTATTCATACATGGGAAGGATCTGTACATGGATTTGATTTTATATCATTTGAAGATATTCTCACAAATAAAGTGGATGACAACCAAATAGTTGGTATTGTTAAGAATTTCCAACAGTTTTCATCAATGTTTCACTTTCTCTTTCAGTTTCCTAAATCTTTCATTGTTACAGATGTTATCGGTTGCGTTGTCCATGTTGGTGACATAATCCCAGGGGAATATAAGAATAAACCCAATAAGCGAAGAACCCTACATTTGACTGATACCAAGTAAGTGTATCATCATATCATTACCAATTTTCATTAACTTTATTTTTTTTCTTATATCACAAAATATAAATAACAAAATCATTGTTTAATGCAGAGACAGTAAAATCGAATTCACAATGTGGGATTCTTTTGTTGATGAATTTAGTTCATTTGTTAGGAACCAACAAACAGATCAGCACATTGTAATGATAATACAGTTTGCAAAAATCCGAGATTACCAAGGTAAAAATCTTAACAAATTTTAACACAAATACTGTTGCAAGTACTAACCTTCCTAAAACTCTGTTTTTAGGATGTTGTTCTGTTGGCACTGCATTATTTAGTACCAGGCTTTTTATCAATGCAGACATTCCAGAAATACATAACTTTAAGAAAAGGTATTCTCTGATTATTGTCTGGCCTACTAAATATAATTGTCTGCCATTGTGTTACTAACATTGTAATTTAAATTTAAGAATGATAGCCCAAAAATCAAATCAACCTATAAAGCTTGAGCTTTCATCTATATCTACTCGAATAGTTCCTGCAAATCCAGCCAACTTCTTTGCAAATAGTACACCAGTCACTTTGAACCAGCTACTGCAAATTCATGAGGTACAATTTCATTATCTTAATCTATTGTACATAGAGTACATGGTATTAATTTGAAAAATATATTATGCAGGAGACAATTTGTGTAACCGTTGCCACTATACACAGTATTCGTAAAGATAAGCCTTGGTTCTATATTGCCTGCCGTAAATGTACATGTTTAGTAGCATCAAATGATGGAGTCGAAACCTCTGGTGGTACTTCCAGGAAACTTAATAATACATGGACATGTCGAAATTGTGGCCCCAATGTTACTGTTGTATATCCAAGGTTAACTCACATGTCAATGAAAAATGTCTTTTTAATTCAATTTATTTATTCAAAGCTTACTTTGTATTATCAATTAATATTCATTTGCTTATGACAGATACAAAGTTCAAATAAAAGTTGTCGATCAAACTGGATCTGGATCATTTCTTCTATTCGATAGAGATGTTATGAAACTCATTAACACAACTGCATATCAAATGAGAGGTCTTCTGAGTGCCAGTGGCGACCAATTCCCAGATGAATTGGACGAAATTGTTGGAAAAAGACTCTTATTTGTCTTCAAGATATCTGATTTTAATCTTGAAAACAACTATCATGTTTACACAGTCAACAAACTAAGCAAGGACGAGGCTATCATGGATGCATACATGAAGTTATATGATAATGAGGTATACTGATTAATTATAACAATTTCAGTAGTATTCACTCCTTGACATCATCAATAATTATAAAACTAGGTCCTCACAATTGAAGTTACCTTAATTTTGACGTATTAAATATATCATTATTTTTTTGAATATTCAGGGAAGTGATTCAGATGATAGCGACAATGACAATTCTTTTCAAAGTAATGCTACAACTCGATCACAAAATCTTCTTGCTGAAGAAAAGGATGTTATGGGTTCTACCTCAGAAACAAAGAAAAATATGAAAAAGATTGCCCAAGAGAAAAGTGTTGCAAGCAAGTGTCTGCTGGGATCCAGTACCCGCAAAAAAAAACAATTGGAGAAGACAGAATCACAAGAAAAGAAGAAATTTCCTAAAGTTATGTAATAGACTTAAAGTATGTATATAATTATTGACCTATGAATATAGAACTGAAATCAATTTCTATTAGGACTTGACTGTATTTGATAAATACTAATATATAATTATGATTATAGATGTAATTCATTGTGAACATATTATGTTAATACATTGTATTGATGCGACCAAAAATGTTAAGGTGAAAGTTTCAATAATGCCACCGGAAAAACCTCATTATCATTTTCAGTGTTTAACCAATTAAACATAAAAACTATAACTTTTGTTTGTAGTACTCTGGTGAAATTGATTTATATAATAGCCGATTTTTATGAATTTTAGCACTTATTTGTGAAAACAATAATAAGCCTTTTTTGAATGTTTATATCATATCAGGTTGTAAATTGTTCACAACATAAATATTCATTTTTATATTATTTTATGCAATAGAAATAATAAGGACCTCTATCTAACAATATATCACTAATTTATTTTAATTTTTTAAGTAAAAAAAAATATAATATAAATAAACATATAATAATTTACTAAAAAGGTATCATTACATAAGTGCAACTACCTGAAAACGGTTGAGTTACGCAAATGGACGCCAATTAACTACTTCTACCAAAGGGTGCAATAGTGGTTTATTGTTCATCAAACAGTGCCAAAGTGTCATCCCACTATTCTAATCAAAACATTACAATTATAAATGGAAGTCTATGTTTTTCCTTTTCATTATAGCCTCTTTATCTTTACTAATAAGATGAAAAGCGACAACAACAATCGAAATAAAACAGACATCTCTGAACAAATTCAAATGAAAAGCCAAACACCCAATAATCTCTCCGACAAAAATTACGGTACTTCTATCTCAAAGTTCTTCTTTTGTTTTTATTCAAACAAAATTCTAACAACTAGAACATTTGTTTTATTGCTTCAACAATCATCAGAAACTATTCTAAATGCTTTCTTAATATTGTAGATACTTGGTGTGACTATATTGGGAATAGTACAAGTGAAAGAAAAAGGAGAAAGACAATATTGCAAGAAAAAAGACGACAAATACAAAACAATGCACATTCAATTAATCGCTTGCAACCGACAACTTACAATTCTGTACAAACCTCCTATTCCTTTGTTTCAAGTCCAACATGTAAGTATTACTCTATTTATTTTGGATAGTACAACAAAACTTGTCATAAATTCTAACTATATGTTAATTCATTTACATTATATATTCCAATATTTCATGTTGTATAATTAGTATATATGGTGACCTACTATAAAATTTGGGTAAATTTCTAACATATAATTAATATAGTTGTTTAAGTAAAGTATCTAACAACAATTTTAATATATAAGCATATAATATGTTATTCTATAGATTCCAAAAGCTCTTTTAAGGCAAGGCAAAATCGAAGCCAGATAATGAAACGAAAAAGACAAGATCAATGGATTGCAAATAAACAACGTTGTTCTACTCCCAACAACCGATCAATATCGTCACTCACTACTTCTAACATGAATAACACTGCAAAAGGTAATTTATTTGTGTTTCAAGAATATCATTTTTATAACGTATTTTAACCATAGTTCTTTAATTAAGTATATCATTGTTAACTATATTCAATAATAAATACTAGGGGGGAAAAAGAAACTTTCAAAAACCAAGCCTCCCAATATTCTGTATCAAGACTTGGGTGAACAACATTCAGAGACAAATGCATTACTTGAAATATCAGAAGGTGAGTAACCAAAAAAATCTATAACTTCAGTTAGTTCTATATCTTTTATAGCTACTAACAATCTGAATCTTATATTTAATTAACAGAGTACTTGGACCTTGGTGACCCGTCAAATGTCTGCCCAATGTGTGGTGCTCTAATGTGGTATAATGAGACCCTAAGAGGGAGAACACATGCTAAACGTCGTGCTTATTCATTATGTTTTCAAAATGGAAAAGTTTCCCTTCCAACTTCATCAAAACCACCACCAAAGTTATTAAAAGATCTTTTAGATGGGCAACATCAGATGAGTAAAAACTTCATTCATAACATAAGACGCTACAATATGATGTTCTCATTTACCTCCATGGGAGGGAAAGTAACAACAAATCATAATAAAGGAACTGGTCCCTATGTATTTAGAATAAATGGTCAAAATTATCACCTACTTGGAAGTTTGGTACCAGCCATGGGTAACAGACCAAAATTTTCACAACTATACATTTATGATCCTGCCAATGAAATTGCAAATCGAATATCAGCAGTGAGGTTGTCTTCTTATAATCTATATATATACATATATATATTTTTGTATACTAACTCCATATAGTTCTTTGTTTTGCACTTAATTGTGTAACCTTGGTCTAATTGTTAAGGGTTTTTTTATTAATGATGCACAGTTCAAGGGACCCAGAAGAAAGGAACAACTCAGAGTCTTATCCAATTGATTATGCACTAACAGGTGAATTACAATGTCTACTGGATGAAAACAACCCCTTAGTCAAAAAATTCAGATTGGCAAGGAATCATTTACACAATAATGTTGCCCAAGATTTCCATTTGAAACTACTTGGATCAAGAAAAAAAGATGGAAGAACATACAATCTATCATCCACAGATGAAGTTGCTGCATTAATTGTTGGGGATATTGAGACTACTTTGGATCGAAGAGATATAGTAATTGAAAAACGTTCAGGAAAACTCAAAAGAATAAGTGAGCTACACCCATCTTATTTGGCTCTGCAATATCCATTACTACTTCCATATGCAGAGGATGGATATCGACCAGATATTTTACATAGAGATGTTGAAGAATCTTCCCATGGACGGAAAAAAAAGACCCATGTCACTATGCGAGAATTCTTTGCTTACAGGATTCAACAAAGATCTCATGAATACTCACTGATACTTAACTCAAGAAAACTATTTCAGCAATTTGTGGTTGATGCCTACACCATGATAGAAGCACAAAGGCTTAACTACATTCGAAAACAACAAAAACGGTTAAGAAGTGCAACTTATCATACAATCTCAACAGCAATAAACAGTGGTCTATCAAATGCGCAAAAAATTGGAAAACGCATATTTCTACCATCATCCTTTACTGGAGGATCACGATACATGGTACAAAATTACCTTGATGCAATGGCATTAGTAAGAGCATTTGGATATCCAGATCTATTTCTTACATTTACATGTAATCCGAAATGGCCCGAAATCATAAGATTCTTAAAAAAAAACACACCTAAGCCCTCATGACAGAGCAGATTCCATCTCTAGAATGTTTAAAATGAAACTTGATCTCTTTATTAAAGATTTGAAGAAAGATCGATTGTTCGGAAGCATACAAGCAGGTACTACTACATCCTTTGTTTGAAAGTTGTTTTTTTAATTTATAAATTAAATGCTTGCAAAGCTCTATGATGACTCAAATCTTTATTTATAGTTGTCTACACAATAGAATTTCAGAAGAGAGGCCTACCACATAGTCACATATGCCTCTTCTTGAAAAGTTCTGATAAACTGCGTACTCCACAAGATATTGATTGAGTTATCTCAGCTGAGATACCAAACAAAGATGAGGACCTGAAATTATATAATCTTGTGAGTGATTTTATGATGCATGGTCCATGTGGCATTGCCAATACATCAGCTACATGCACAACAGAAAACAAATGTACAAAGCATTTCCCAAAGAAATACACAAACTCAACAACAATTGATGATGATGGATTTCCTGTTTATAGAAGGCGAGATGACGGCAAAACAATTAAAAAGAAGAATGTTGAGTTAGACAATAGATATGTTGTTGGATACAATAGTACCCTTCTTAAACGTTACCAAGCCCACATCAACGTTGAGTGGTGTAATCAAATTGGGTCGATCCAATATCTCTTTAAATATATAAATAAAGGGCGAGACAGAGCTACACTTGCTGTAACAACAGAAGATGTTGATGAAATAGATAAATACTATGATTGTCGATATGTCTCTGCTTGAGAAGCAATTTGGCGAATATACTCTTTTGATATACATTATAGAAAGCCATCTGTACAACGACTAACTTTCCACTTGCCAGGTCTGCATAATATAGTGTTCGAAGAAGATAACCTCCTTGAAGATGTTATTGAAAAGCCGTCCGTAAAAGCTATGATGTTCCTACAATGGTTTGAATGTAACAAAATTTACCCACAGGCTCGACAATTAACTTATGTCGAATTTCCAAACAGTTTTGTTTGGAAACAAAATTCCAAAACATGGGTTCCAAGAGATGGTGGAGTCAGTGTTGGAAGAATCGATCATGTGTCACCAGCAACAGGTGAGTTATATTATCTGCGAATATTACTCAACAAAGTCAAAGGACCCACATCATTTGAAGACTTACGTACTGTGAATGGTACATTGCATTCTTCGTATAAAGAGGCATGTTATGCACTTGGATTGCTTGATGACGACAAAGAATATATTGAGGGGATTAAAGAAGCAAGCAATTGGGGAACTGGAAATTTTCTTCGATCATTGTTTGCAATGTTATTAGTCTCAGATAGCTTAACAAAGCCTTCTAAAGTGTGGGAAGAGACATGGGAACTGTTAACTAACGACATCCTTCATAGAGAAAGAAATAGGTTTCAGAGGCCAGGTATGCTTCAACTTTTTTTAAATCTACACAAAAAGTATAAGCACCATCAAATAAGAATCCCCTTCTATCAGCCAATTTCATAAATGACTAATTCAAAGATTAAGCTTTAGAAAACTTGGAAAGATTTCTTATATAAATCATTTAATATTTATCAATTACTAATTATTACTTTATCTTGAAGGGATGGATCTTTCAGCTAAACAGAAGAAGAATGAAGCTTTAACTGATATAGAAAAAATTCTTAAAACGAACGGAAGCTCACTAAGGTGTTTTGATGATATGCCTTTTCCATCAATTGATCTATCCCTTACAGGATCCAACAATCGTATGATTCAAGATGAATTACAATATAAGAGGTCCAACTTAAAGGTTGAACACCAAACTTTGTTTGCAACATTGACACCCGAACAAAGAGCTGTATACGATACAATATTGAGAGCAGTAGACAATAATGTTGGAGGAATGTTTTTCCTTTATGGATATGGTGGTACAGGCAAAACATTTGTATGGCAAACACTATCATCAGCCCTACGAAGTCAAGGTAAATCGTTTTAACCGTTGCTTCAAGCGGAATTGCATCTCTATTGTTAACAGGGGGGAGAACTGCTCATTCGAGATTTGCAATTCCTATAAACATTAATGAAGATTCAGTATGTCATATCACTCCACTCAGCGATTTAGCAAACTTAATCAGAAAAACAAGTTTAATAATTTGGGATGAAGCTCCAATGATTTACAAGCATTCTTTTGAAGCAATGGACAGAACATTCAGAGACATCCTTCGTTTGGAAAACCCAGATGCTGAAACTAAACCCTTTGGAGGAAAAGTAGTCATATTCGGAGGCGACTTTCGACAAATTCTACCTGTGGTTCCCAAAGGAAGTAGACAAGATATCGTAAATGCTTCACTAAAATCATCATACCTATGGGACAATTGTGAGATTTTAAGGTTAACCACTAACATGAGATTACTTCATGGAAATCCTTCTGGAAATTTTAGTGAAAGGATACAGTTCTCTGAATGGATTTTAAGTGTGGGAAACGGAACACTTTCTGAGCCAAATGATGGTGAAGCTATTATACAATTACCAGAAGAAATCCTTATCAAACATAAAGGTGATCCAATTGATGCCATCATAAATGAAATTTATCCAAATATTATTGACAACATAACAGATAATGGTTACTTTCAAGAAAGATCAATATTGGCACCAACCCACGAGATTGTCAATCAAATTAATGAAAGAATAATGGATTTGCTACCAGAAGCGGAGAAAACGTATCTAAGCTCAGATTCCATCTCGCAAGCAGATTTGGGTCCAAATATGAGTCCAGACTTATGTAGTCTAGATTTCTTAAATGAGATACAAATGTCAGGTCTTCCAAACCATAAGTTGACTTTAAAAAAAAATGTGCCAGTTATGTAGCTTCGAAATATTGACCAATCTGCAGGTCTATGCAATGGTACAAGATTACAAATACTATCACTTGGAGAACATATGATAAAAGCGAAGATAAATTCTGGAAGCCACATTGGTGATATTACCTTCATTTTTCGAATGAAGTTGACAAGTTCAGATAAAAAGATGCCCTTCCAATTTCAAAGACGTCAATTCCCTTTAGTTGTTTGTTTCGCCATGACAATAAACAAAAGCCAAGGGCAATCACTATCAGAAGTTGGAATATACTTACCAAGGCCAGTTTTCTCACATGGACAACTATATGTGGCTATGTCAAGAGTCAAGAGCAAAAAAGGGTTAAAGGTTTTGATATTAGATGAACATGGAATTGCAACAAATCAAACAACAAATGTCGTCTACAAAGAAGTATTGCAGGATCTGTAGATATTTTTAACTATATAAATCTATATTACTTCTTCCATTCACAATAATTATAATATGATGTAATATTTTAATTATATATTGTTTCTATATTCATCTATATATTATACTAATATTGCTATTAATCTAAGGTAATGTAATCTACTTTCAACCATTCATTACTTTTACTCATCTATAACTAAACTACAATTTATACTAAATTTTAGGCACCCGTGCATCGCACGGGATATAGAACTAGTTATATTTATAAATATAACTAACATATGTATAATGTTTAACCTTTGCAAAGCCCATATAGTTACGGGTACAATAACTAGTACAAATGAAAAGGCTACACAAAAGTTAAAAAAATAGAAAGGAGTTGAAATAAGGTAGAGTGTGCTAGTGTCCAACTCTTAGTCCACCATACATATCTAATTACCCCCTTCTTACTATCTCTCTCTCATAACCATTCAACACCACTTCTTTCTCTTTCTAACACTACTTCATTTTCTTTCTCCCTTTCATCTCTAAATTTAATTTGGTTAACTATGGGTTTTCAGAAGAAAATCGAGATACGAAACTTATGTTCTTACTACCGATATTTTTCTCATTTAAGACTAATACTTGGCATATAAGCTCAATTATCACTTAAATTAGTGATATTATGCCAAGAAGGTGAAAACATGAAAGCACGAGAAAAATCAGGCAAAATGGGCAGAAAACGAAGATTCCACCCACAGTTAAAGATTCAAAGCATCCGAGATAAGATTTGAGATAAAGTACCCACCACTAAGATTTATTTTATCCAAGATCTTCATTTTCGAATTATGAATCTAACAAAAGAAGAATCAACAAAAACGGATAAAGAATAAAGACTCCGCATAAGCCGAAAGATTCAAATGATTCGTACAAGACATCTAAAGATCAAAGACACATCTTAGGGATTTCTTTTCAACAAAGTCTTCTTTTTTGAAAAATGAATCCAACGAAAAAATAATCAACGAAAACGGGCGCATAACGAAGAAGATACGCACGAAACAAGAAATGAGCGAACATACGGTGAACTGGGACGGCCGGCCACCAGGCCGCCGCCGGCTGGCAGCCAGCCGCCGCAGGCTAGTAGCCAGGCGCCGCTGGATGGCAGCCACCCGTCCCCTCCTCCTTTTTCTGTCCTTGCGAGTACTCGTCTGGTACATGTGAAAGCACTTTCCGAAACTTTAGGGTACACGTGCTACCACTTTCTGCGCCTTTAAGGTATATATGCCACCACTTTCCGGAAAGGACCACCCCCCAAAAACATGCTAACTTGCACCTTCGGTGGCTAACATACACCGGATTTCAAGTATAAATAGAGGCCTCATGGTTTATTTGAAACACACACTCTTGGAACTACAAAATTTCATTTTCTCACTCTAGAAATTCTCTTTTATTTTATGGTCTTTCTCATTCTAGGATTATTGTAATTAATCTACGGATTAACATAGAGGCTAGAACGAACGCTAGGGATTCAAAGATAAATCTTTGTACGTGCGAAAGAGTTGTCAATCATAATAATACGTTGCTACGCTTTTATTTTCAGGTGATATATAAACCTTTATCATACTTGTTTTATTTCGTATTTTAAATATGCATTATTACTTGGTATGTGATTGATATCACGTAAAAAGTCATGTTTTTACTACCGATATCTCTCTCATTCCGGAACAATACTTGGAAAATAAGCTCAGATAGTGTTCAAATAAATGGAACTTTGCCAAAAAGGTCAAAACAAAGTTGCACGAGAAAAATCAAGCAAAACGGACGAAAAACGAAGATTCCACACACGTTTGAAGATTCAAGACATCGAGACAAGATTTAAAGGAAAAAGTACCCATCATTGAAATTTATCTTATCCAAGATATTCTTTTTCAAAATACGAATCTAACAGAAGAAGAATCAACAAAAACGGATGAAGAATGAAGATTCTACGTACGCCGGAAGATTCAAAAGATTTGTACAAAACATTCAAAGATCAGAGACATATTTTTGGGATTTATTTTCATCAAAGTCTTCGTTTTTGAAAAATGAATCCAACGCAAAAAGAATCGACGCAAACAGACGCATAACGAAGGAGATACGCACGAATCAAGTAACGAGGAGAAAGACAGCGAACCGGGGCGGGAAGGTGGCAGCCGCCGCCGGCCACCAGGCTGCCACTGCCGGAAACCATGGTGGCGGCACCGGCTGGCCACCCCCCGTCCCCCATGCGCTTTTCCGTCCTCGCCCGTACTCGCAGGGTATACGTGCTAGACCTATTCCACAACTTCAGGGTACACGTGCTAGACCTTTACGCGCTTTAGGGTACATGTGCTAGCAAATTTTCCACCTTTTGCTAACATGTTCCCCAAGTTGTTAAGATGCACCCATTTTCTTCTATAAATAGGAGCCTCCATGATTCATTTCAAGACACACTCATACACACTCGTACACTCTCATATACACTCCTCACAACTCTCAATTCTCTTGTATTTTATAGTTTTTCTCATTTAGAATTATTGTAATTAATCTACGGATTAATATAGGAGCTAGAATGAACGATAAGGATTCAGAGATAAACCTTTGTATGTGTGAAAGAGTTGTCAATCATAATAATACGCTGTTACGCATTTATTTCCGGGTGATATCTAAACCTTTATCATACTTGTTTTATTTTGTATTTTAAATATGTATTATTACTTGGTATGTGCTTTATTTGTTGCCATGAATTGCGAGTAGTTTATTATTGTGATTGTTGATGATGTAGATTATAAGTAGGGATGACATTATATAATTAGTGTACGACAATCGTAAAGTGATATGATGGCCCCTTTTCCACTGTTTATTCAATACAGTACTTGAAATGCTTTCGAGCAAAGTTCAAATGTATGGAAGTCATAAACGACCGAAGGTAGTCATATCACTGGGATCAGCTCTGGTATAACATTTGGAATTCCAAAAGGATAATACTACTTCATAACTAACTGGTATATCCTACGAAAGTCAATACACTATAAAGTAATGTTCGTAAAATACGTTCAGACAAAATAGGAATTAGTGACCCTTGTACTGTTAAGACCTTATGAACTTAAGTTTAATCTATGGAGTACCCTTTCTGGTTATCCACATGACTGCAACCTAGTAATTAGGATCTGATCAACCTTAATTATGGTAAGTAGTTATCTGTGCCCATGACATGCAATAAGTAAGACACAGTGAAACCACTCGTTGTATATATTAGGTTTACATTTCCGCACTGCTTTACTTTTAATTAGTTTAGAGTGTCATTTTCACTGTCAATTACTCTTGACCGCATGTTGGATGTAAGAAGCCGTGGAACTACCATGTAAAGTACACGGTCTAATTACTGAAAGGCATGGTCTGCATATGAAACACGTTTATAATAAGCTGTGAATAATCCAATGATGTATAACTGTTTGAAAAGGAGAGATTTAAGTCATAAGTCGAAGAAACCGGAATCTAATGAATTATAAATAAGACTTAGGAATGAAAGAGAAAGTCCAAGTGACTTAGGATACTTAAACCTTTAGGTCTTATAAAATCGGCGGTCTGAACATACAAAGTTATTATTCTTCATGCTAATAGAACAGTGAACTATCTTAGGGGTTAAGAACGGTCGGACCTATGAGACGATACACCACTGATTCATGCACCTCGGTATAAAACCAAAATAGGTTGCTTATCTGTTAACCAGATAGGTATTGGAAGTTGGCGTATCGCTCCGATCAGAATCATGATAACCTAGTTCCTAGTGACATACCAATGGGAAATTTAGTTGGTAGGGTTCTAGAGTTTACACCTAATAGTTTACTTATTATATTAAGTTTTGCCCCTATTTAGTCTGTCATCCCGAAACATTAATTATCGAAATCTCAGCAATCACATATTTATCTTTATCTGCTTTCCTGAATTTTAATTTCCTGCAATTTACTTTCCTGTACTTTAATTATTTGTCTTTAGTTTAAAAACCCCCAAACCTACCTACTTTGTTCCATCCTAAATATTTCCCTACCGAAAGCACCATCTTTAATCACCCAAATGTTTCGATGCATAGAACGATCTTAGGTTATACTTACCGCTTACTAACCAGAGTAGGTAGTACATATAATTTAAGCCCCGCTATTTATAAATTTTAAAACCCCTATTGGCGCCAGATTAGTTACCATCAACAACACCGATGCTTCGGGCGGCAATCAAGTTTTTGGCGCCGCTGCCGGGGAATCGCAAACGTACGATTCAAAGCCGCCTTAAGTATTAGTATTTAGGAGATCCTTCCGATCAAAATCTTCTCAGAAATCCTTCGAAAGTTAATTTAAGTAATTAAGTAGTAATTAAGTATTAGTTAATTAGGATAATTTTAGTTTAAAAATGACAACTCAAAAACCTACTTCTTGCCTCATTTCAAAGGATGAATTGAAGGCAATGGATGATGCGGAGTTCTTTAACTACTTAGAAAAAGAGATAGGATCTGATTTCTTTTCACCTTCTTCCTCTAAAGCTAAGGAAACTTCCGACACACAAGAAGAATTTAGGCCCTCACTTTCTATTCCAAAACATTGACTGGATTTTGATGACACGGATCAGCTACCTGACCTTGCATCATCTCCAGAAGATCACTTTTTAACTTTTCATTTACCCAATTTACCAAATTCTGTCCACTTCAATTATCTCCCCGAAGATAACTATGAAGTAAAACCTCCGAAATCATGTGACTTAATCACCCTCATTCCTGAAACGTCAGTATATGCCCAAACTCTTTCCGATTCTTGTAATGATGGCATCTCTCCATTCCTTTCACATAAACACCAATACACCATTTATCAAGTGGTGGATAAGGTTCCATCAGTCGAGACAGAACAACCTTGTTTTGAAGAATGCCACCTCGGTGCTTCTTTCCATCCTTCCCGTAGGGTAGACGTCTACAAAGCATTCGTTAGGCAATTAAAATATGCCGACCTCCCATCTTCATACAAACAACGAGAGACGATTGCCAATCTAGAAATACAAGTAGAACTCCTTCTTAGACTGTCCAGTAATGAATGCGAGATAACTTTCACAAATTTCCGAGATCAAGAACTAAAGTTCAAAGCAGATTTAAATCTACTTTTTGAATCACTTGCCGACATGGATTTTCTCCCAATATCTATGATATTAATTAATCACAATGTCGCTGCAATGATCAACAAACTTGAGTTCTAGATAGAACAAGACCCGATTATTCCCATCATCATTCCTGGTAAAATTCCATTCTTTGTTGACCCCGCCTCTTACTTGATCTCAAAATTGCGAATTTTTTTCCTTATTCCACTAAGGAAAGAACCGACATAGCCCTCTTCCCTAAAAGAAAAGACCTTCACGTTAAGATCGTTCGAATCTTTGCCTTCACCAAATACCCCTTCACTTCCACACAAAAATCCATAACCAGTAAACTCCTTAGGATAGTTGAATCTACAACCGAAGAACCTGATTCACAGGAAGAGAAATCATTTCTGGATGTCATGAATGAACTCACTCATAATCTGAATTATAAAGATCAAGGACCACGCGACGGCCTGTCAAACCCTAAAAAGATAAGGAAGGTATACAATCAGTTTATCAGCGATCTTGTCAATTTAGGATACGAGGAACGAAAAGTCCTAGGGAAAATAGAAAATAGTCATTATTATTTAGTTTACTATTTCATTTGGGAGCTTTCAAAAAATTTTATACCGAAAAACGTTCGCTTAAGGGAGCAAATCTCAACCCTTTCCCTATATAGGGATCGGAACGAATCATAAAACAATTCTCTCCGAAAAGGCCGAGGCTCGCGACTTTAAAAAGAGCGTATTTTAGTATACATATATTAATAAATAAATTATTGAAAGTGACCTTTAAGAAAACGTTTTTAATTATTGTCTGAAAAACATGCGCATGTCGAAAGGAATACGCAATTTCAAGCTTTTAGCAAAAACATGCGCATTCCATAGACCCGCGTCAGACAGAAATTTTAAAACACCCAAAAATACACTAAGTTTAATACCCTAGATTGATTATAATTGTCCCGCAAAAATTTTCATGTTTCTTAAATTATTTATAACGTAACAAGGAACCACAAGTAACTAGTTACAATAAGTATACTTAAGATTCGTACTTACGATTAATAGGACATTATGAATTAATCTAGAAGCATTAGGCTTAATCCTAGAGTACACTAGGGACCATGTGTAAGGAATATGGTACTTAAGGATATGACACATATTCCTAGGGACCACTAAACCTTCAATACATCCCCATAATTCAAAAGCTAGAAGAAAGCTTCTTCCTCCCCTCTCCTCCCTACAAAAACCGGCCACCATCACCACTCCCATGAAACCACCATCAAAACTCCACCAAAACTTGTGATCTTGCATCTTTTGAACTCCTCTTTGCATGCTCTTCACGGTTGTACGATTATTTTCAAGTTTTATCCATAAAAACTAAGGTATGATCATTAAAACCTACCTTAAACTTTAAAGTGCTTGTTTAGATGCTTAGAGCAATTACATGCTACTACCATGCTAGTATCTAGATACTTAAGTTTAATTGTGAAGCTTTGAATGATTATTACATGATGATTGTACCATGTGGTTAGCTTATGGTTATAAATTGCAAATTTGACTCTTAAAGTAAACAAAAAGCTAACTAGCTAGCATGAATAGAATAATGGATTAATATTACTTGACCATTCATACTTACTATGATGCTTGTACTTGCTTGACTAGTCAAAATTGGCAATATAACTAGAGAATCATTATTTTAAAAATAGAAGTCTTGAATTGAACCAAACACATGGGCATGATAACTTTTTGTGCATAACCTAGCTTGTTCACCAATTAGGAAATGCTTAAATAGTTTAGGTCATGTATACATGAGTAGGTTATAATTTTGGCATGTGGATAATTGAGAATATCATTTAAGGAAAGCTTTGACCTAAAAAGTCAACTTGAAGTATTGAATTTTAAACAAACCTATTTTATTCAAAAAACTTACTTCAACTTGAACTTCTAAAAAGTCAAACCCGACTGATAACGATATGATCAAGAATTGTGAAATATTGACATTTCAAAATTGGGTAATGCCAAACTTGTAAATGACAATAAAACGATCACCATTTCTTGACTTTACATTTTCATGTATTGATTACCGACCTACTACATGTCACCTTAGTATGATTAAAACTAATTATTTATTGCTTGGGTATATTGGATATTTGATGTAATCTTTGGACTGTCACAAATTTAAAGTCCTCATTTCGAATTTCTGTTAAGAAATGTCGAAAATGCTTTAAATTTTCTCTTTCTTAAGAATCCATTACTTTAAATCTCTCATGTTCTCGAGTACCATGAAGAAATCAAAGCTAAACCCAGCACGGCCACTTGCAGGATCTCTTGCCTACCTTAGTGCCACACCCGAATACGACCAGATGGCACGTATATGGAGGGATAAGTCATTTGGCCACTTTAGATATATAGATTGGGATAAGCTACAGATATTGGGGTTTAGACAAAGATTGGAGAACATACTCAGTTATTCGGTAGATGGTCAGCAGTTTGAGTCTTTAAAAAGACTATTCAGCATTGAGGAGCCGGTATACATGGAAATGATTACCGAGTTCATGACCACATATACATTTGAGCCAGGGAGTAGACTTGGTAGTGGTTCGATCACGTTTCGATACACGGGCAGTTTATTCACCTTGTCACTAGCTCAGTTTGCCCAGCACCTAGATCTCTACACTCCGGAAGAGATATGATCCCCTCTATTCACTAGTGGAGCCACCACTTTTTCCCTCACGACTACGCCCGTAGAGGCATGGATTCATTTTTCTCCAACGAGGTTTTTCTCGGGTATTAAAGCTACCCAACTCAGAGACCCGGTCCTGCAGATTCTACACAAGTTGTTGGCTTGTTCAATTGATGGGAAGCACACGACTAATGGTCGAGTTGCCGAGTTTGATGTTGCTTTGATGGCTTCTATCCTCAACAGGAGGAACATTCAGGTTGCCCACTTAGTTTCTCAGCGGATTATTGAGGAAAATAGTTATGATTCAAAAAGGTCATTCATGGGTCCTATTGTCACAAGGTTGATTAGAAAAATGGGATTGCTTAGAACAGCAGAAGTGGAGAAATTCAAGAGTCTACCAAATTGGAGTGCCCAACCGATAGATTATGAGTTTCTGAGGATAATGGGGATAATCAAAATTTTGAGGGATGGCACAGTTTATATTGGAGCATGACCAGCGGATCCCGATTGTGTTGACACCCTGGTGCCAGATTTAGTTATACTAAGAGGGACGAAAAAGAGAAAACGGTCCAGAGAACCCCGAGATTCAGAGTCAAATGAGGATGAGGATGAGGATGATCCTGTAGACCCAGTTGCACCACCACCAGTAGTACCACCGCCTGTCAGAGCAGGACCTTCTATCCCGGCTCCCAGAGTACAGATGCCCCGATACACCTATCACTACGGAACACCTCCAGGGGCAGACTATTGGTATTGGCTCATGCAGATGCAGGTCAAATGTAACACCCGCCAAATTTGGGCTCGTCATTAGGTCCTAATCATTTTGTAATACATGTAATTAGTATTGTGTTAGGCTAATTTATGTATCGAATAATATATATTGTTGAATATATACAATTACGCGATTTGGTTACATCGCGCACATTTCAAATCGAAGGTAATTCGATTCAATTAATACGGACGTTGGTGAAAAATTTTATTAAATAATATAACATTATTTAATGAAACTATTATGTCCAAAATATTATTTTGATAATAATTCAACTCAAATTTGTACCGTACAAATAACGACTACGCGATTAAAATGTTGAACGCATAAAACAAAACGAAACAAGTTAAAGTTACAATTTATAACTCAATTATTAAGTATTTGATGAAATACTTCAAGTATAATATTGAATAAATATTCGCATTTTAAAACTTATAATTAAACGTATAAAATAATTGTTTAACGTTTAAACGGCCGGGAAAATGAACACCGCACGGAGCGCGAGTACACGGGATTAAAAATGGAGACCCACACCTCGGTGGGCCCCCACCGAAATCAGCCAAAAGGGGGGGGGGGGGGGGAACCCACCATTTTCCCTCATTTTCATCATCATCACCCTCTCACTTCTCTCTCTTCCATTTTCTTTCAAAATCACCACCACCCTACAATCACCTAAATCCACCAAAAACCACCACTAAACGACCTTAAATCTCGGAGTGTATTGGAGAAAGAACCACCGCGTCACGATCTACGTTTACATCCTTTTGAAATTCTCTGGCGCAAAGTGTGTAAGTTCCCGACAAATCCTGAAACACTCCGATTTCCATTATTTTCACTTGTTTGTTGTTTGTAATAGCTTGAAATGTCCATCTAAGGGTTGGGTAAAAGAATCGGACTAAATGGAAACCGGAAAACTCATTTTTGGCTCAAAATCTGTGGAACAGACATAAGTGTCGCATAGGCGAGACCAGTATAGCGTCACTTCGTGCGTCACTTAAGTGCCGCATTAAGTGACGCATAAAACCCTAAATTTGTGTCACTTGCCTAAGTGCCGCATAAAACCCCTTTTTCCCGACACTTACATCCGTCACTTGTCCAGTGACGCCTAACACAACTTACCGACACTTCTAGCGTCACTTGCCTAAGTGACGCCTATAACCTAAATCTGATTTGTACCGTCACTTGCCTGGTGACGCTTAACACCTTTACCCGACACTCACACCCGACACTTGCTTAAGTGTCGCATCTCATGCGTCACTTCCTCAAGTGACGCTAGTACCTTAGAATTTCTCATTTTATGCAACACTTCCTGAGTGTCGCATAGACCCTAAGTGTCGCTATAAGTGTCGCATGAAACAGAACCCAAATTTTTACTAAGTGTCGAAACCTAAAATTTTATCACTTGATTTCACCCAAATTCAAATTTTAGATACGTCTTTCATTAAAGCAATATAGTAGAAATAAAAATTTTAGATACCTCGACCCCAACCAGGGGCCAACCCCTTAGACCCCACGGGATGCCACCCCTGGGACCCCGCTAACCAGGGGCGCTGTCCCCGGACCCCCGTCACCTAAAGTTTGTAAATACTTTTTAAGTATAACACTTCTACATAATAATAATATTATTGCAAATAATCACCAACGGGCTGTACACGTTTTCAAAACTCAAACTTATTAATCAAATCAAATTATTGGACATTACTAGTTGGATGAACAACTAGCATAGGTTATCTTTTAAGATACCTACTTATTTTATTTAACCTTGCGCGTTATAAATGCCCGGCAGGTTATAGTCTTCGGACACCACATATTATTACATCATATTGCTTCGTTGCAAACCTTCAGACTCAGGTGAGTCTCATAACCCCGACTTTTTACTGTGTTTACTCCCGGGGTGGGAATACATGCTCTAATTGTTTTACACGTGAACACGAGTACAAAACTCGCTATATTCTGCATGAGCTGTTTTCTAATCACTTTTAAGTCCTCTACGATCTTAGTTCTGGTAATACTTTATGTAGCGCGAATGTTAGTGTATGGTACCATATAGGACTGACCATCCTCGTCCGGGTCAGCAAGCACTGACTGGTTAAACAGACGCATTAACTTTTGTTCATACGAGTGTGGATTAGACACTCGCCCAGAGGCACCCACCATCAGGCACTTTATTGTGATCCTGACAACCACGTTAAGCGCAGACTATGACCTCATGGCAGACATATACATTATTTGACTCATTTCAAACGGTTATCATTAAATCTCGTGGTTTACACTTACATATTTATTATGCAAACCTGTGAGCTCACCAGTGTTAGCTGACCTTTTTAGCATGTGTTCTAAGGTACCCAACAACAGTAGGACCTGTTCATTCAGGATGCCCATAGCTTGAGTCAGCATACCCATCAAGAGATTATTTTGCATCACCACATTTTGTAACTAAGTTATACCAATTAATCTCTAAACATTGTAATTATTGGGATTTTGTAAACATTTATACATTGTAAAACTTTATAGTATCAATGTATCTGTAAAATGACGCATATAGAGTCGTTCATTATATGCCTTGTGTGTTTTGATTATTGATTAGTAGCACCCCAAAGCTTTCTTCCGCTAAACAGTAAATTTGGGGGTGTTACATCAGATATTACAGGGCTGTGAGACAGTAAATTGTAGGGATACCGGTAAACCCACTTCCAGATATACCATGTGGGTTAGGCCGAGCACCACCACACATATATCCTCCTACAGTTCCTGCTCAGACACCTCACCCATATCCAGGTCGTGGTCGTGGCTTACCTCCTCGGACAGTTCCACCTAGACCACAACCACCTCCAGCACGGGTTCCTAGTACGAGAGATCCTGTCCCCTCAGTAGTTGGTTCAGTCATGGGACAACCTTCGAGAGATAATGGCAGATCCAGATATTCTAGGCGAGTTGCCACTGCCCAAAGTCGTACGATTCTCAGACAACCCGATCCCACTATCGTATTACATGCCCCAGTGTCCTCCCACTTACAGACAGAATTATTCAGGGGACACACTCAGCAGGGATCACCTGTTATGCCACTTGACAATTTTGGTATGCCTGCAGGGAAATTCATCGACTAGTTGATACACGATAGAGTTTTTACAGACGCAGGAGCAACATCAGATGCATCAGATGAAGGTACCCAACGTCAGCATAATCTTGAAGACGATTCCTCGTCAGATGAGACCTCCTATGCACTTATCAGATCTTCATCAGTAGTATCACGAGCACCACCAGCCGAGCAATAGATTGCTCCGCTTTCTTACTTCTTACTATTTTCTACCAGACATTATAATTATTTGTATTTGATGTACTGTGGATGCATAGACATCACCACTATCCAGTATTGCATAAACATTATAATTATTGAGTGGCATGTTTGTTTGAATCTAAACACTATTTATCGAAGATCATAACGGAGAAAGCTGTCGACCACGCCATGAAAGATGCCGGAAGCCGAACACTGCAACCCAGCAATCTACCACAAGTAGCCAAAAGTACACACAACGTATCACGAAACGGTAACCCGTTCCAACTTTCTATCCGTTTAAAGCCTTGATTATCTCATCCGATATTCCAAAATAAGTGTGGGATCTCAAAACCACACTACACTTACGTAACAATCCAAAAATAAGTAGAATCTCTAAGTGTGGGATACTTCGACAAGAGGTATTCAAAACATAGATTCGGACATTAAGGACAATGTTCCTCTATGTGTGGGATATACGGTATGTAACCGAAAGTTTAACCTCTTGTCCGTAACATAGACAATATTTTCATTAAAAAGGCTAAAAATAGAATATTTTCAAAAAAATTGGATTCAAAAGCAACATTCTTTAAGAACCTCTATTTTTCAAAAATATAAATGACAGCAAGAAACAAGTTTTTAAAGAAACAAACCGATTTTCTTAGAATAAGATACAGACGAAAAGGGCAACACATGGCTAGGCACACATTAACCAAAATATTTGATTCGTGAGGTTTGAGCCCTGATTAGCATTCATCTTTAAAATGCTTCACTTTTCATTTCATGTGTGTGCCGATGTATTCATTTGAATTAGAACTTGCTCTTGTAATGCATTTCGAGATCACATCAATGAGTGCCATTCGTGGCATAGGTACAACCTATCTCGATACTTTATAAGGAATCCCAACACCTACTTACCACTAAACATCCACTCACTACTCACTCTTCACACACAAACAAAAACTTCCCTTATATCTTCCTCCCGAACCTAGGGAAGCCACGTCTTCCAATATTTTCAGAAACACTCTCAAATTTCCCAAATTTCCCACAAGAAAAGCCCATACAACCTCACAACCCAATACCATACGAAACATTTCGGACAAAATATCCATAGGGACGACATGATAAAAAGAAAGAAAAGAAAAATGAGAAAAAGAAAGAAAAGAAGAAACATACATGCCGGCACTATCCAAAAAGTCCAGAAAAAGGAAAAATTCAATTCCGAAAAAAGGGGTTGCATTATTAAGTCTTTTCAAGTCTGAGAAAATCCAAAAGAGACTTTCTCGAAAAAAATACACCCAAGCTTCAAGAAAGATACAAGGAAAGAAAAAAATCCATAATCATCTCTTTCACACACCTTCTTCAACTTCCCCAAATCCAAAAACCCGATTCCTTCCTAAGAAATCTTGAAAGATTAGTACCGTTCTCATCCAAAGTGATGGAGATTTGATTCTTGATCAAGCCTATGATGAGAATGCTGCATGACTGACTATCTGAGTGATTGACACTAGCAAGTAGGAACCCTAAACACCTGAGTGATTTGAGTGACCCACTGCAAGGATTGCCTAGTCATGATTACCATTTAAGTTGCTTGAAGAAAGTATCAACTTCTATAAACCCTTAGTTTCTCAGAAAAACTTTTTCATAACTAGAACTTTATGTCTTGGGAAATGGTACTTCTAAAAGATACGTGTAACTAGAATCTTCCTAAAGGCCTTTTATGAATGAGTTTGCTTGAGGACAAGCAAAGTTCTAAATGTGGGATACTTGATATCGCGTAAAAAAGTCACGTTTTTACTACCGATATCTCTCTCATTCCGGAACAATACTTGGAAAATAAGCTCAGATAATGTTCAAATCAATGAAACTTTTCCAGAAAGGTCAAAACAAAGTTGCACGAGAAAAATCAAGCAAAACGGATGAAAAACGAAGATTCCACACACGTTTGAAGATTCAAGACAATGAGACATGATTTAAAGGCAAAAGTAACCATCATTTAGATTTCTCTTATCCAAGATATTCTTTTTCAAAATACAAATCTAACAGAAGAAGAATCAACAAAAACAGATGAAGAATGAAGATTCTACGTACACCGGAAGATTCAAACGATTTGTACAAGACATCCAAAGATTAGAGGCATATTTTTGGGATTTATTTTCATCAAAGTCTTTGTTTTTGAAAAACGAATCCAACGCAAAAACAATCGATGCAAACGGACGCATAACGAAGGAGATACGCGCGAATCTAGTAATGAGGTGAAAGACGGCGAACCGGGGCGGGCAGGTGGCAGCCGCCGCCGGCCACCAGGCTGCCGCCGCTGGCCGCCATGGTGGCGCCGCCGGATGGCCACCCCCCGTCCCCTGTGCACTTTTCCGTCCTCACAGGGTACACGTGCTAGACCTTTTCCGCAACTTCAGGGTACACGTGCTAGACCTTTACGCGCTTTAGTGTACATGTGCTAGCAACTTTTCCACCTTTTGCTAACATGTGCCCCAAGTTGTTAATATACACCCATTTTCTCCTATAAATAGGATCCTCCATGATTCATTTCAAGACACACTCACACACACTCTTACACTCTCATATACACTCCTCAAAAGTCTCAATTCTCTTGTATTTTATAGTTTTTCTCATTTAGAATTATTGTAATTAATCTACGGATTAATATTGGAGCTAGAATGAACGATAGGGATTCAGAGATAAACCTTTGTATGTGTGAAAGAGTTGTCAATCATAATAATACATTGTTACGCATTTATTTCCGGGTGATATCTAAACCTTTATCATACTTGTTTTATTTCGTATTTTAAATATGTATTATTACTTGGTATGTGATTTATTTGTTGCCATGAATTGCGAGTAGTTTATTATTGTGATTGTTGATGATGTATATGATTATAAGTAGGGATGACATTATATAATTAGTGTACGACAATCGTAAAGTGATATGATGGCCCCTTTTCCACTGTTTATTCAATACAGTACTTGAAATGCTTTCGAGCAAAGTTCAAATGTATGGAAGTCATAAACGACCGAAGGTAGTCATATCACTGGGATCAGCTCTGGTATAACATTTGGAATTCCAAAAGGATAATACTACTTCATAACTAACTGGTATATCCTACGAAAGTCAATACACTATAAAGTAATGTTCGTAAAATACGTTCAGACAAAATAGGAATTAGTGACCCTTGTACTGTTAAGACCTTATGAACTTAAGTTTAATCTATGGAGTACCCTTTCTGGTTATCCACATGACTGCAACCTAGTAATTAGGATCTGATCAACCTTAATTATGGTAAATAGTTATCTGTGCCCATGACATGCAATAAGTAAGACACAGTGAAACCACTCATTGTATATATTAGGTTTACATTTCCGCACTGCTTTACTTTTAATTAGTTTAGAGTGTCATTTTCACTGTCAATTACTCTTGACCGCATGTTGGATGTAAGAAGCCGTGGAACTACCATGTAAAGTACACGGTCTAATTACTGAAAGGCATGGTCTGCATATGAAACACGTTTTTAATAAGCTGCGAATAATCCAATGATGTATAACTGTTTGAAAAGGAGAGATTTAAGTCATAAGTCAAAGAAACTGGAATCTAATGAATTATAAATAAGACTTAGGAATGAAAGTGAAAGTCCAAGTGACTTAGGATACTTAAACCTCTAGGTCTTACAAAATCAGCGGTCTAAACATATAAAGTTATTAATCTACATGCTAACAGAATAGTGAACTAACTTAGGGGTTAAGAACGGTCGGACCTATGAGACGATACGCCCTGATTCATGCACCTCGGTATAAAACCAAAATAGGTTGCTTATCTCTTAACCAGGATAGGTATTGGAAGTTGGCGTTTCGGTCCGATCAGAATCATGATAACCTAGTTCCTAGTGACATACCAATGGGAAATTTAGTTGGTAGGGTTCTAGAGTTTACACCTAATAGTTTACTTATTATATTAAGTTTTGTCCCTATTTAGTCTGTCATCCCGAAACATTAATTATCGAAATCTCAGCAATCACATATTTATCTTTATCTGCTTTCCTGCATTTTAATTTCCTGCAATTTATTTTCCTGTACTTTAATTATTTGTCTTTAGTTTAAAAACCCCCAAACCTACCTACTTTGTTCCATCCTAAATATTTCCCTACCGAAAACACCAGCTTTAATCACTCAAACGTTTCGATGCATAGAATGATCTTAGGTTATACTTACCGCTTACTAACCAGAGTAGGTAGTACATATAATTTAAGCCCCGCTATTTATAAATTTTAAAACCCCTGTTGGCGCCCGATTAGTTACCATCAACGACACCGACACTTAGGGCGACATCAGTGATTTACTTGTTGCCATGAATTACGTATAGTTTATTATTGTGAATGTTGATGATGTAGATAATTATAAATAGGGATGACATTATATAATTAGTGTACGATAATTGTCAAGTGACATGATGGCCCCTAATCGACTATTTATTCGATATAGTATTGGAAATGCTTTCAAGCAGAGTACAAATCTATGGAAGTCATAAACAACCGAAGGTAGTCATATCACTGGAATCAACTCTGGTTTAACAGTTGCAATTCCGAAAGGATAATACAACTTCACAACTAATTGGTATATCCTACGAAAGTCAACACACTGTAAAGTAATGTTCGTAAAACACGTTCAGATAAACTTGGAATTAGTAAACCTTGTATTGTTAAGACTTTATGAACTTAAGTTTAATCTATGGAGTACCCTTTCTGGTTATCCACGTGACTGCAACCTTGTAATTAGGATCTGATCAATCTTAATTATGGTAAGTAGTTATCTGTGCCCATAACATGCAATAAGTAAGACACAATGAAACCACTCGTTGTATATATTAGGTTTACATTTCTGCACTGCTTTACATTTTGTTAGTTTAGAGTGTCATTCTCACTGTCAATTACTCTTGATCACATGTTGAATGTAAGAAACCATGGAACTACCATGTAAAGGACACTGTTTATTACTGAAAGACATGGTCTGCATATGAAACACGTTTTGGTAAACTGCGAATAATCCAGGGATGTATAACTGTTTGAAAAAGAGAGGCTTAAGTCATAAGTCGAAGTAACCAAGCTTTAGTAATTAATAACAAGGCTTAGAAATAAGAGTAAAGTCCTAGCGACCTAGAATCCTTAAAACACCAAGTCTTACAAAATTGGCGGTCTAAACATATAAAGTTATTAATCTGCATGCTAATAGAGTAGCAAACTATCTTAGGGGTTAAGAACGGTCGGACCTATGAGACGATAATCTGCTGATTCATGCACCTCGGTTTAAAACTAAGATAGGTTGTTTATCTTACTACTAGATAAGTATTTAAAGTTTGTGTATTGCTCCGATCAGAATCATGATAACCTAGTTCTTAGTGACATGCCAATGAGAAAATTAGTTGGTAGGGTTCTAGAGTTTACACCTAATAGTTTATTTATTTTATTATGTCTTATCCCTATGTAGTCTGTCGTCCCGAAACATTAATTATCAAAGTCTCGGCAATCACATATTTATCTTTATCTGCTTTCATGTACATTAATTTCCTGCAATTTACTTTCTCGCACTTTAATTATCTGTCTTTAGTTTAAAACCCCCAAACCTACCTACTTTGTTCCATCCTAAATACTTCCCTACCGAAAGCACCAGTTTTAATCATCCACATGTTTCGATTCATAGAACGATCTTAGGTTATACTTATCGCTTACTAATCTGAGTAGGTAGTACATATAATTGAAGCCCCTCTATATATAAATTTTAAAACCCCTGTTGGCGCCTGAATAGTTACCACACACGACGACGACACTTTCAGGTGCCATCACTGACATATTAAAGCGACTTTTCAACGATCGTAATGTACATGGTAGGCCGGAGATAATTTGAAGTTTTATTCGACGATATTACCTATAGTCCTTCAATTTTTTTTGATTTAGAATAAGTTTTGCAGTGGACTTGATCATGCTATATTGCCATTTCCCAGTTAGATGTCAAGAAAAAAGAAGAAAAATATCACAAAATCAACTTTTCTTGTGATTCCGGGGGGCTGTGTTTGTGGTTCGACCCAAAACCTGGCTGGGTCAAACTGAGTCAAAATTTGGTATAAACCTGGTCATTTTCAGCCTTATCTAAGCACCGGTGCATAGGTCATCTGGCTGAACAGTGGGTTGATCCGAGTTTTAAAACATTGGTAAAAAGAAAAGTTATTGATAATATTTTCTCTCTAAAAACATAGTTCTAATGTGTTCCATTAAATCTTTACACTAAATCATTTTAGTTCATTAACATATATAATTGAACAATAAATTATTACATGTTTTATATATTCATTAAATTCTTATGATAAATATAAAGTTATCAATGGCTTAATATTTAAATTTTCATAAATTCTTTCATTTTTAAAGCATTCTACTTCTTATTGTAATGATCTAATGCTTTTTCAACTTCAGTTTTGATTAAAATACCAATTATTCTTTTTCATACACACATAAAAGTTACTCTATTTAGACATTCTATTAAATAGATTGTCACGCGCCCCCAATTACATAATTTTCCATCTAAAATCGTGAGTAACTTCCGATCGAATTCCGATCAAGAAAGCCGTATATATGCATACATATTGTTTGATGAAATGCACATGAAGGTTTGTCTTTCATCTCAATTCATACTGTATGAAAATTTAAATTCCTTTATATGCATATTTGATGAAATGCTTATTTGTCTCTAGATGTTTATTAGTTTTAAAAATATTATGATTGAATTTATGATGTGTAGCGATTACCGATTAAGTTCACTTTTGGAATGAATCGATAGGAAAGTGATAGGTTACCATGGGCCCAATTGCTTTCGGGTGTGTCATCCGACGCAGTACACATTAGAAATGTAAAGATTGGAGAATTCCAGCATGGGAACACGAGTATTAGAGATAAGTTTGTGAAGGAAAGTCAACATGTTTCAAGTTTTGATGAAAATAGTATGAGATACTTTGAGCAGGCATACAAGAACAGGGAAATGACATCAATTAAGTCTAAACCAATGTCACTCGTTTGAATATATTATCCACATTTGAATAAAGGTTTGATAGGTTGAACCACATTTAAATATATTATCCGCATTTGAATATAGATTTGATAGGTTGAACCAACAAACTAATATAACGTCTGATTCAATCATCTATCCAATTTTCAAAACATAGGATCAAAGGACTAAAAAATCCAAATGAGATTAACCAATTCTTACTTTAGACTCTCGATCAGTCATATAATATATTCGGCTTCCGTTGCTTAAACTCCAGCTCTCACTTTGACTTACGCGGTTTTATAAACGTCTTAACAATATCTATTGCAGATTTAAAATAAGTATCACCAAAACCATATGGAGGGGGGATATGATTAGAGTTAAAATGAGTTTGTTGGGAGGTAAACATAGATGATCTTTAAACAAAATCGGTTGTAGATTTGTTGAGAAACCTACTTCTTCTTAGGAACATGATGATTAGATTTTATTTTTGGGGGTTGGGGGGAGGATTTGAAATGCAGATAGATAGATGATGTTGAGCTAGAATAGAATGAAGATAAATGGAGATATATTATGAGATAAAGAAAAGGGTTTGTACTATCCAGTGCATTACCCATAGAAAAGAAAAGGGTTTGCTTTTTCAAAGTATCTTGGAGCTTACAGACACACATACTCTAGCATACTAATGGTAATGGTAATAAAACAGCCGGTGCATTACCCTTGACTGTTTTACCTGCATATTGAACTACAACATGAAAATTCTATAAGCATATATCCTTAAAAAAGCAATACTAAAAATTCGGCAAGCACAAAACAAAATAAAAACAAACACATACATGCGGTAATAAAAAAAATATAAGAAACATATTAACACTTAAATTACAGTCACACAAATGTTTTAAAAAACAATGACCAGAACTAAAAAAATGCATTCTCACAAATTAAAATGCAGTTACACAAAAATTCAAAATACCACATAACTAATATACAATACTACAAAAAAAACACACCTAAAAACACACTTTAAATGCAGTTTCACATACTAAAATGCAGTTACCCAAAAACTTAATAAAAAACACATAACTAACATGCAGTACTAACAAAAAACACTATCGCGATCTCAGCGATCGGTCGAATTTTACTCCGGTCGTGGGTCCGACCACTGAGATGCACGGCAGTAGGTGTTTTATATTTGTAATGCGGGGTATCCTAAGTTTTATACAGCTTATAGACCTAAAAGGGCAGTAAGCGGTACGTATGACTCATGTATCGTTCTTCTAACTACAACGGGCATGAGATCTTACGCGGATTAATTATCTTTAGTAATTTAGTTGGGATTTTTTTTAAAACTTTTGGATAGGTTTGTTTTGATTTTCTAATTAACTACTGAAAGTATAAGTAAATAAAAGGTGGGTTGTACGGAGAACGTAGAGAAATCAGGATAAGGAATGTGTTGATTATGACTTCGGCTAATCCTATTAATGGATATTTATGAGGGAAAAGGCTACTGAGTATGATGACTAATCTAGTGGGATCGATTTCTCGGAAACTTAACTGGTATAAAGTATTGAGCCTACGACTTTTACTTGGCTTCCACGTATTTGTACTTCACCAACTAGTGGTTCCAACGCTATACCGGATACTTGGACATTTTAGGGGTTTTCCGTTATACCAATTAGGGTTCTATATTACTCTACTGAATATTTCCTATATTTCTCAATAAGCTATAACTTCGATCCTATTATATACCTAACGTAGAGTTGTCCGCAATCAGATATATAATATGTCACATTGATAACGGTTATAGAAAATCAAATACACCAAAAGTTCTCCTAAATGTATAGACCAACTAAACTGACGACTATCCTCGAATCCAGATCCCCAATCTCAGACATCGGAGACGTCTGTTTCATGGCATGAATTGTTTGGTGAACAATAACATGAACATGGGTTGGCCCGCGGAACTGGTTGGAATTTTATGTATGACGGTCAGTTGAAGTATTCATCATTAATCGTACAAATCATAAAACTATTACATGCGTGTTAACCTATATGTATTATGTCTAAATTATTCATGAAAACCTATTTATTCAATCAGTGATAGTGGTTATATATGTCTAGCATACGGTACCTAAGCAACAATCAAATAAGAACATGCACTAAGACAGTATACTAGCATCATATCAACTGACCTAAAGATTAAGGCATGGATATCCCGAAAGTTGTCCCAAATATACACAATAAACAAGCACGAACCTCATCTATCTCTACTCTTATGCTCCGTGTCTCTCTAATACTTTCCAATCAAGAGTACAATGGCCATTTCGAGTTCATTAATCATCATACACAGATTAGTTGAATTCCTACAGCTATTAATTTGCCAGATTCTAGGGGTAGGGTTCAAACCACAACATAAGTTGGATATATAAATAAGCAAAGGTTTAGCTTATAAGTTCATGATGTGACGCAAAAAGTCATGTTTTGAAGTACAATATTCTACACTCTTTGGGAACATCTTTAGTGAAAATATTCCAAAACAATCATTATCTATTAAAATTCACTAAAGTGCTCCAACTATAGGTGTTGCTACAAAAATCACTAAAAACGTCCAAATAACGAGCAAAACAGAGCGAATAAACAACAACTAACTCTCACACCCTCATTTACCTTATTATAAGCACATTCTAACCTCATGGTATGTTGTAATAGGTAAAAACGAGACGGGAGAATCAAGAATCATGCAAATTGAGTAAAAAACGGAGGAGATACGGCTTCTACAGATTGTTAAAAGTCATTCCGAATATGCTTGATCTACACACATCCAATTTATGTGATATTGGTACCATTAGAAGCGTAACGGAATTACGAAGCCGTGGGCGAAAGAATCGGGTCAAACGAACGTGTAACGATAGAGATACGCACGTTTTAAGCAACGAACGAAATCAGACGGGGACCGAATACGGCTCTGGACCCGTATACGGCCCCACCAAGACCGTATATGGACCTTTACAAACCGTATACGGCCCTATGAAGGCCGTATACGGCCCCTGGTACCCCAATTGGTGCTTATTTGTGCTTCGTTTGCTTGTACGTTGGTGCTTCACGACTTGTACAACTGATTTGGGACTTTTCCTATAAATAGGAGTCACCTACTCCTCATTTCACACACCTCATTCTCATTTCTCACTTTCTCTCTCTACTTTCTCTCTCTAGGTTCTCTCTCTAGTTTCTCTCTCTAGGGTTTAACCCTTGGAACTAGTGGGAAGATTAGGGGAGAATCCTTTCCTTTTCTTTCTTAATTATGTAATTTGATTAGTAGAAGCTAGTATTGTAATGCTTGGATATTGTACGAAGAAATACAAGCTGTTATTTTGCTCGCAATTCGTATCGGTATTATCTATCCTTTCCAGTATTAATTTGTCATAATTTTCTTGTTGATGTTTGTGATTTATTAATGTTAGAAATGTTTATTGCTATGCTTTATGAGTAGTTGCTTGTATGTTTTCCATGATTTAGATAGTTATTGATGATGTTCGGGAGTTGTTATACTCTATCTGTCTAAACTTATCCTGAATATAGATCTAGTTTCTCATCACCCTTTCCAGACTTTCACGTGACTATTGCCTTAGTTTTAGGACTTTGCAAACCCTATCTACGTAACAACAGTTATCTCCAGTTACAGTATGAAGCTATGAACTTTCCGTAAAACGGCACAGTACTTCGTATAGCGTTAGAAACACCACTGGTGGAGTACAAATACGTGGAAACTAAGGAAATGTCGTAGGACTGTTTCATCGTGGATTACCTAGAAGTGATCCTTCTAGAACTCGGGTCTAGGAATCAAAGCTATGGAAATGCTCACTGCCTTGTACACCGTTAGTATACCAAGGTTTAAATACAGCTGTGGAAATGCCCAACGCACTGTACACCGTGAGTATACCTTGAGTCGGGAACACTGTGGAAATGCCTAATTGCCATGTACACCGTGATTATTCCTAGGGATGAATGCCTGAATGTAAAGGAGGGTCTATGTTTATGACGGTAGATTGTATGTTTGAATTACATAAATACACAGTTCTGTCAAGAGAGCTTAATGCTCCATAAACATTGCTTAACTCTACAATACCGATAGTTTAGAATAACAACAGTTAACAACCAGTACACAGTTAGACAATAACAAACAGACTTAGGGGTTAAGAAAGGTCAGTAAATACAATTGCGGTCTGTTGCCTTATGCCTGCACCCTAGATACTTAAGGGTTACTTGGTCTTATTCAAGACAAGTTCAGGGGGGTTTGAAAACAGTCTGATATGATCAGGGTTCATGATAGCCTAGGTACTCAGTGACATACGTATTTAGATCCGGAATTAAATAAGTAGGGTCCTATTGTTTACAACTAAGTTTATCTGTCTATTAGCTGAATGTGTCCCCAATAAACATCATCCCAACTATACTCTATCATACTACCGTCCCCGGCAGCGGCGCCAAAAACTTGACCCGCAACAACTAATTGATCATCTAGATAGTCTTGATAGAGGTAGGAGTGATGCCTAAGTAGATAATGAATGTCAAAGGTATAGTATGACTTATCCGGATAACATAGGGTATTTAGATCTTCATTCAAAATACTAGTATGAACCTTATGTTGTCCGACAACATCAATACCAACCTTACTATCCTGAACCATTCAGAGTCCATCCACACTCATCATACCCTGTACATGAACCACAACCATATGTAAGTTTTGACTTGAGAGATATGCCCATAGCTTATCTCAGCAGTAATGCTACCTTCTCACCCTCTCACAACCCACTTGAACAATTGATGAAAGAACAAGATGATATGTTTAGAAGATGTACTGATAAGCTGTCTAAAATAGAAACACTATTCCAAGTGAGAAATGAGAGAACTAGGGATCAAGTTACAGCTGACTATAGGCTACAGGAAGATGAGAGACACTCACACAACACATCTACATCACTTGACATAGACTTTCATTCTCATGAGTCTGGTTGCAAAACTCCTTCAAATCCTACACCTACCCAAACTTCTAAATCCTCACTTCCACTTATTCTTAACCTATCTACATCCGAGACCAACGAGGAGTTCATTCTAGAGGAACTTTCCGAACCAATGCCACTTGAAACTTCCGGCCGGAGTGACGAGTATGATGAGGTAGACGAAGAGATAGAACTAGAGGAACCGGAAGAGGAGATTTACACTGAAGACTCAACTTCAGAGAGACCAGAGGAATGCGTACCGACTCTGAGAAGTGATCTCATTCCAATTCAAACAGACGTGGTTGATAACATCCCACAACAAGTTGTGGTTGATGAAATCCCATATATCTTTCCGAATGAATACCTACCGATCTAGTTGAACCCTCTATTTCCATAGAACCCATTGCCCAAGTTGTCGATGAGAATGTTGTTACAAGATTGGAGACAATAACGGATATTGTCCCACCTCCATGCCCAGAGTACAACATTCTCGTTAACCCAAAGACCATAGGAAGTAAGGCGGGTTCTGTGTCATGGTTTCCCTACAAGCCTTCTCCCCACCACATAATGACATATACGTCCTGGAGCAGTAAGGATTCCTTTGACCAACCCATTCTGTCAATCCGACCCAAGGAGGTATTAAAAGATGAGAGATTTGGTATACCTCCGTTAAAACCATTCCCTCACTTTGAATCATCTCCTATTATTGGACATGTCCTAGCCTCAACTTGCCTTAAACTCTTAGGTATGTACCAATATCACCCCTTGTGTCTACTGATGGATGCAAGGAAGCCTCTAGGATTGCCTGACAAATAGTGCTAGAGTCAAGCTAAAGACTCAAACAAAAACAAGCGCTACTCGGGAGGCAACCCATGTCTAACATAGTTTTGATAATAGTAGTATGCTAACCCAATAAATAGTAAATGAAACCCTAAAATTAATGTTCCAGGTTTTCTTTATTTTCATGAACAAAAAGGATGGTTTGCAAAATTACGTCATTGGAAGTCAGAATTTTTTCAAAACCTTAAAACTTCCTAGTCCCACTTGTTTGGACTTTATTGCAACATCTATTTTTAACCATTATCTAAGATCTCAAGTTCTTACTATCCCTTTCACTCACGAACATGGAAACCTACTAGAATGAGAATTAGGAACCTTAGTCATCTTATACCACCCATTCACATATTTCGAGCGTTGGAGGTACCTACATATGTTGCTGTGAACATACATATAATATCTTTAAATGATTTATCTGAAAACATGATTTGTATGTCAATATATGTATTATGCACGAACTCGTTTAAAAAATGTGTGCTTTGGAAATCTTTATACTTGGTGGCTTGATTTAAACTAATCATGCTAGTATTTCCATATCTGATGTTTGTGCTGCGGTGACATTATAGGCAACTAACACTTTTGGTGTGAGATTAGATTCCAGGTCATACACTGGTTTGTTTCAGCACTTACTTTGATGGGGTTTTTTTTTGCTAACCAGTGAGTCTATGATTTGGAAAATAATCACTTGTTTGGTAGATCACGTTTGTTTGCTCTATTTGTACAAATGCCTAGCAAACAGGGACTGATGCCTATGGATGAGGAATCTTTAAGAATAATGGAAAGACAACAAGGGGAGATCACAGTTCATTGAATTTGGGAACTTCTTGGGCATTGCTTTGTGGGAGAAGAGAAGGCTCTTTCAGACACGACAATGATTTCTAGTTGTCTATGACTCTACTTGTGTCCGGAGGATGACATCACTTCACATTATTTTCTATAGTATATCCTTTTGGAAGTCAAGCTCTCGACTATAAAAGCAGCGCTTCTCGGGAGGCAACCCGTGGAATAAGACGTGTAAAGAGAAAGTGTCAATAAGTGAAGAAAATCTCTGACTATCCTTCACACTTAAACGTACCCAAAATTACTTTATAAAAACTTCTCTACAATTACAACTCAATTGAAAATAAATCACTGGTCTCAGAAAATAGGAAATCAATTTAAAAAATTAATAATTCACGTGTTTCGAGCATTTGAGGTACTTGCATACTACTTTTATGCACTATGCTCGAACTCGTTTAAAAACATGTGTTTTATAAAACTGATTTGTCATAGAAAACATTTTTTCAAATTCTGAGACAGTGATTTCACTTTTCATTTGCAAAAATACCGAGTTTGTAAAAATGGTACGTCCAATGTGTTCACACTTATGAGATTAATTCACAAGAGGATGATGGATGAATGAAACCAATAGCAAGATGCTTGAAGCCAAGCCGATCTTCATGGATGCAGAAAAGGATCTTGGCAACATCTCTTTTCAGAAATTTTAGACTTTTAGCTTCAATGCAGCTCGCTATATGGGGAGTGTCTCGACCCTTCATCCACTTTTGTTTATGATTCTGTATATTATTTGCTTTGTTAGTTTGTTAAAGTAGTCTATACTCTATCCTAAGCTTATCACTAAGTGTGGGATTCCAGCCCAAAACAAACACTTGAGAAACATTATCTTACATGTTCAAACTCTAAATGTGGGATTTTACTTTCAGTTAATCTCAACTCAAGAGAACATTAGGGACAATGTTCCTCTAAGTGTGGGATAGCAGGTATAGAATACCTTGGTTAGTTTTTATGATTTTTAATGTCCGAAATAGCAAACTCCGAAAATGTTCCTCAAAATTTTCAAAAATTTTCTAGAAAATTAAAAAGTATGAGCTAAATCACTTGATTAACTCTACTATTTTTGAGTCATAATGTCTTTTAAGACGAATTGTTTTCAAAATATGAGTAAGATATTTCGGAATCTAGGGAAAATAAGGTAGAAATTTCTTAAGCAAGAAATGATAATCTAATAGGAAGCATGACGAAGCACATACAACCCTATCTGCAGTGAGGTATCTCACGACTATGAAACGCCCATATGTACTTAGTATAATATAATCACGTTGGCCAGGCGTCATTATATAATGTTAAATACATACATCTTTTCATCAATCGATTAATACGATCAGGTTCGTACGAGATCAGAGTGGGATTTGAATGAATCGAATATATTACGGTTCGAATGATGGATTATGCGTATCGATGTGTCGTAACGATAGTTAGACGTATGCAAATGTGTGTATGCATGTGCCTTCTAGCCAAGGCTATAGTCTAGGTCTCTAAGGTCTCTAAGTCACCTAAGAAATCTAGTTCGCTATAACCAATGGCTCTAATACCAATCTCTCACACCCCCAAATTCGTTGATTGTGGTTAGCGGAAGCATTTAGTTAAGTATGGGGGTAATGACACCAACAATGTACATGCATACGTATCAGAGCATATGATTACAACCGAACATATATATTTAGATGCCAATAGTGATAGTTACAAAGTTTAACAATTCATCGAATTGTACAAACGTAAAAGTAATTATGTTTACAAAAGTAGATTTCATAAATATGACTAAAACAACTTTAGTTATATAAAAGAAATCCATATGTTTCAAAAGTTGGCATCCTAAAGCTTCAAGGGTCGCCTATGTTCCATATGTGCAGGTGGTTCTTACGTGTGCTGCTAGTTCCCTGAAAAACATAGTAAAAAGTCAACAATGAGGTTGAGTGAATTCACTGGTTTTAAATTTGCAAGTACAGTTCATTAAACCAAGTACGTTTATGTTGGGACATGTATGTGTGACAACAGATCTAGCTTGTAATAGTACTAGTGATTATTGTAATCAAGTTTGTACAATTGATTTGGATTTGTAAATGATATTAGTTTGGTATTAATATTCGTTAAATATATTAGTATGTTAAAGTGTTAGACGAATATCGAATACGATGTTACAAACTAAAGTCTGTGAGATAAGATCTCAAGTCGCAGAACTTAGTCATGTGAGATGAGATCTGGGCTCGCAGAGCTGCGAACCGAGTTGAGATGGGCTTGGTCGTGGGCTGCGAGTTGAACTCGACTCGCAGAGCCCATCGACCTGCGAATCGAGTTTGGCTAAAACCTATAAATACTCAATTAGGTCAAATCCGTAAAAGACTTTTGGCAATTCGTTTTTCCAGAGAACTAAAACGATTCTAAGCATTCATAAGGTTAGGTATTGATCGATTAACATTAATTAATCGATACAAAACCTTGTTGATTAACCAATTCGCTATTATCGTGCGAAACAAACCGTTCACATACTGTGAACCAAGTATTGAGGAATTTCGCGCCTTAATATCTAAGATAACCTCGTTATCGATCCACGTACTAGGGACTTACAATTGGTATCAGAGCTTTCGGGCTAAATACTTAGTTAGTTCGAGGTTATTTGGATAATAACGATAGATTTAGGGTTGTTGTTACGTTTAATCTTCGTAAAAACGACCAAAATCAGTCTCTGGAAGTTTTTGGTTTCGTAATCGACCGAAATCTTAGGGTTTAATCGATTAGAAAACTAAAATTTTTGTTTTAGGGTTTTTCAGCCGATTCTGCGAACCGAGTTCCCCTGCGAACTGAGTTCCCCCTGCGAACCGAGTTCCCCTGCGAACTGAGTTCCCCCTGCGAACCGAGTTCCCCTGCGAACTGAGTTCCCCTCTGGAACCGAGTTCCCCTGCGAACCGAGTTCCCCTGCGAACTGAGTTCCCCTCTGCGAACCGAGTTCCCCTGCGAACTGAGTTCCCCTCTGCGAACTGAGTTCCCCCTGCGAACCGAGTTCCTGTCCTGCGAGTCGAGTTTCTGCGAAGTGAACTTTCTGATTTTTCTGATTGTTAATTCCCGAAACTCTTAAAATGTCTGACATTAGTAAAATGATCGAGATGGAGCACGAGGTAAATCTAATACTCCACCTAAGTTGTTACGGGTTGAAGACTATTACAGTTGGAGAGATAGGTTTGAATCTTACTGTAGATTCCATAATCTCTCAATCTGGATGTGTATCAAAGGAGGATACACGGCACCCACCCAAACTGTTCAAAATGTTGTTGTTGTGGTATCCTATAATCTGATGAGTGAACAACAAAAGAAAGACTATGAGAATGAGAATAAAGCTCATTCTTGTATCAAGATGTGCTTATCTAAGGAAATTAATCATCAGTTAAAATCTTTTCATACTGCTAAAGCACTCTGGGAAGCGCTTGAGAAAAGATGTGAGGGAAGTCCACAAGTACAAGCTAGCAAGAAGAAGCTTCTGAAAAAGCAGTTTACTTTGTTTAAAGCTTTTAAAGGAGAAACTCTTGATGCTTATGTTACTCGTTTCTACCATTTGTTATCTGAGATTGAAAACCATGAAATCACTATTGAGGAGGTAGAGAAAACCGACAAGTTTCTTGAGGGTTTACCTTCTAAATGGGAGATGTATGGTGTGATGATTACAGACAATGAAACCAGATATGCAACCATGACTCTTGAGCAGGTTATTGACAAGCTCAAGGGATATGATTTCACTAAGAAGTCGAAAGATATTGATTCTGATCATGTTCAGGATCCAGGACTGTATCATGGAAAAACTTCTAGCTCGACTTCTTCATCCAGTTCGACCACTGCTTTGTTTGTTGGTAATGCTGATGGAAAGAGTGAAATGATAACTGATGAACTGTGTTTCATTACATCATCTGGAAATGAAGCTAAAGGAAAACCTTCTGAGAAGTCACCTCAAGAACATCAAAAGATGCCTATGAGTGTGAAATCTGCTGAGCAACAACTGTCTGTTCTTGCTTCATTTGTAGCTTCATATGAAATTATATTGATTGTAAGATTAATGATCCAATTTTTTTTTATGAAGACTATGATCAGATAGATCCTGATTATCTTGAAGAAATGGATCTCCAGGACCAACTTGCTTTGTTGTCAAGGAGAGTTAAAAATTTCTTAAAGAAAAATGGAAGAAAGGTTGTTGGCAATAGATCAGGGTTTGATAAAACTAAGGTCAAGTGTTATAACTGTAAAAGTTACGGACACTTTGCTAGAGAATGCCAAAGACCTAAGGTAGAGACTGGTGAAGGGAAACAAGGCTCGGGAAATACTTTGCATTCCAAAGCCTTAGTAGTGAAACAACTAGATGGGTCTTATGATTGGAAAACTCAGTCAGAGGAAGCTTTGATGGCTGAGATTGACGATCAAGAGATTGTAGCTGAGTCATTATCCTCTATGCCCACTGATCCAGCTTTTGAAATAAAGGTGCCTGAGACTCCTGTTAAAGCTAATGTTGATGATGTGTTAGATTTGGGTTCAACTGAAGATTTGGATCCTGTAGATTTTGTAGCTAAGATGGATGAACTGCAAACTGATAAAAAACGGGTATGCCTAGATCTTATCTCTCTTGTTGATCTTTGTCAGTTAGTTTCTAGTTTACAGTCCCAAGTTAGTGCTTATGCTGATTCCTATAAGACTTTGACTGAAACTAATAATACCTTGTCATCTCAACTTAGCACACTTAGTAAATCCAGTGAGGCTGTAAGATCTGAACTTGACCTAGCTAAGTTAGATATATGTAGGTTAAGTGATGATAAACAAGCCTTAAAGGATAAGATTAAGGCAGATGCGGCTGACAAGACAACTTTTAGAGATACCGTGAATGAGAAATTAATTATCATAGACGGTCTCTATATGAACATAAATGACTTGAATCTGTCCATTGCTAACAAGATAAGGAGTTAGCTGATTGCAAAACAAAACTTGTAGCTCAGAATCGTAAGCTTGAGAGCTATAGAACATCTGAAATAGATAAAATGTTAGGTGCTCAGTGTAGTGTGAAGGATATGTTTGGTTTAGGTTATAATGATATGCCTCACCCATTCAATTTAAATTACACTAAACCTCCTGTAGATATTGAGATGGCGGATGTTAACCCTGAGACGAAAGTAACTAATAAACCGGAAAAGGTAGAGGCACAGAAGAGTGTTATTAAGAACCCCTCATCTGATGATAGTAAGAAAATTCCTCACACCAAAGTACATTTTGTACCGGGTGGAGTAATTAATGATACTAAGACTGATGAAGTGGTTAATAAAGAACATGTCATTGAACCTTTAGTGCCTAAAACTCCAGTAGCGGATACAAAAGTTAGTAAGTCACGTAAACAGATGTCTTGCTTCAAGTGTCACCAAAAAGGACACGTCGCTTCTTGTTTCCCAAATAAGAAGTTGGAAGCATCACATAAGTTAGTGAATACTAAAAAGACACCGACTATTTCTAGTTCGATTGTAGATAGGTTAGGCTCCAAACCGGGATTAGGAAGCAAACCTGTAAACATTCTGAAAAGAGATAGTAATCATAGTGTCTCTCCACCTAAACCTAAAAGGGCTTATACTCTAAACGAAAATACTTTCAATAAGCCAAGAGATAAGACACCTTCGAGGTTTAGGACCCCAAGTAGAAACCATAGTCAATTTGAGAATGGCTCTACTTCGAGTGCACGGGGAACTAAGTATGTGCCTAGGAGGTTTTCTACTCACTCTCCTCATAGGCCTAAGACTACAGATCATCAACAATCTCAAACTCCTGTGAAGGTTACCAAGACTCCCGATGGAAATAGTTATGGTTACTTTAAGGAGGTTCAGATTGTAGATGATCAGGGACAATCCAAGACCGTAATGGCTTGGGTCCCTCTTGATAACTAACTATGTACCACTTGTTATGTGTAGGAGCAGACTGTGAACAAGGACAGCTGGTGGTATGTAGACAGTGGATGCTCAAGACACATGACAGGTGAAAGAAGTCTACTGAGGGACTTCAGAGAACGTTTCAAGCAAAAAGTAAATTTTGCAGGAGACAAAGGAGGAGTAATTACTGGGAAAGGAAAAGTTTCAAATGGAACTTTGACTCTAGAGGATGTGAATTATGTTGAAGAACTAACTCATAACCTAGTGAGTGTTTCCCAAGTCTGCGATAAAGGTCATCCAGTTCATTTTAATGAAAAGGAGGCTTTAGTCCTGAAGCCAGGCTTCACAATCCCTGAAGAATAGATATTGATGAGGGCACCAAGGAAGAAGGATATCTATGCAATAAACATGGGTGTTCCTAATTCTTCAATGGTATCTACATGTTTACTATCCAAGGCTTCAGAAGCAGACGCGCTACTATGGCATAGGAGAATGGCACACCTAAACTGGAGAAAAATGAACTACATAACCAAAAATGGTTTAGTTTTGGGTGTACCGCAAAAACGTTTCGAGTCTGAGGATAAGTATGTTCCTTGTATGAAAGGAAAGCAGCATAAGAAACCACACAGATCTAAGACTGAGAACTCAATCTCCTCACCATTTGATTTGCTACATATGGATCTCTTCGGCCCAATAAGCAAAAGAAGCATAGGTGGCAAATGGTACTGTCTAGTTGTCACAGATGACTATTCTAGATTCTCGTGGGTATTTTTCTTAGGATCTAAGTGTGACACACGTCAAATTAGGACTAGTAATTAGTGCCTAATCAAGTGTAATACATGTAATTAGTTCTGTGTTAGGCTAATTAATGCATCAATATATATATTGTTTAATATATACAATTATGCGATTTGATTAAATCGTACAATTTTCAAATTGAAAGTAATTCGGTTCAATTAATACGGACGTTGGTGAACAATTTTATTAAATAATACAACATTATTTAATAACACTAATTATTCAAAATACTATTTGATAATATTTTGTAATTAATTCGCATCGCACGAAGAAACATCTACGCGATTAAAATATTAAGCGCGCAAACAATCAAAGCGAAACTAAGTTATATTTTATATAACTCAAGTGTTAAGTATTTGGTAAAATACTTCAACAAAAATATTGACTAAATCCTCGTATTTTAAAACGCATGTTTAAACGCGCAAAATAATTAATTAACGATTAAACGATCGGGAAAACGAACACCGCACGGAGCGCAAACGCGGGGATTAGAAAGTAGGGAGACCCCCCCCCCCCCCCGCCGCCCCTAAAATCAGCCATCTTTCCCCCCCCCCCCCTTTTACCCTCATTTCCCACTTATCTCTCTCTCTCCTCTCTTCTTTTCTCTCTAAAAACCAAACCACCACCATCCACCTTAAATCACTAAATAACACCGCAAAACCACCTCAAATCACTTGGAGCTTTTGGAGAAAAAAGACCACCACGCAATGATCTACAACTCTATCTTTTCGGAATTTCCATTCGACACTTCGTAAGTTTCCGACGAACTCTCGAAACTCATCGATTTCACTTATTTTTACATGTTTATGGTTTCTTTAAGCTTAAAATGTCCAAATATGGGTTGGGTAAAAGTCTCAGGTCAAACGGAGGCCAGAAAACACCTTTTTGGGCCATTTTCCGGCCAACAGTCCGCAGTGTCGCAGAGGCTCCAGGCCACCTGCGACACTAGGCTTAATGTCGCAGAAATTGATCAGTGTCGCATATAGCGACACTATGCTTAGTGTCGCATAAACCTTAATGTCGCAGGATAGCGACACTACACCTAATGTCGCATGAATCGGTAATGTTGCATATAGTGACACTACGCCTAATGTCGCATAAACCCTAATGTCGCAGGATAGCGACACTATGCCTAATGTCGCATACACCATCAATGTCGCATAACTCAAGCCAGTGTCGCACTAACTAGTGTCACATGTAGCGACACTAGCCCAGTGTCGCATGAAACAGATCCAACAAATCACGGATTTTATTAAGTGTCAAGACCTAAAATTTTACCACTCGATTTCACCCAAATTCGAGTCCAGATGCGCTTTTCACCAAAGCAATTTAGTAGAAATAAAAATTTTCCAAGCTGACCTGGCAGCTCGACCCCAGCCAGGGGCTCTGCCCCTTGGACCCCGCCAGGGGCTGCCGCCCCTTGGACCCCGCTACCAGGGGCGCTGCCCCCGGACCTCCGTCATTAACGGGCTTCGCCCTTACCCTAGGTTCACAAGTAACGGTGTTACATCTAAACTTTCACACAAAGTGTTAAACTTGTATAACATCAAACACGAATGCGACACAACTTCTAAAACACATTGGAACTTAGTTTTAGGTATAACACTTCAAAATCATCAAAATAATAATGTGGGATTATTATTACAAACAATCACCAACAGGTCGTACACATTTTCAACCACTTAAACAAACAACCAAATCGCGGTAATTTGGACATTCTAAGTTGGCCGAACAACTACAGGGACAGTCTTTCGAGATGCCTACTCAGGTTATAACCATTGTGTGTCTTGGACACCCTCAGGTTACAAGTCTTCGGACAACAATTCCTTGCTAATCAATTCAAGTTTATTAAGTTAAACACTCGGGGCTCAGGTGAGTCTCATGGCCCCTATTTTACTGCTTTTCAATCAGGGGTGTGATTACATTACTCGTTTTATTTACATGTTGAACGCAAGTACAAATCAATCAAATACTACATGAGTTGTTTTCACTAATCAATTTAAAGCCCTCCACAACATAGTTTGGTAATACATCTGTAGCGTGAATGTTAGTATATGATATCATATAGGATTGACAATCCTCGTCCGGGTTAGCACGCACTAACTGGTCAAACGGACGTATTAGCATTTGGGAAGACGAGTGTAGATTAGGCACTCGTAGGAGGCAACTCAGTTAGGTTTCCTTAATTGGACCTGACGCTCAAGTTAAGCTCAGACTATGTGCTCATGGTTGTATAACTTTTATTTTGCTTAATTGCATTTTAAATTCAATTATAAAATCTTGCGGTTCATACAAATATATGTTGACATACAAACCTGTGAGCTCACCAGCGTTTCGCTGACCAATTTTAGCATGTATCACAGGTGACCAGCAGTAGGTTGGACAGCTCAATCAAGAACTATTAGCTCGAGTCAGCATGCAAACAATAAGAGATTTAGCTGCATTATTATATTTTGTATAGGTTAATTATGTACTTAAATCTCTCAATTTCAAACCGGGCTAATGTAAACAATATTTTGATGTAAACTTTTGTTTTATCAATATCAATGTAAAACGACGCATGTAGTGGTCGTTCATTATATCTTTTGTGCTGTGTATATTGATTAGTCACGCCCCGACCCGATTCGCTTTCGCAACCCGAATTTGGGGTGCGACACTAAGGATGAAACTTCAGGTATTCTAATTGAGTTTCTAGATCAAATTGAAAATGTATACAAAACGAGAGTTAAGTATATTCGTAGTGATAATGGAACAGAATTCAAGAATTCGACGTTAGATATCTATTGCTTAAGCAAAGGGATAATTCATCAATTCAGTGCACCATATGAACCTCAACAGAATGGTGTGGCTGAAAGGAAGAACAGAACGTTGATTGAAGCTGCTAGAACAATGCTTGCAGATTCAAAGCTTCCGGTCATCTTTTGGGCAGAAGCAGTGAATACAGCATGTCATGTTCTAAATAGAGTTCTTACGGTGAAAAAGCATAACAAGACTTGTTATGAGCTTTTGAACAATAAGAAACCAAACTTAAAAGGATTTGAACCCTTTGGAGTTGCTTGTACAATATTGCATGCTAAATTTGGTGAGAAGGCTGACGAAGGATTTTTCTTAGGTTATATGCCTAATTCTCCAAATAAAAGGGTTTTCAATAAGGTCACTAGTCGTCTGGAGATAGTTTATAACATTGAAGTTACAAGCTATACACCAGATGTACATAAGGGATTAGATTGGCAATTTGATTATTCCGATCTCTTTCAGTCATTTAAAGTTCCCATAAGTGACTTTGTCAGTGATTCAGAGATTTCACAACACTTATTGAATGGAGACTTGGACAATGGTCTGTCTTCAACATCGAGTGTTTCGAAATCTGGAATCAGGACAACAGATGACTCAAATGAAGCTTCTTCAAGTGGGTCTCAACAATTTTCAAAGGATAAGTATCAAGAAACAGAAGATTCTGAAGAGGATCTTCAAACAACGTTTGATGATGTGCTTACTTCTTTGAACCATTTAAAGATCTCTTCAGCAAGTTCAGAAGAAATGCCTTCATTAGAAGAGATTGGTACTAACTTAGGAGATGAGTTAATAGTTGACCCAATACCGGTTACAAGAATGAGTAAGAATCATCCTGTTGAAAACATCATCGGTGATATTAATACTCCTGTTCAAACTAGGACTCAATCTAAAGCTAGTACTTCTGAAAATTTAGAAAGCTTGTATACTGCTATGAAAGAGATAGGGATTCCTAATCAATGTCTATATTCATGCTTTATCTCACAAGTTGAGCCTAAAAATGTGCAAATGGCTCTCAAAGAAAGCTCATGGGTTGAAGCTATGCTAGAAGAACTGCAACAGTTCTCAAAATTACAAGTTTGGGAGTTGGTTGACCTACCAAAGGGAGAGTATCCAATTGGAACTAGATGGGTATTTAAGTGTAAGAGAGATGACCAGGGAGTCATTACTCGCAATAAAGCACGTCTAGTTGTTCAAGGTTTTAATCAACAAGAAGGTATAGATTACAACGAAGTGTTTGCACCAGTTGCTAGGCTAGAAGCAATCAGAGTATTCTTAGCATTTGCATCATTCTATGATATCAAGGTTTATGAGTTGGATGTTAAGAGTGCCTTTTTGTATGGCAAAGTGGAAGAATTGGTGTATGTTGCTCAACCTCCAGGGTTTGCTGATCATGAGTATCCAGATAGAGTATATCGTTTGAATAAGGCTCTATATGGATTACATCAAGCACCGAGGATGTGGTATGCAACACTATCAACGTATCTACTTGATAATGGATTTACAAGAGGAGCAATTGATAGTACCTTGTTTGTAAAATGGAAAAAGAAAGACTTTCTATTAGTACAAGTTTATGTTGATGACATTATCTTTGGATCTTTTGATGAAAAGATGTGTCAAGAATTTGAGAAAGTCATGAGAAAAAGGTTTGAGATGTCTGCAATGGGAGAGTTGAAATTCTTCTTAGGGTTACAAGTTGACCAAAAGAAGGATGGATTCTTTATTCATCAATCTAAATATGTTTATGAGTTATTAGAATGCTTTAAGATGGATGACAGTAAAGTCTACAATACTCCGATTCCAGTTAATCACAAACTAGGTCTGGATACATCGAGTGATCAGGATGTGGATCCTACTCTATATAGGGCCATGATTGGATCACTAATGTATTTGACTGCCTCTAGACCTGACATTATGTTTGTTGTTTGTCTATGCGCAGGATATCAGGCCAATCCGAAAGAGTCACATATGCAGGCTGTTAAACGGATCTTTCGTTACCTCAAAGGGCAACCGAAGCTGGGACTTTGGTATCCAATTGATGGAGACTTATATCTAGTAGCATATACTGATTCGGATTATGGAGGATGCAATCAAAATAGGAAATCTACGACCGGAGGATGTCAATTCTTAGGAGGTAGATTAGTATCTTGGTAGTGCAAGAAGCAAAGCTCAGTAGTCATCTCTACATGTGAAGCTGAGTATGTTGCAGCTGGCAGCTGTTGTTCTCAAGTTCTTTGGATACAACAGCAACTGTGGGATTACGGGTTAAATATAACCAATACTCCTATGATGATTGACAACGAATCTACTATGTCGATCACCAACAATCCTGTGAAGCACAATAAAACTAAGCACATTGATATTCGACATCATTTTATTAGAGACTGTGCTGAAAAGAAAATGATAAGGTTAGTTAAGGTTCCAACTGCGGATAACTTAGCAGACCTCTACACAAAGGCGTTCGACAGAGCAAGATTTGAGACATTGGTTCAACTGAATGGAATGAGAAATCCAGAGTGATTAGTCTTCCAAGGGTATTTTAGTAATAGTTAGTAGTTATTTTTAGTACTTATTAAAAAAAAAAAAAAAAAAGGAGGCGTATAGCATTCAAGTGCTTGTTACCTGCGGGGAATCGCCTCCAATAAAAGAATAAACGAAGTTCTTTTAAAAAAAAAAGCTTTAAGTTTTTAGCTGTAAAAAACTTGGGAAATGATAGTACATTAGGAGAATAAGGCTAAGAATAATAACCTTAAGTATTAAGTATGATGTGTTAGTAGATTCTTATAAGTTGCACTAAAATAACGATTTTTAACTAGGATTACACTTGTATTTATCTTATTATACACCTATATCCACTGATTATAACTTGTCCTTTTACTTAACAAGTGATAAGAATAACTTAAGTCTAGTCAGCTTCATCATACGATTTATTGGTAGGCAGGTTATGCTAAGATTTCCGAGCAGTTAAGAAGTACAAATTTCATGTGTCTTATCTTATGTGATCTGCTATATAACGTATGACATATGTCTTAATTGTTGAATGATAGTACTGCCGTGCACTGTGATCTAAAAATAAAAAAAATTGAAATGATACAAAGTATCATAATGTTAAAAGGTGAGTTATATGTTTCAAAAGAGCATCATTTAGTAACCTATACCTTACATATGAAAGATACAAAGTATCTCGTGTCAAGTGTATGTTATATGCTTCTAAAGAACATCATTTAGTAATCTCTACCTTGCTAATACAAGATACAGTGTTATGTATTGTACTTGAATTCTTCAGTATGTTGTATAGTAGTAACCACTAGATATTGTGCATATTAACAATAAAAGTTTGGCTCAGAAATCTGTGTGTACTCTGTTTATGTGGATCATAATATCGGTAATCGTCTTAAACTGTCTATGATGTTCGAACATTCACCTGTGTGAATAATAAGAAATAATAAGTTATTTTTTGAAGTGTTATATCATGTGGATAAAGGTACATAAGATATAATTTTATAAATATAAGTTTATTACTGATTAAAGTTGTGATTTTATTGTGCTTATATGAATTTCATGAGGTATGTATACTAACAATCGTCTTAGGCTTATTACAATCTAATAAGTACCGCTTATTCTTTCTAATATGATCCCTAAGCAGTTAAAACTTTAAGCGTTTTATATTATGTTAGTTTATTTTCTTAGCATGTTGGTAGTTTTATTATTTTATTTTAAGTTTTAAGTTTTTGTAATTATTTCTTAGGCTTAATAAATAAAAGTTTTAGTTATTATTCTTGTTTTATTTAGTGTTTACCCTTTGGAATTAAATTAAACTAGTTATCTTATATCCGTGTTGAATAAATGTCTCAACTTCAAGTGAAAAACGATTTATTTATTTTTAACTTGAATTTTGACTTAAGGCCATTTTAATAGTGGTGTAAGTCAACTATGCAAAAACATTTATTGTTTTGGCTACATAATTACTTAATTACGTTTTAATTTATACTTTTTATTTAATTCGTATTTTAAACTAATATTGCGAGTTTGACTAGTCAATCTTTGCGAGCCGAGTTGAAACATGTGAATCGAGTAAATAGTATAAAAGAAACAAGTCCAACGAACCGAACCACACTTTCCTATTTACCCTGCGAACCGAATCCAAAATCCTCTGCGACTCGAAATTTGGCGAAACGAATCGAATTTAATTTTCGATTGATTTTCTGATTTTTAGTACAAGGAAGGAATTTTTGATCCATGGAACTTTTACAACTTTGGATTACGCATCTTTTGAAGTAAGTTTCATGAGATTTCACCGAGTAATTTGTGAGATATAGATTGGTTTACTTTTTTGCATGTGTCGGTTTAGTTTATCACGGATTTTGACCAATTAGTGATTTAGAAAACCTAAAACATGCTTACAATGCTTAATAGATGGTTAATGAACATGTTATAATCGATTAATTGCTTTGAAACATATTAGATTGCTACGTTGATGTTTGAATTCGTTGAGCAGATGATCCTGCGAACCGAGATCTATCTCGCTTCGCAGCTCCAACGAATTGAGATGATGAGTTGAACGAAGCGAGACGACTTCAACTCATTTGACTTCAGTTGACCGAAGCGAGACAAGTTCACCTCGTTTGACTTCCGTTGACCGAAGCGAGACGAGTTCAACTCGTTTGACTTGAGTTGACCGAAGCGAGACGAGTTCACCTCGTTTGACTTCAGTTGACCGAAGCGAGACGAGTTCAACTCGTTTGACTTGAGTTGAACCGAAGCGAGACGAGTTTACCTCGTTTGACTAGGGTTGACCACAACGACTCGAATTCAACTCGCAGGGTTTCTGCGAAGCGAGTTGAAAGATTTAATTAATTTTATTTTTATTTTTATTTTTAAAATTGACTTAATTTGACTTTGAGAACTGAATTAACTTTGTTGACTTCAGTTGACTATGTAAAATTAAGTAAATTTTATAATTTTTCAATTATAACTTGTTTTCGATTTGAGAATCGTTTGGTTACGAATAATTAACAAGTTATCCGTTTTTATACATATAGACTTAAGAACTTTTGTTTATAAGTTAAAATATGTGTAATATCTTAACAATTTAAGTTATTTCATATCGAAAGTCTTCCGTCTCATAGTGTAGTCGAGCAGCGTGTCCCGATACTTATCGCCGATATGATAACTCAAATTGTTATTCTTAGCTAACGAACTTTATATATAATTTATAGAATATACTTAGACGTTCGATGATCTTTTTGATCATAATACATTAAAGTGTAAATTATCTAATGTTCGTTAACTTAATTCTTTTGCTATTTGTGTAATTTTGAATTACAGATATGGCTAACAGATCTTTTGAGAAGGGTCACAACATACTGGTGAATTTAGATGTCAATGAGCGTGGTGCTGAGCGATTTGAGCAGATTTTGACATACTTAGCACGTTCGAGAATTCGATTTGCTATTACCGAGTCACCTCCACTGAACAAAGACCTTCTTACCCAGTTTTGGATGAACATTGTATATGATGGTGCTGCTAACCCGCCTACAATACGTACGATGGTAAATCAACATCCGATTTCTTTTACTGCTGATGATTTACGACAGCTACTGTAGCTAGGCACTTCTGAGCAAGAAGCTGGTCTGGCTGCTTATTCAGCTGACTTTATCGAAGAAGCTCTAGGTCGTACAGGTTATTCAGGACCTAGGAGAGGACGCCAGTTTGTCAAGGCATTCGTACTAGGACAATGGAGATTTCTCTTTACTGTTATAGTATCTATTTTTGGAAACAAGAAGTCAGGATTAGATGAGCTTAGTCCTGAGTTGATGTCAGCTGTACTGTCACTGGTTTATAATAAACCATACAGTTTTTCTTCGTATATCTTTCAGTCCTTCAGAGGACAGATCACCGGAGCTGCTAGGACGTTGTTTATTCTTTATCCTAGATTCTGCATGCTCCTGATTCGAGCTCAAGTTCCAAACTTGCCAGCTTATGCAGCTGATTTTCAAGTTGAGACCATCGGATTGCGAGGTTACAACGCTTGCTTTTTGTTATCCAAGCGTAAAGATGAGATTAAGCCTGAGGCAGCTGATCTTTTTGGGCATCTTCTTGATGCTGATTATGTTGCTCCACCAAACAATGGTTGGATGGATTCCGGAGCTCACGGTCAAGCTCAAGCTCAACAACAACAACAAGCTCAACCTTAACCTCAACCAGCAGCAGAGTCACAGGAACTCATTGAGGATGTTTTACATCAGGCTGAACATCAAGGCCAACAAGTTGTGCCTGAGCTAGCTGCTGAGGTTCTTCATGAGGTTTTGGTACAGATTGATGATGATACAGATCCCTTGCTACGGGATATTGATAGTTATGTTGCACAATCTGAGGTAATTTTATAATTATATAGTAATATTGGTACTTCGCTGTTATATTATTATCACATTATTATTATATAATGCAAATGTTATAGATATTTAGTTAATTAGATATTATTTCTGATTATAAAATTTAAATATCATTATGATCAGGGAGCTGAGACTGCAGACCCAGAGGTTACTCGACCTGAGGGTGAGCAGGGACAACTTGATAGATCTGAGGGTTTACCTTCTAAGGTATTTATCAGATTAATCATAAATATATAGAACTTGTATGATAGAGCTTTTAGGTAATCATAAATGTTTAATATATTTAATATTTAGGATTCTGATGTTGGTCCATCTGGAGGCCGTGATGGTCAATCGGCTTCAGATGATGATGATAGTACTCCTTCTCCACCTCCAGATGCTGGTTATATTAGATACCGATCAAGGATGATTCCCGATCCAGCACTGAAGGAGAAGAGGAAGGCTAAGGAAGTCGACCCAGACTTCAGTATTATTGACGAAAGTCCTGAGGAAGAGGATCTACCTCTTATTCCTCAACGCCGTAAGCGTTCCAGGACATTGCTCATTCAGGATGGTATGTTTTATTTAGAGTTAGCTAATCTTAACTTGTTGTTTATCAGGAGTTAAACTGAGACAGTTAGTTCTGTGACAGTTGCTCAAGATACATCCCAGGTAGAGACAATGATACCGGTGGTTACTGAACCAGTATCTGTACCATCTGAGGTATGAGATAAACGTTTAGTATTACGAGTATTATAGATATTTAATTAGAGATTGAGACAGAGTTATCTGTAACAATTACTTATTAAATTATATCTAACTTTATAGGCTGAGAAACTGCTTGAGTCAGTGGAACCAGAAATGGTCTCCAAGACTGTTGAGGAGGGAGTTGCAGAACTGGTGCATGATGCTCAGTTTCCGACCAATAAAGCTAGTAGATTTGCAGCTAGTCTTCTCAAAGAAGAGTTATCTCAAGCTATTCCACCACTTACACGTGAATCATACATTGCTTCAGTGACACCGCCTGGACCATCAACAATTTCTGTTATTCCGACGACTGATGCTGAAAGGATTACATCCTTAGAGTCAAGAGTTAAGGAATTGGAATAGAGTACTTCCAGGATTCCAGGGTTGTTGGCTGAGAATGTTTCTCTTGCTCAGCAGATGGTTCATATCAGTGAATCACATTTGACTCTGCTGAAGACTCATGAAACTTTGCTTGCTGATTTTACTGCCCAGCGACTGAAGCTTGAACACTTAGAACGTTTGGTGTTGAGAGTGCATTCAGGACAGTCTGCTCAGGGGGAGATAATGATATATCATGAAGCTTGCAAAGAGGATGAGTTAGCTAAGAAGAGAAGAGATGATGATCCCGATGCTCAGAAAGATGGTGAGCCGACTGGTCCTTCAAAGACTGGTGAGCAAGCTATTATTCAGGGGGAGTCTGCATGTGTTGGTGTTAGTGGTGATGGTGCTGGTACAAGTGCTGCGGGTACAAGTGAAGCTGGTAAGACAACTTAGACTTGTGTAGATATTTGTACATAGAATTTTAGTTGAATTATAATTGTAATTTATAATTGTAACTTAATAGTTTTTGTAATATATTCGGCTTGAGATTATTATTATTACAAGTAAGATATATTATAAATTGTTTAAGTTATTTGATTTTGAAAAGTTAAATAAATTAGTGATCGAAAGTCTTCCGACTCATTGAGAAGTCGAGCGGCGTGTTCTGATTTATTTCAGCGGTCAAAGTTTATTTTAACTTAGACATTTTAGACTTAGAGAGTTTTTATAACTGACAAGTTAAATATGTATGATTTTTAACTAGACAAATGATATATAATTTAAAGATATAGTTGAAAGTTAAGTTGTTGCGATATAATAGTTCAATTAAGTCTTGGAAATTATATAAGGTAATTAATAGTGAATTTAAATGCTTGGTGATTATTCATAATGCATTAGAATTTAAAGTTAATTAATATTTGCTAAGTGTTTATAAGACTTAAGAATTCTTTGATTGATTCAAGGTAATTAATAAAAGAATTATAAGTTATATAGATTGGTTATATTAACACAATTGAAATGAATAATGAAATTTTTAGATTGATTCAGAGAAATCAATAAAAGAATTTATATTATTAATTTGATTTGTGTAGATATGGAAATGCTAGAATTAAGTGACTCTGGAAGTGATATGTTTGATGAAATTGATGAAGAAATTGATTTTGATCTTGAAGAAGGAGAATTTTTACTACCTGATGATTGGACTGCTGTACCTATGAATGTACAAGACATTGGTGTAGATCCAGATGCAAATATTGATGAACACCATGTGAGTCCATCTAGGACAGAAGTTATTATTGAAAATGATCAAGGTCCAACAGTTGTCGATGTAGATGAAGAAATCGATGACTCAACCGATTCTGAAAATGATGAAATCTTAATTCCTACCAAGAATCCAGCAGTTTTTCTTAGAAAACTTCCTAAACAGAAAAAGGTTGGAGTTTCTGAAGTTGATATAACTGGGAAACGGGAACCTAAAAGAGGGATTATTGGTTGGTACTTTGACTCTGAGCTGAAGCTGTTTGCTATTAAAAGGTTTGACGGAGTTCAATATTTTGAGCGAAAGCTTGCAGTATTTAGTTCTTTGCCTAGATTTGAGATTCGAGATTTGGCTCGATTACCTTTGAATAACTCAAGTGATGATTTTGTTGGAAAATATGTTGAACACATAATCAAGACTGAGGTTAGAGCTAATAAATTTGAAAAGATTAAGCCAAGAAAAGGAAAGACTATTAAACTGGCAGAGAGAAGTCAAAGGACAGGACGAAGAAGAAGAAAGAAGATTTATCCATCTGTTAAGTATGTACAGCAGATTCCATTGAAGACAATGCCATAAGATATTTTGGAAAATATGAAGAGTTGACATGTGGATTCAGAGACTGGAGAAGCTGTCATGGTTGAATCTGATGATGAGGTTGAAGGTGGTGAGAGAGAAATCTTATGAATTTTATGACCATCAACACCTAATGAACATGTCGAAGAAAGATTTGATAAAATTGAATGAAAATAGAATCTTGACGACAGTAGCATGGGGTGACTTAGCACGTGATTATCAAATGATGGTTAAGACTTGTATTAAATTGAAGATTTATGCTGGCAGTAAGATTTATAAGTAAAGATCAAAGACAACTTGAAGACCTGATAGCATAGATGCTAGAGCTATTGTCAAGGGGGAGTCTGTTGGGACATGTATGTGTGACAACAGATCTAGCTTGTAATAGTACTAGTGATTATTGTAATCAAGTTTGTACAATTGATTTGGATTTGTAAATGATATTAGTTTGGTATTAATATTCGTTAAATATATTAGTATGTTAAAGTGTTAGACGAATATCGAATACGATGTTACAAACTAAAGTCTGTGAGATAAGATCTCAAGTCGCAGAACTTAGTCATGCGAGATGAGATCTGGGCTCGCAGAGCTGCGAACCGAGTCGAGATGGGCTTGGTCGTGGGCTGCGAGTTGAACTCGACTCGCAGAGCCCATCGACCTGCGAATCGAGTTTGGCTAAAACCTATAAATACTCAATTAGGTCAAATCCGTAAAAGACTTTTGGCAATTCGTTTTTCCAGAGAACTAAAACGATTCTAAGCATTCATAAGGTTAGGTATTGATCGATTAACATTAATTAATCGATACAAAACCTTGTTGATTAACCAATTTGCTATTATCTTGCGAAACAAACCGTTCACATACTGTGAACCAAGTATTGAGGAATTCCGCGCCTTAATACCTAAGATAACCTCGTTATCGATCCACGTACTAGGGACTTACAGTTTGTAAACAGTTGTTGCCATAATAGTTAAGTAAATGTGTTGTGTAATGTTATCCAAATATAGTTCGGTTTGGGATGTTGCCCAAAATACAGTTTACGTGGGATGTTACCCAAAACACAGTTTACATGAGATGTTACCCAAAACACAGTTTGAAATACGTTGCTGGTCATTCTCCAGCATTTCCAAAACAGTATCGGTCGTTCTCTGGTCTAAAGACGCACGAGTCGTTCTCCCGTCCAACTCGGACAGTCGTTCTCTGGCACTAAACACTGTTGGTCGTTTTCCAGCGAAACACAGTACTGGTCGTTCTCCGGTCTAAACACGCACGGGTCGTTCTCCCGTCCAACTTGGCCAGTTGTTCTCTGGCACTAAAATACGTTGCTGGTCGTTCTTCAGCGTTTACATAAAAAGTGTCGGTCGTTCTCCGGTTTACCAAACAAAGTTTAACAAGTTTATAGTATGAAAATGTTGTTTCATAATACCAGTTTTATGTAAGAGTTCAACAGTCTAAAGTACTCTAATCATTCGAGTAAAACAAGTATACAATCATGTAAGTAAAAGCAGTTATGGCAATCAATAAAGCAGTTGACTATGTTTCTCACCCCAAGTTGATAGTGGTAAGACATTTAAAAGTGGGGCTGTGAACTCACCTGATGAGTTAAGTAAAGTGTGAGTGCTAGCAAAGCCTAAAGCCCAAGTCTAGTCCGAAATCTCCTAATGCCCTAAACGTATGAGATTTAATAAGTATGTGGATGTCTAAGTTTGACCATCCATGCTAATGTTCACGCAACTAAATTATGTCCAAAGTGTTTGTAAATAGTACTTTTATTATTGAAATCAAGTTTTTATATCATTTTTAAACTTAATGTCCAAGTATTATCTTTTGGTAAACATTTACATTATATTATGAAGTGCTGAAAAATGTTGACCAAAATTGACCGCGAGTATAGATTGCCCCGCGAGTTGAGATTGCCTTGCGAGTTGAGATTGGCCCACGAGTTTACCTCGCGAGTTGAGATTGCCCCGCGAGTTGAGATTGAATCTCAACTCGCGAAACTCGTTGTTCGCGATTTTTGTGCATAATATCGCGTAAAAAGTCAAGTTTTTACTACCGATGTCTCTCTCATTCTGGAATGATTCTTGGCATTTTAAACTTAGAAACAGTACAAATTAGTGATATTATGCCAAGATGGTCAAAACAAGGTTGCACAACAAAAATCAAGCAAAACGGATGAAAAACAAAGATTCCACGCACGTTTGAAGATTCAAGGCATCAAAACAAGATTTCAAGACAAAAGTGCCCATCATCAAAATCCATCTCATCCAAGATGTTCGTTTTCAAATTACGAATCCAACAGAAGAAGAATCAACAAAAACGGACGAAGAATGAAGATTCTACGTACGCCGGAAGATCCAAATGACTCGTACGAGACATCCAAAGATGGGAGACATCGTTTTGGGATATCTTTATATCAAATTCTTCATTTTTGAATTACGAATTCAATGCAAAAAGAATCAACACAAACGGACGCATAACGAAGAAGATACGCGTGGATTAAGAAATACAACGAAAGACGGCGAACCGGGGCGGGGGTGTGCCAGCCGCCGCGGCCACCACCAGGCTGCCGCCGGCCACCTGGTGGGCGGTGCCGGCCGCCTGCAGCCTGTCCCATTTCCGCTTTTTGGTACTTGCATGTACCCGGTGCGCCACCTTTCCATGCTTTTTCGTACCCGGTGCGCCACCTTTCCATGCTTTTTCGTACCCGGTGCGCCACCTTTCACTCTTTTTCTAATGTGAGCCTAGGAATGCTAATGTGAGCCACATTTCACCTATAAATAGCAGCCCTTAGACCTCATTTGAACACACACTCTAATACACTCACACATTCTTACACCCATACACACTCCTTTTCAATTTTCACTTTCTCACTCTAGCAATTCTCTTATGTTATAGTCTAGGATTAATGTAATTAATCTACGGATTAGTATAGAGGCTAGAACGAACGTTAGGAGGTTTGAAGATTCATCTTTGTATGTGTAAACGAGTTTTCAATCATAATAATACGCTGCTGCGCATTTATTTCCGGGTGATATCTAAACCTTTATCATACTTACTTTATTCCATATTTTAATTATGTGTTATTGCTTGGTATGTGATATATTTGTTTCCATGAATTGCAAGTAGTTTATTATTGTGATTGTTGATGATGTAGATAATTCTAAGTAAGGATGACATTATATAATTAATGTACGACAATCGTAAAGAGATATGACGGCCCCTATTCGACTGTTTATCCGATATAGTACTGGAAACGCTTTAAGGCGAAGTACAAATGTATGGAAGTCGGTAAATGACCAAAGGTAGTTATATCTCTGGAATCAGCTCTGGTTTAATAGTTGGAATTCTGAAAGGGTAATACAACTTCACAACTAACTGGTATATCCTACGAAAGTCAAAACACTATAAAATGATGTTCGTAAAATACGTTCAGATAAAATAGGAATTGGTAACCCTTGTAGCGTTAAGACTTTATGAATTTAAGTTTAATTTATGGATTACCCTTTCTGGTTATCCACGTGACTGCAACCTAGTAATTAGGACCTGATCAACCTTAATTATGGTAAGTAGTTATCTGTGCCCATGACACGCAATAAGTAAGACACATTGAAACCACTCGTTGTATATATTAGGTTTACATTTCTGCACTGCTTTACATTTAGTTAGATAGAGTGTCACTTTCACTGTCAATTACTCTTGACCGCATGTTGATGTGAGAAACTGTGGAACTACTACGTAAAGTACACTGTCTATCATTGAAAGGAATGGTCCGCATATAAAACACGTTTTAACAAACTGCGAATAATCTGGGGATGTATAACTGTTTGAAAAGGAGAGATTTGAATCATAAGTCGAAGTAACTAGCACTTAAATGAATGATAACAGGACTTCGGAATAAGAGTAAAGTCGTAATCACCTAGAATCCTTAAAACACCAAGTCTCACAAAATCGGCGGTCTATGTAACACCCCCAAATTTAATGTTGCGCGGAAGCAAGCTTTGGGTGTTACTAATCAATAATCAAGCACCAAAGTAAAGCAAACGACATCTATATGCAACGTCGTACAATAGTACAAAAGTATTACATTGTTAAAGTAGAGTATTAAGCTTCGAGTTCAAAAATAGTTCCTAGAGATTCTAAAACATAACTGATATACAAAAAGTAATGCAAAAGAATCTCCACAAGTTTTTATGCATGCGACTCGAGCTACCAGTCCTATGGGTGTACAGTCCTACTGCTGCGGTAAACCTGAGATAGATGCTAAAAAATGTCAACCAAAAGGTTGGTGAATCTTACAGGTTTAGTAAAGTAAATCAATTATGAACCACAAGTAAGTACCAGTAATGCCCTCGAGCATAGTTAGTAAATCAGTAACTCAGTAAATCAGTAGGTCAACACAGTTACCATGAGCTAACAAGTTGAAGCTTAACAGTGTAGTGTGAATGGTACAATCAAGTACAGTATCACGTACCCCCGTGAGTGCTATCCGAACACTCATATGTAACAAATACTAATATAACTGTTTCTACGGTGAAATCCGTGGTGGCGCTACCACCCCAGGCAGGGATTGTCAGTCCCAAATGGATCCATTTACTAGTAATCGCGCTTAAGTCCATAACTAACAACTTATGATAGGAGGCTTTCAGTGGATAAAAGTAACTCATGTAATGCGTGTAAAAGTAGTGTAAACAGTTCAGTACTTGTGTTCATACGTAAAACGGTAGCAAATATCTCACCCCAAAGTAGAAAATGGTAAAAATGGGGCTGTAAGACTCACCTGAGTCTAGCAAGTATGATACTTTCGTGTAAGCGAAATAGTATCCCGGATGTAATTCCGTAAGTTGGTTCTCCGAACCCTGCAATCTTCTAGCGTCTGAAACGCACAAGGTTGTAAGCAAGTAAGTAAGCTGGTGTCACGAGGGATCACACATGCTAGTTGTCCAGTCAACTAGAAAATGTCCAAGTATTTGTTTGTACGTTTGTAATCATTTTGTATATAAGTGTGGCCCGTTGGTGACGGAGGTGTAATAATAATTCAAATATTATTATCATGTAATTCATCGTGTTTGTATACCTTGTAAAGCATATACATAAGTTGGTTATTTGTAATGTGACGTGTAACCGTCGTTCGGATGTAAGTCCGTGCGAGTGTAAGCTCGTAGTAATGTAGGTGTAATCCCATTCTAAGTGTGAGTGTAATCTCATAGTGGTTTCGAGTGTAATCTCATGTAATATTTGGTTATTGTAAGTATCCCATACTTAGTAAGTAATGTATTTTCAAGTTTCTGTTTTATGCGACACTGCATGCGTCGCTTGTATTGTGATAGCGTCACTGAGGTCAGTGTCGGTATAAGTGTCGGTACATGAGGCGTCACTCAGGTGAGGCGTCACTTTAGGTAAGTTTCGGGTAAGGTGCGTCACTAAAGGGGTGGCGTCACTTTGGCAAATGACGCTATTAATGCGTTTTAACGATTTTATGCGTCACTCGGGTAAGTGTCACATACTGTTTTTGGGCTGCATGCGACACTTCCTTCTGGTTAGTTTTGGTGTTTGTCGAAAACGTGTTTAAGGATCTCCGTTCGACCCGAAACTTTTACACAAACTTTATTTTGGTTTATAGGGTTTGTAAAATTTGTCGGTTCGTGTCGGGGTTAGCCCGAAGTGTCGGTTTTTAAATAATTTCCAAAACAGTCCCTACATTATATTTTCCATATTTTTAACCCGAATCAACCCCCGATCTCGCCCATTTCTAATCCGAATCAAGCCTAACCAAAAATCACACATATTCTCCTAGGTGTCTTGTTTATTTCTGCACTTTATGATACTTTTATAAGTTCATTTACTATTTTAAACAAAAATAATTATGAAGGGTGGTCAGATTTGGCCCAAAACAGACATTTGTTCAAAGATCGAGTTACACCCAAAAATCCGTGAATTTCTGGAAGTAGCCAAACAAGAACTTTTTAAAGTTAACTAAATATGTGAGGTTTTGGCACTCGTTTCATACGTTTTAGTGGTCTAGAACTCAAGATATGGTCTCGAGAAGGAGGTAGATATTTCTGTCCGCCGAAACAGTACTGCGCACCTTAACAGAAATATTATTTTAAAATAGTAAACGAAGTCGATATGTTACGAAATTGGTGTTACATTTTAGGTTTAAGAAACGTCCATTTTTGTTGAGAGGTGGATTTTATAAAAATCGTGGAAATTGACCAACTTTCTGGACAGAAAGTTAGAGTAGTGTATCGAGTTGTAAAAAGCATTTCGATTTATGTTTCGGAGATGTAATCGTTAAGTGGACATTATAACAAGTAATTATATGTTTCACAAGTATATATAATGAAAGTTCAAGAGTTCTTACAAAGATTTGATGAAGAGAGGAAAGAAAGACGTTGTAGGCTCGTTTCCTCGTGAAATCTTGAAAATCGGCTTGGTGGTGTTATGGTGGATGGATGGTAGATTATGGTGATGATTTAGGTGGTTGTGAGGTCTGGAAAACCAGTAAATTTTTAGTGGTAAGGGGGAGGGAGAGAGAGATTGGGGTTGTGTGTGAAGAATGGTGAAGTGTAGTGAAGGTAAATGGGGTATGGGTGTAAGGAGTGATCAAATAAGCATGGGAGGCCATGGCTCATGCAGAATTTCTGCATAAAATCGTGGGGGTCCCACCCCATGTGATGTATAAATTGTTTCCTTAAATTTGCACTCCGTGCGGTGTTCGTTTACCAGTTCGTTTCGACGTTTATTTAGGCGTTAAACGTTTGTTACGCGTATTTAACTAACGATTTAAAACCCGATATTTTAACTTGAAGTATTTTATCAAAATACTTAATAATGAGTTATAAAAGTATAACTTGAGTTTATTTTGCGTGTCAGGCGCTTTTCACGCGTTTTTGTTTCGTACGGAGTGTTTTATACGATATTTAATACGTGTAATATATTCTCGCAATATATTAAGATAAATAATGTTTTGCTTGGATAAATCCACATTATTTTAAATGGTTTGTCACCAACGTCCATATTTTCATTGTCGGATATCCATCCGGTTCATGAGTGTACGATTTAAACAAATCGTATAAACGTGTATGTAATTACACATAATGTTACATATATTTAGATTAATACAAAACTAAATACACGTAATTACAAGTAAGTTAGGCACTAATTAAAGTCCTAATTTGGCGGGTGTCACATTCTCCCCTTGTTAGGAGAATTTCATCCCGAAATTAGCTCGTAGTCGCGGTGTGAGTAGGGTCCGTAAACAAGTCTGGATATTTCTGTCGCATTTGATCTTCCCATTCCCAAGTGAATTCAGGACCACGCCTCGAATTCCACCGGACTTTTAAAATGGGAATACGACTCTGTTTTAAGCGTTTGACCTCACGGTCCATAATTTCCACGGGTTCCTCGACAAAGTGTAGTTTGTCGTCAATGTGTATCTCATCAAGAGGTATAATAAGTGTCTCATCCGACAGACACTTTTTGAGATTCGAAATGTGAAAAGTAGGGTGCACGCTACTGAGTTCGGAAGGTAGCTGCAGTCTGTATGCCACTGGACCAATCCTTTCAAGAATTTCGAACGGTCCAATGTATCTGGGATTCAGTTTCCCACGTTTGCCAAAATGGATGACTCCTTTCCAAGGCGATACTTTCAGGAGCACTCGATCCCCAACCTGGAATTCGAGGTGTTTGCGTCTCACGTCAGCATAGCTCTTCTGACGATCACGCGCAGCTTTCAGTATGTCGGCGATCTTTTCAGTGGTTTCGTGAATGATTTCTGGACCAGTGAGTTGTGTATCCCCCACCTCAGTCCAATAAACGGGTGATCGACACTTACGACCATAAAGTGCCTCGAAAGGTGCAGCCTTTATGCTGGTGTGATAGCTGTTGTTGTATGAAAATTCACACAACGATAAGTGATTTTCCCAGTTTTTACCGAAGTCAACTACGCAAGCTCGTAGCATATCCTCCAGTGTTTGTATAGTACGTTCGCTTTGGCCGTCAGTTTGTGGGTGGTAAGCAGTACTCATATCCAATCGAGTACCAAGAGATTTTTGTAGCGATTGCCAAAAGCGAGAAGTGAATCGACTATCTCTGTCAGAGATAATTAAGATGGGAACGCCGTGTCTTGACACGATCTCTTTTAGGTAGATTCGTGTCAAACGTTCCATCTTGTCAGTTTCCTTGATGGCCAGGAAATGAGCAGATTTTGTGAGACGATCTACGATCACCCAAATGGTATCGTAACCGCTCGGTATTTTTGGGAGTTTGGTAATGAAGTCCATGGTGATCTGCTCCCATTTCCATTGAGGGATTTCCAATTATTGCAGCATTCCGGAAGGTTTCTGATATTCGGCTTTAACCTTGAAACAAGTAAGGCACTTGCTAACATAGGTTGCAATGTCAGCTTTTATGTTAGGCCACCAATACAACTGTTTGATGCCATGATACATTTTGTCAGCGCCAGGGTGGATAGAGTATCTAGACTTGTGAGCTTTATCCATCACCAAGTCTCGTAGGTTCCCAAAACTTGGTAACCAGATTCTGTTAGAAAAGTATTTGGCCCCGTCAGGTTTGGTCTCATACTGTTTATCCATGCCTCGCATGGCCTCGTGTTTCACATTTTCAGCTTTGAGTGCTTCGAGTTAAGCGGCAAGAATTTGGATTATGAGATCGTTGTGTATAGTCATACTAAGTGCTCGAACTCGGAGGGGTTTCACTCGTTCCTTACGACTTAGGGCATCGGCCACAACGTTGGCTTTGCCAGGATGGTAACGGATTTCGCAGTCATAATCGGTAAGTAATTCGACCCAACGGCGTTGTCTCGTGTTTAGATCTTTTTGGTCGAAGATGTGTTGGAGACTCTTGTGATCAGTGAAGATTGTACACTTGGTACCATACAAGTAGTGTCTCCAGATTTTAAGAGCGAATACAACTGCTCCCAACTCTAGGTCATGAGTGGTGTAATTCTTTTCGTGGACCTTGAGTTGCCGAGAGACATAAGCAATAACTTTTTCTCGTTGCATCAACACGCAACCGAGACCTTGGTGTGAGGCGTCACAGTACACCACGAAGTCATCGTTACCCTCGGGTAAGGATAGGATAGGTGCACTACAGAGTTTCTGTTTCAGTCATTGAAAGGCTGACTCTTGTTTTTCAGTCCAGTCGAACTTCTTATCTTTCTGAGTCAGTGTAGTGAGTGGTTGAGCTATTTTTAAGAAATTCTCAATGAATCGCCTGTAGTATCCAGCGAGTCCTAAGAATTGGCGTACTTCAGTGGGTGTAGTAGGTGCTTGCCAGCACTTGATGGCTTCAATTTTGGAAGGATCAACATGAATTCCTTGACTGTCAATCACGTGTCTAAGGAATTGTACAGTTTGCATCCAGAACTCACACTTGGAGAATTTGGCATATAATTCCTCGTGCTTGAGTAGTTCTAGAATGGTCTTCAAGTGTTGCGCGTGTTCTTGTTCATTGCGCGAGTAAATCAGAATGTCATCAATGAAGACGATGACAAACTTGTCGAGGTAAGGCTTACACACCCGATTCATAAGGTCCATGAATACTGCTGGTGTATTGGTCAAGCCGAATGGCATCACTTGGAATTCGCAATGCCCATAACGAGTTCGAAAAGCTGTTTTAGGGATATCTTCCTCACGAACTCGGAGTTGGTGATAACCTGACCTTAGATCGATCTTTGAATAAAAACTTGACCCCTGAAGTTGGTCAAACAGGTCATCAATACGAGGTAGTGGGTAACCGTTCTTGACGGTTAATTTGTTGAGCTCACGGTAGTCGATGCACATGCGGAAAGAACCGTCTTTCTTTTTCACAAACAGGGCCGGGGCTCCCCAAGGCGAGGAACTCGGTCGAATAAATCCCTTATCCAGGAGTTCTTGTAGTTGAGTAGACAACTCCTGGAGTTCGGATGGGGCTAAACGGTACGGTGCTCGTGCCACGGGTGTTGCGCCGGGCACAAAGTCAATAGAGAATTCGACTTGTCTAGGTGGCGGAAGGCCAAGCAAGTCTTTAGGAAAGACTTCTGGGAAGTCTCGAACAATAGGCACATCCTCAAGTCACTTCTCCTCCGACTGTTTCTCCATAACATGCGCGAGGATTGCCTGGTACCCTTTTCTCAGGTATTTCTGGGTTTTCATACACGAATTGATATTCAGTCTCGTCCCACCGGTCTCCCCTTGTATGACTAGATTTCCACCAGTGGCGAGAGGGATACGAACGATTTTCTCAAAAGAGATGATTTTGGCACGGTGTTTGGATAGCCAATCCATACCGACAATGATGTCGAAGCTGCCGATCTCAACAGGCATAAGGTCAATAGAGAACAGCTCATCAGCTAAGCTTAAGGTGCAGTTAGGTATCAAACTGTTGGCCTCAATAAGTTTGCCATTTGCCAACTCTACTATGTACTTAAAATCTAAGGCAACAGGTGTGGTGTCAAGTAGTGAACCAATCAGAAATGAAACTCCTATCAGCACCAGTATCAAATAACACAAAAGCAGTCAGATTATTGAGAAGGAACGTACCCGTGACCACATTCGGGTCTTGGCGGGCATCCCTAGCATTAAGTACAAAAGCTCTGCCCCGAGCATTGTTGTTGTCCTTTTTCTTGTTCTTCAATTTGGGGCAGTCACTTTTGAAATGTCCAGCAACTCCACATTCATAACAGGTTCTGGGAGTGTTGGGTTTGGTATTGGTATTGGCAGTGTTGGTCCTGCAGTCTTTAGCAAAGTGCTCAGATCGCTTGCACTTGCTACAAGGGCAAGAACCATTATGATGAAGTTGGCACCTAGAACAGTAGGGTTTGTCCCCTGGTATTCCTTCTTGTTATCAGAACTAGAGGTGTAGGCTTTGATGGTTTCAGGCTTCTTAGATGCTTGTTGGTTTTGATTCTGGTTTCCAGAGTTACCAGACCACTTCCTCTTGTTGTTGTTGCTAGCGGGTGGGATGGGTGTTTCAAGGCTAACAACCATGGCCATAAGTTCATGCGCCATACGAATGGCACTCTGAATGTCAGTTGGTTTGGATGAGGCCACGTTCCCCTGGATACTCTCCGGGAGTCCACGAATGTACCTCTGAATACGCTTGCGTTCGGGATCAACCATAGATGGACAGAGGAGAGCAAGCTGTTGAAACCTAGTGGTATAACCAATGATATCGGTTCCTTGAACCGTCAAATGCCAGAACTCCTCTTCCAGATGCTGGAGTTCCTCATTTGGACAGTACTCATCAGTAAGCTTTTTCTTCAGATCCTCCTAGGGAATTTGGTATGCAATGTCAATGCCCACTGCCTGAGCATAGGCGTTCCACCAAGTCAAAGCACCTTCAATGAAAGTGCAGGTGGCATACTTAACCTTGCAGTCCTCGGGACAGTTGCAGATCCGGAAAACTGATTCCATTTTCTCGGCCCATCTAATCAATCCTATGGCCCCTTCAGTACCTTTAAAATTTAAAGGTTTACAATTGAGGAAATCTTTGTAGGAGCAGGGCCGTATTGGAGGTCCATTTACAGCGGAGTCCTCGCCGCCCAAGTGCGGCCGAGCAGCTATGGCCTGCGCCACTGTTTGAGCAATCAGTTGGGCGGATTCGACATCATCGTATGTATGTCGTCGAGGTGGCATAATGCTGTATATCAAAGGGAAGAGGTCGGTAAGATGTTTGCACAAGGTTATGATATATCACATGCGTAAGTATATATAAGGTGGTAATATACAACAGCACGAAGCGATAGTCATAATTGATTAGATAGTAAGATTTGATTCTGTACAATACATGAGTTCCAAAAGATTACAGAATCTAGAGTCTACAAAAGATGTCGGGAACATTACATTCGGTCTGGTTACAAGAGTTTACATAGCTAGCTAATAGGTTACATGATAACCACTACACTAAGCTTGATGTAGGTTGAGTTATGATAATAGAGAAGTGAGATGATTAACAGATTCTGCAAGCCTGCTAACCATTCTAAGAGCATCCTCGGTTTCCCGTAGACGCATCTCGCATTCTCGCAGCCTTGACTGCAGAACAGAGATTTCATTTTGGTTACTGATCACTTGGTTGTGAATAGTCCCCATGGTTTCGATAGTTTCTCCCAGATGGTCGTGAAGTGTGTCCATGTTATCCACAATGTTCTCGTGATCTTGGGAGACTTGGTTGATACGTTCAAGGGCTGTGAGTCTCCAGTTCCCACGAGTCTCCTGCAGCTCTATGTCCATTTCGCAAAATCATCGCTCATGGTGGTTTAGCCTGGCGGCTAAAGCTGGTACTGAATAGGGGTTAGTTCGAGGTGACATAGTGGTCCTCCTAGAAATCCGTGGGTTTTGTGATCTCGGTTGATGAGAACATGACGAAGTAGGTGGTGTTTCAGTAGGAGTGTTTGCCATTTCTGTGGCAAAAATATTGAGTATAGTGAGGCCTGTATACATATTAATCACATAATAATATAGTAGAGCCTAATGTGTCTAGCACAGTCAAGTAATGGTCCCGTTTATCAAGTGGTCAAAGTTAACTAGTGTATACCTGTTCAACATAACCATTTCAGACCTCACATCATCTTTCTTTAATTGTACATAGTTGATCAGGCTATGTTAAATTAAAGTCGTATGATGTAATTCCTGAACCAGTCATACCTAGTAAGGAGATACAGCCTAACGGTCATAGTCTAGGCCCACTAATGCAACCTAGTTCGCTATAACCTTAGGCTCTGATACCAATCTGTAACACCCCCAAATTTAATGTTGCGTGGAAGCAAGCTTTGGGTGTTACTAATCAATAATCAAGCACCAAAGTAAAGCAAACGACATCTATATGCAACGTCGTACAATAGTACAAAAGTATTACATTGTTAAAGTAGAGTATCAAGCTTCGAGTTCGAAAATAGTTCCTAGAGATTCTAAAACATAACTGATATACAAAAAGTAATGCAAAAGAATCTCCACAAGTTTGTATGCATGCGACTCGAGCTACCAGTCCTGTACGGTAAACCTGAGATAGATGCTAAAAAATGTCAACCAAAAGGTTGGTGAATCTTACAGGTTTAGTAAAGTAAATCAACTATGAACCACAAGTAAGTACCAGTAATGCCCTCGAGCATAGTAAGTAAATCAGTAACTCAGTATATCAGTAGGTCAACACAGTTACCATGAGCTCACAAGTTGAAGCTTAACAGTGTAGTGTGAATGGTACAATCAAGTACAGTATCACGTACCCCCGTGAGTGCTATCCGAACACTCATATGTAACAAATACTAATATACCTGTTTCTACGGTGAAATCCATGGTGGCGCTACCACCCCAGGCAGGGATTGTCAGTCCCAAATGGATCCATTTACTAGTAATCACGCTTAAGTCCATAACTAACAACTTATGATAGGATACTTTTAGTGGATAAAAGTAACTCATGTAATGCGTGTAAAAGTAGTGTAAACAGTTCAGTACTTGTGTTCATACGTAAAACGGTAGCAAATATCTCACCCCAAAGTAGAAAACAGTAAAAATGGGGCTGTAAGACTCACCTGAGTCTAGCAAGTATGATACTTTCGTGTAAGCGAAATAGTATCCCGGATGTAAGTCCGTAGTGTCGGATGTAATTCCGTAAGTTGGTTCTCCGAACCCTGCAACCTTCTAGCGTCCGAAACGCACAAGGTTGTAAGCATGTAAGTAAGCTGGTGTCACGAAGGATCACCCATGCTAGTTGTCCAGTCAACTAGAAAATGTCCAAGTATATGTTTGTACATTTGTAATCATTTTGTAAATAAGTATGGCCCATTGGTGATGGAGGTGTAATAATAATTCAAATATTATTATCATGTAATTCATCATGTTTTTGTACCTTGTAAAGCATATACATAAGTTGGTTATTTGTAATGTGACGTGTAACCATCGTTCGGATGTAAGTCCGTGCGAGTGTAAGCTCCATGTCTACTGAAGTAATCAGCAACATAGTAGTTATTTCCATCTTTTATGGCGCATCGGAATGGTCGACATACATCCATGTATAGCAAGTCGAACAATCCATCAGTTCTTTCATATGACATGTGAATAGTGATTTAGTCATCTTGCTCAATAACCAAGATTTGCATACATCATCCGATTTAGGGTCGAATGATTCCAACACTCCATACTTTTGGAGTTTGGGCGATATTCTTTCTTGTTTACGTGCCTTAGACGATATTGCCACAATTTGGATTTGTCAAGCATTTTAGACGAACCATCATTTAAATTCCTTTGCTGACTTATTCAACATTATCATATATGCCTTTGCAAGTAGACGCTTTATCACCATTCTCATTTCTAAATGAAACTGATAACTCTCTTTAAATAAGCATGAAATGAATCTATGTTACTTGTCATTTCTGACGAATAACAGCAATTATTTAAATGTATCCTAACTCCTGATTTTAGCATGAGCTCAAACTTTCCAATGGGCGTGACTCTCTTGTCTCCCATGACTAAGTTGAGCTCTCCATGTCTCAGACTTGTACTTTCCTTTAGGCCTTGCAATATAGTGCAAATGTGAGTACCACACCCTATATTCAGGACCTACGAATTATAAGTCGTAGTTTTGTGGAGTTCGATCATTTATATACCTGAATCCTTTTGACCTTATTGTCTTTAAGAACCTTCAGATATTTTAGCAGCAAAGCTTCTAGTGCTCCTCTGTGTTGCAGTATAACATACTGATTCCTTTGGATCATTTGTCGGTGCAATTTTAGATTCAATCCTTCTCTTAGCCCTATGATTGAACTTTCCATTCGTAGCTATTCCAGATCTTTTCCTTTTCTATGCATTATGACCAATTGACAACACAGGAGCTGCTGAGCCAAAAAGGCACATCAATCTTCTTGATCCTTTGCTCAGTAATTTTGGAGTTCCATTATTCAGGTCTCTTTCTCATTCAAAACCATTTGACATGAGGTTACAAACTGTTTGTAGACAGCTGGCTGACCGGACAGTATTATGTTGACCATAACTTTGTATCAAACATCATAATATTTCCGGTGATCTTTAATCTCTTCTTGGGTTGAATCACTATCAATAGTGGGAATTTACTTATCGAGAATATACTCCTTATTCTCGTCGGGAACATACTCCTTGTTCTTGTACCTACGGTTTCACAGCTCATCAATAACATACTCCTTGTTCCTTAGAGTGAACCTAGGGTTACATTACCCGTCCATACATTTTGAACTGGTAAGTCTTTCCCTCCCAAGAACTGAGAGTAGTGAGAAGTTTAGGTTATTTGCGGAATTGGGAACAAGAGGATTATTACCATTTTCAACAAGATATTTTGAAATAAAACTATTTTAGTTAGTCTGACTATTCCTTAATTAATTACCCAATTTTATAATTAAGGCTAGGATCTATATTTTCAGTTATATGAAAAGGGTCGCCGTAATCATATAACAAAATACTTTTGTCTATTTCATTTCTATGAAACTCCTAGATCTTTGAGATTCATTGATACCTATCAATGGCATGTTAATCTCGTTTATGCTCATCTACCATTCATGATTGGTATGCCGAGGATCATGAACTAGATGGTGAACTAACCATGCAAACCCCGCGTAGTGCCCGGCTCGAGTACGCTCGAGAATCGCGAGTCCACATCATCTCTCAATATGTCCTCGTATTAATGTGCCGGTTAACCACACACGCTCCATTAACAGTCCATACGAGAAATGTGCGGTTTTCATGGGTTAGCATAATATTCACATTTTTCTATAGCTAAAACGGGATTTTGTTTTACTATTTTAAGCCTACTTTTAATCTTGACATCATCCTATCAAAAGTCCTCGGTAACTCCATTGAACGCACAAAGAAGCGGAGAAGCAGGTCAGCGCGAAGCTTATTAAAAACCTACTTCTTTAGGGAATCAAAAAAACCCGCCTTATAACTCTCTTATAGTTTGTTCTCTATGGGTGAGCCGATTTATCAATTGACTGACGATGTATTTAGACTTAAATGATACATATATATAAATCATATTATATATAAGGTCTCTCTTAAACATTTAAGGTTCAGGGTTCTATTTTAAAACATTTTAAAAATTGAGCATGTATTTTAAACCATTAAAATACTAAGGTCTGATTAGTAAATAAATTAAATGTATACATATATAAATCTATTATACATATATATTTAATTTAGTTATTTGGACAAAATAAAAGACAGTTTTATTTCCAAATAATATAATTTATCTGCATTTTGTATTGCTAATCTTATTAAGCCTACGCTCTGATACCACTGTTGGGTTTTCTATTCCCTAACTAGATTAACATATGCAGCAGAAAATAACAATTAATCTAGAGCAACTAGGAAACTAAACCCTATAGGACCGTTACTTAATAAAGCTATTAACAATAACAAAATAAATAGATAAACGAGAAAATACTAACCTTTGAGAAAACCAATTTCTCACGCGCAGACAACCTTGCAGAACCTTCACGCAGACTCCTTGCTCGACTTCCATGCTTTGGATGGTAAGTACCCAAAATAGAATACCTCTAATGCGTCATACCCGTGAACCAAGAGAAATTCCCAAACTCCTAGGGTCCCGACTCTAAGTCATGTAAACTCTTACAAGAAGTAGGAATGAGAAAGACAGAAAGAATTGAACTCTATTCAATTCTGGGATGGATGGAAACCATGGATTAGGCCTCTATTTATTGGGGAGGAGGAGACCTTGAGGTTTATACTCCAGCCGATGTGGGACAACTGAATTCGGCATCCAACCGCCGGTTGGAGCTTCCAACCGCCGGTTGGACTTAATTCCTGCCCAAGTAATTACGCGTCAACTCCTGGTCAAACCCTAATCCATCTAACCGCCGGTTGAACCTTCCAACCGCCGGTTGGAACTCGCTTCCAGAATGTTCCTTTTAGTTTCTTATTAATATTCAATTAATAAACTAACTAAACATTCTTTATTGTTTCCGTTAACTACTTTTAGCTTCTAATTAATATATCAACATTGATAAATTAACAAACTAATTAATTAACTATAATATTAATTCTAATAAATATTATCTCTCTTATTGTTTCTCTTACTGTTCATCGAGGGCAACCCAAAAAGAACTCTACCTTTAGAATAGTCTTACCAATTAGTTATGACCTTGGACACTATTTCCAACACGTATAATGGGGACAACCTAAAATAGCAATATGGGACACACGGAGTACAGTATATTTTTATTTAAAATGTCCAACATTACTATTTTGGATTGTCCCTTTATAAGTGTATGTTTAACCAATAAAAAAAATTCAGTCGAAAGATTTAATATTTGATTAATTAAAAAGTGTAGTTAGTGGAAAATAAGTAGATTTAATATTTTAGGGTTTTTCGATATTTCTTTTGATAAGTTTTTAAGGAATAAGTGGAAATGAATTATAAGGGGGTATTATTAAGTAAAAAGATCATACGAAAAGATATCGAAATCAAAAAAGAAATTTAAAAGGCTAGTTTAGTCATTTATATACTAAAAGGACTAACTTGGGAAAAAGTACAAAACATAAGGATGACCATTGTAATTAAAAAAATAAAAGAATTAACTTGAGAAAAAGCACAAAACATAACAATGACAATTATAATTAAAAAAGTAAAAGGACTGAGACTGAGAAATTGAAAAATCATAAGGATAAAAAATGTAATTTACCCTTTATATATATATATATATATTATATATATATATATATATATCACTTCCCTTTAATTACTGATTTCACTTTTCTTTTTCTTCCCCTTTCCCATCAAATTAGGGTTTAAAATTACTTCACAATCACATTACATTTCAATTCATTCAATTGGATCGTAAATCCTTCAAATTCTTCACACAGGTAATCACAGTTCACATAAATTTATAACTTTTAATAATTTAACAGACATGATTAGGCCTATTTAAGCTTTTCTCATTCGCTTTTTTTGTGTTTGTAATTATTTTTACATAATTCGATTAGATACAGTTTATGTATTCAATTGTGATAATTTAGGTGAAAAACGATGTCTCGTGTGTACGTTGGCAACCTCGATCCTCGTGTTTCTGAGCGAGAGCTTGAAGATGAATTTCGCGTTTACGGTGTTTTAAGGAAGTATGTTTATATCCTGGATTATGTATCTCTATGTTTGATTATAATTTCTGATATACGTATTTTTTGCATCATCCGACCTTTGTAGCATTTGTTTCTTGTGAAATTTGTTATTTTGTTTGGAAAATGGTTTTATATGTGTAACCAACTTTCATCGATGCAATTAAATTAATTATATCCATGCAATTAGGTTTCAACTTGATGCCAATTTTTGGAAAATACATAAAGTTTTTGTTTCAGAACCACTGCAACCGAGTCAGATTTTTGTATATATTTAGTTATTTGAATCATTTTGTATTTAGTTGAAATGTGGATTGGACAAACTGGTAACAAAGCAGGCTAGTTGCATTGATTAGTAAATACATTGATACTTTGACTACGAAAGTAAGTTATTTGTTGTTTTCTTTGTTAATAAAATATCGATGATGATGTTCTATTATACATTAAGGTGATGTGACAAATTTTCTACACCTGAGATTATAGGTATTCTGCTTCTTCTTCTTCTTTTTTTTTTTAAAAAAAAGAGATTTAAAGCTTTGTGTTTTTGAAAAATCTGACATGTGTAATATTATGATCAAATTTGTAAGTTTTTTTATTGCGTACAAGTGTTTAACCACTGTTCTTATATCTTGTTCTGTGCCATAACATGTGTTTTTGGATGATTGTGGAAGTAGTAGTTAATTTGTAGTATAAAGATGAGAGTCTCTAATTGTAACTGAATTAATGCAGTGTGTGGGTTGCTAGAAGGCCACCTGGTTATGCATTTGTTGAGTTTGATGATCGCAGGGATGCACTAGATGCTATTCGTGCATTGGATGGTAAGTCTGTTTTTGCAAATCAGTATTATTACTGTGATAGTTGATTGAAGTTATTGTTATTGAATTTGTTTTACTTGTTAATGCATCAACTGCAGTTTTCTTTTGTCTGTTCACATAAATGTAGGTTTATTAATCAGCTTTAAGTGCGCTGATATATCTTTCTAGAATTTCTTTAATCATCGCGATTATAATACAATGGAATGTATTACAATTACCAACATTACGACTATATTTCGATGGATTCAGGAAAGAATGGATGGCGTGTAGAGCTCTCCCACAATTCAAAAGGAGATGGAGGAGGCCGTGGTCGTACTGGTGGTGGTGGTGGCCGCGGACGTGGTGGTGGTGATGGTGATGACCTGAAGTGTTATGAGTGTGGTGAGCCGGGCCATTTTGCACGTGAGTGTCGCTTACGTGTTGGTCCACGTGGGTTGGGAAGTGGGCGGCGGCGTAGCCCTAGTCCTAGACGTCGAAGGAGTCCAAGTTATGGGCGTCGGTAAGTGGAAATTTCTTTATTATTTATTCTTTATCGCGATGCTATCAGTGGCGGAACTTGAACCTTAGTATTGTGGGGGCAATATTTATCTTAGAGTGTGTTTGGCACGTGAGCTTCTTGGAGCTTATAGGAGCTTAAACTTATTTTTCCTATAAGCTCAAACTTTTAACATCGTTTGACAGACAAAACTTTAAGAGCTTATTGAAAAAGTAAGCTCTGGAAAAATAAAGCTACTTGAAGTAGTTATAATAGTAAGCTTCAAGTTACAAAAGGAGGAATTACACACACACACACACACACACACATATATATATATATATATACATCTTATATCATCATATATCATATATTTTTTATCATCATATATCATATTTTTTATCATTTTATCATTTTGCAAAGAAACAAGGTATTTTCATTTTCAGCCCTCCAATTATAGGTATATTCGCTAGTTACACCCTCAAGTTTAGGAGGGGCCGGAACCCACCTTGCCCTTGTATTGTTAGTATCATATAGGCATGTTTGTGCTACAATCCTTTGTATAATTAGAGAATTTAGATACTAAGCATAGTCGAAGTTTATATTCAGATTTTTTTCCTGGGTCTTTGATGGGTATCAACTATCAAGTCACTGCATGTTCTATGGGACCATCAGGGCAGTGGCAATTCTAGGATTATGAGTGACCTGTAGCACAATTTTTTAAATTATATTATTCATATTATATTATACAGAATACAAGTAATTACTTATAAATAGGTGTATTATCTGTAGCACCAGTGTCCAACCTCTTATAGACCGGTAGCACCAGTAAATAATACTTTTCTTTTTACAAAGAAATTTACACTTCACAGACTAAATGGACCCCTTGCCACGGCTATCCCTACCTTCAATGTATCTTCAGCCCTACATCAGGGTGCTTTGAAACACATTATCGTTGTACTTTTTCCATCCAAATGTTAGCTGCAGATATAAGTCTAATTGACAACTTGGAATGTATTGAGGTGCTGGTTGAGACAACCGGTTTGTATATATTGACTGGTGTTTTTGATTCCATTTGGTAACATATTACAGCGTTTATGCAAGTTAAAACAGTATGCTGCATCTACAGTATCCAATAGTATATCTTCTTAACCTTCTAGTCCAAATACATGTATAGGGTTTGAAGTTGCTTTGTTCTGACGAAGTTAACCTGTCACGTGGGATGGTCAAAGTGTACATTTTTTGGGAAAATGTGTAGGCAAATTCTAGTGAATAAAATTGTTATTTTTCTTCAAAGTGCCGGAAATATATACCCCACTTTAAAAAATATTATTTTTTTGGGGGGATGAAAAATTTATTTCCTGCAACAACATCACTCAATTACTAATGTGCTGATGTGCTTATAAAATAGTTGGTATGGATAACGAAAGTCTATTAGTAAATTATGGAGTATTGACCTTTCCTGTTTTCCCCATAACGTACTTGTTTACAGGAGTTATAGTCCACGCTACAGTCCTCGAGGAAGAAGGTCTCCACCTCGTCGTAGCATATCACCTCGCAGAGGTCGTAGCTACAGCAGATCACCTCCATATCGCCGTGCCCGACGCGATTCACCATATCTAAATGGGTATGCTGTTCATCCTCTCATTGATTCTTGTTTAAAGTTCCTTCTTTTGGCAAGAATTTAATAACTAAAGATAAAGATAAACTATGGGAATTTATGTATTGTTTAGCCAATGACAAAGGTATCAGTTATCCGAGAGAAGGTAGGAATTTTGATCTGCAGGTCATACCTTATGGTCATCTAGAAGTATGAACTATGAAGTTTATAATTTTCTGGGATGACCTCTCTTAATCAGTTAATCTTCATTATACTGATGCTCAAGGCATGCACACATTTCTTTAAATTAATCAATTTTTGTTGGAATTTTGTTTTCAGAGTTTAAGGACCGAGGAAGAGGGTGAAAAATGTTGAATGGTGATTGGGTAGTCCTGCTTCTATGTTTATGGTGATGATGCTTTGTGAACAGAAGTAGTGTTTCAAAATATTATTATTATGACATTTTTGTGTGTTGGACCTGCTGCACTTTGTGGCCGCCGCCAAAGGGGTTGCTGTCGACTCCATCTTAGAGGTCTTATTTATACTTCAATACTATTTAATGGTTTTTGTTTCTTTTTACTGTAATTGTTTGCGTTTCCTTTTGAAGTATGGTATGATATCTATGGAGTATATGGTTTCTAAACAAGTTTTTATATCTTTTCTCTGCTGTTTTGAGGTTGGGTTATCACCTGAGAAACGGCCCTCGTCCTCTACTTTCTGCGTCTTAGACTCTGCACTAGGCCTCCTTGTGGTTTTTAGTGACTATGCACTTCGACTCAAACTGCAACCTTTGGCTATGAACGTCATGCTATAGCATTGTGTCTACATCTATGCACTATTCCCGCTTGTTGCTCTTTGTGGTTTTAATGACTACTTAGAACTGCCATCAAACTGCAACATTTGGTTATGAACTTCAAGGTTTAGCATTGTGTCTGCATCTCTGCACCACATCTACATCTCATTGCCCCATGTCGTCTGTTCATGGCCATTCAAACTGCAAATTTTGATTACAAACTTCATGGTTTAGCATCACATCTCTGCATCACACCTGCGTGTGTTTCTCCATGTTGTCCTTAGCAGCTATCTTGAGCCGTCACTCAAACTGCAATTTTTTGGTAATGAACTTCAGGGTCAGCATCATGTCTGCATCTGCCCTACACTCAGCTTATTGTTGCTCCTTGTAGTTCTTAGCAGCTACAATGAATGGGTTTCTCAAAAGGCAAACTTGGTTATGAGTTAATTTTTTTAGTGACACCACCCTCTGTGCAACAAAGCTTCATGTAGTTCACGGTGCTGTTTGTCCGCCATAAAGGTAAAGATAGTAACTAGATTACTTAACTGCACCTTTTCTTTTTTTGTTTTGTTTTTTAAAAAAATAAAACTTTCGGTCCATTTGGGAACTCTTCAAAAGTCTGCATACATCGTGGTTTGCTTAGCAAACTTGTAAAATGTGTGTCAAATTTCATTGATTGTAGCAGATACATGAGTAATATAAATCCGGCGATACTTTGCTACTTCTTTTAGTAACTTGGGATGCAATTTCATGTTATTCCAGTACAAACTGAAACAAAATTATTTTATGTCTACACTCTTGATTAAGTTTTGCATGTTACCATTCGGCCATTTAATAGGGATAGTACGCATTGTACAATCTGCCATCAACGCTGTCATTGCATCGGTGATGATGTACTATTGAATAGTGTTTATAAGGCTTTGACATGTTTTGTAGTATTTAAAGTTCTGTCTACGCCTCTGTTCTAGGGCTTTTAAAATATGATAGTTTTATATGGTACACAACGTTAATAGGTTGAAATTTTGCTTAGGACTTGTTTAACAAAGACAGATTCATCATTTGGATGAGTCCTAGCAGCCGATAGTTTTCTGTTCCTGTACTCTCGAAATACTTTTGTTCTCCATTCTATCAAGAATGATTGTGAGTTGTTAGGATCCTACACCAGTCGCAAAGGAGCTAACAAATGATTTCCGTTGGTAGTGACAAATGAATCCTTTTCACATCAACAAATCAAGTGCAGAGTTTTTTGAAAAATGACGAGTTTTTATTATTATAAATTAGTAGCAAGGATATCGACAAATAATAGCGATAGAAGAAAAGGAATGAGCTGAAAAATTAGTCCTTTCATATCTTATTTGCATCATGTCAATTTATTTAAATCATGCTCTTATGAAACTTTCGAATAAAAGTATATACTTACATTGAAGATATATTGTAACAACCTCACTTGGTTGGATTATTTCTTTGTGATAGTAACATCTATAGTAGATTCTATCAAAATAAAAAAGAGCAAACATTTGAGGAATCACCTAACCTAATTAATTAATTAAATCCATCATTGAAATTTCCTATTTGGTTTTTACCCGTTTTAACTTTTAATCCATCACCTTACACATCTAATTCATACTACTTCACATCATAACATGTTGAATTTATAAGTATGATCACAAGATTAAAAAAAAAGGGTTAAAGGTCATGGAATTTTCGCATACTTGTTTTTCCAAATTATCAATATCGTATGTTTGACTTGCCACTCACCTTCATCCGAAAAAGAAAGAGACCGCATGAAAGCAGTTTTTCCTAATGGTGATACCGCCAGGTTTGAAACTTCAATCTTTTAGCAGTAATTCTAGCAAAACAGGTAACCAAATAGTTGTTGAAGTCGCTACATTTCGATGACCGGTCACGTATATAAGGGTTGAAGTTTAAAAAAATACTCATGTAGTTCAACCTTCAAATTGAAGTTTTTGAATATGGATGGTATGCGAAGAGAACAAGAAAATGACGTCATGTTCCTATCAAAGTTACGGTAACCCTGCGTGTATGAACTACAACCGAATGCAATTGTCAAAAGTTAGTGAATTACTGAATTTTCTAGAATAACCAGTTATAATAATAAGGTATATATGATATATATATAACATATAAATAAGGAGTTCATGAATTATATGTGTAAAAAATACTGTAGTTCACTTGGGTGGTTAAAGAATTGTTCCCAACAAAATAAATAAATAAACAATGGAGTAATAACATTTGTAAAGTTGGGACAAAAAGGAACATTAAAATTACTTGGGGGACTATTCACATAAATAAGTTAAAATAACCTATACAATCTTCTTAAATTAAGTCTTGCAGCAAACGATAAAGAAAGCCCCTCAATTTGCAATTTCTTTTCACTTTTTGTTTTTTTGAGGAAATAATCAGAGACAAAGATGGCAGCGATGGATGGTGGTGAGTTTGCAGTTGGATGCTTATTATCGATCAAAACCACATTCGGTGACGAATTTGAAGGTCAAGTTATAACCTACGATAAGCCATCAAACATTGTTGTCGTTCAAGAAGGATTGAAATCAAACCCACAATCACGCCGTAACATTAGGTTACTTAAAGCTGATTATATCAAAGAATTCTCCTTTTTAGGTCAATCTGATGACCCACTTGATCTCAAGAAATGTTATCTTGATCTTAATTCACTTCAATCTAAAGAAGATGCTGCTGTTAGGTATTTTTTCTTTAATGCCTTCCATGTGTTTGATTAAATGTCTCAATGAATTTCATATTCAAAATCACAGTTTTTCTCTTCCCTTTCTGTGATGGGAACCCTTGATGTTCATGTTTGTGAAGTTTTTTTCTCTGTTAATTTGAAGTATAAGTGTGTGTAAATCGTTTGTAAGATTGGTGAATCTTGATTGGATTATTGTAGGCAAGCAGAGATAGATGTAGAGAGGATTGGGGTTGGTGTTACTGCTGAGGCTCAGAGCATTTTCGATGCGTTGTCAAAAACGTATGTATCTCAATTTATTTTCTCTCTTTGTTCTTTACCAGTTTATGTTGATATGTATACTTCGATGCCTATGCATTATATATCTCCCGCATACAATTTGTGTTTGTAATCGAAGATCTTCAATGATATTAGTTATACAGAAAATCAATTATTATGCTCTAAGTTTCGTTAATTGCTAATTATGATCCGATAACATTCTTTATTTGGACTCGCATTATAGGAAAAGTCCAAGTATGCTTTGTATATAATGATTACTAATCTCAGTACTCGTAGCAAATGCAATAATGGCTAGTGAGCTGTTAATGGTACTGGATCATTATCTTTGCAGCAACTACTCTTGAGAAATCTATTTTAAACCTTTTTAGTTGAAGAACACACGGGATAGGAAACTATGTCTACATCCTTTTTCTTTTAGTTTAACTATGGTCCAGACTCCAGAGCATACTTAACAAAGAGGTCCCTTCCACTAGTGTAGATCTGTAAGATAAGAGTAACTCTTTTCTATAAAAGCCCTTTCTGTGTCTTTCCTACCTTTTACATCTACTTAAATATAGACCATTAGCCTCCATATTTCTTGTTACATACATGATAAATCTTGTAGAGTTACACATCCACCACATTTGCAACAACAAATTAACTCCAATTTTGTCTGTAATTTTGCATCCGGCTCTATTCAGTGGCAGAGCTTCGACAATTTCTTTGTCTGTGTGTGGTGGGGGAGTGGGGGCATGCAAAAAGTAAAATTCAGCATCAACTCATTAATTAACGAATGTGTATAGCTTGGTTCAACTAGACAGACTTACAGCTCGAATTTCTGAACGTAGCATTTAGGATGGTTGATACAAAAATTGTGATTTAGTTATAAAGGGTAAAATGAAGATCTATTAACCAACTGTTGGTATACCATATACACTTAGATAAGCACAATTAACTTAAAAATGGTTTCATTTATTATTTCTTTTATCATAAATTGTAAAAATTGATTTCTCTTATCAGTTAACTAAAAAATGCAGGATTAATCATCCGTTCATTCCATAACATGTATTAAATTTTGAGACGTCATAAAATTTAAGTTAAATGAGTAGAAAATATTTTGAAGTTCAAAAATTACACTAGAAAGTCTGATCTTGAGGTTTGAACTTAAGCCTCAGGGGTAAGAAGTGTACACCTTTACCAACTTGCCCGTACCTAAACTACGTATTCAGCATTGAAATTTTATGTATATACCCCTGCCCCTATGAAGCTCTGCCAGCGACCCTTCTCTTACATGTTACATGTAGAACAATAGAGTTTTTTTGGGTAAAGGGTAAAAGTTTACCCGGTAAATAATGTAGAACAATAGAGTTCAAATTGCACAACCCTCATCCCTTTCATACAAACTAAGAACTTGTTTTTGGAAGGTTTGCCTGCTTTTTTGTAATATATATGCATTTTCATCATTGGTACTTTAATCAGGTTACCCGTTCGCTGGGATAAGACTGCAATAGTAGTGATGAGTGAAGTTCGTGTTAGCAGTCCATATCTTGCTGAGTCTGTTTCCGGAGGAACTGCTGCTGCAAATGAGCGAGTGAGGAAAGTGGTAAGATATTAAACCCCTTCTGGACAGATATGGAATTTAAAGATGGCAATTTTCACCCACTTTCTTGTTAGTGGGTTGACTCTGGTTTATTTTACGTTTATAATTATAACATCACTTTCCTTTAAGTAAGCTTAATCATAGCTCTTAATTATGTAGCTTGGCGATCAGGTTAACTTTTTTTATTCCTGTTTTTTTCTCTCTGCAGCTTGAGCTCGAAAGGAGGAGGTTACAAACTCGTGGAGGTGGTCAGTGAACTTGGGAAAAGAAACTACAAGATACCAAATCATGATCATTTCAATTTGTGCCAATTGTTCAAGACAAGTTGGGTTCAAGTCAAAGTTTACAGCTTTTATAAACTGCCTTATGCTTTCTCTTTCACCCTACCTGTCATCTATAGATTCAGTTAAATATTTTCTGAGATTAGTTTCTGCATTCTGATTTCTTGCTAACTCTGAGCCTTGAAAATGCAACTTAGATAGAAACAGAATCAGGAGGTATTTAATTAGTCTTCTGAGGAGATTGCAAAATTTGAATTAAATGCTTACAAATAGGGTGATCTGGGTTGTGTAATCGTGTTTCAAACGCGCTTAATTCAAAAATTATTTAAAAAGGAAACCAGTTGAGCAGGGTGAAATTCGCCCGAAGTCTATTTTTAATGCATATAATATCTTAGACTGAATTTTTAAAATTTTTTTGATGATGGTGTACGGACTGATAATGTTGTTTTTTGATATATAAAAGGATAATAAGTGTTTGTAGGTCAAACTGGTCCTTTTATATCCATTCTAAACTGACACGCTACAACCCAAATGTGATTGGATGCGTTATCCATTCGGCTATCTTGCTATCTCAACTTCAGATGCTTAAATGACATCATCTCTCACAAACACGTTTTTTGCGATATCCTAGCCAATGAAGAAGCCACACATGTTTCTATTCAACTACCCTTGTGAATGGAGGTCACAAAAGAAAGAACACTATAACATCTGTCAATTGTACTCAAGAAGTCGATCAAGGATGTGGTAAGCTAAGAGCATGTGACTCATCTCATCAAGGAGATTTAAAGATAGACACCTAAGCAAAACAATCAAAAAGAGGGACGGATAAGGTCCGCGTCTGCTTTAAGTCGGGTGAGTAGCTGGAATCAATGTGTCAAAATATCCAATGCGTTTTCGTTTTCCTCTACTTTTACTCGTATCTTCGCGTTGACCCACATCAGGTAATGTAGCTATGTCTCCAACTTTCATACTTATATGTAGGCTTGATCAACTTTCATACTTATGGATGTAAATTGAGTTAGAGTAATATCCAAGTTGCATAGCATGCTCAATTTTTACAAATAACTTGATATTTCACAAGTCCTTAGCTCTTGGTTACAAAGTATGGAGGCTGTAACAACACCGTTAACTATTTTCAGTATATTAATTATTAAATTATATTACACTAACTTGCCATAATTCAAACCAATTGACTAATCAAATGTTACAGAGGTTTCACTTAATTTTTGTACTCCCTCTATAATATTTCGATGTCTTAATTTGAACTTCCAAAAATAGAAGAATATAATTAACTAAAGTTCTTATATTACATTCGCTCTACATGTATCTCATAAAAATGTGGGTAAAAATTAAAAATAAATGGTCATAGTACACAAAAATACATTGTAATAATTATGTTTTATTAATTTATGTATTCGTTTTTTTGTATAAGTGGTAAAATCAATGGGTCCGGTCACGGGTCTAGATGAGTTTGAGTACAAATGGGTCCGGGTCTAGATGGGTCATGTAGAAGGTTGGGTCTAAATGGGTCTAGGTCAAATGGGTCTCGGGTTGGGTTGACCCATCAGGTTTTCACCAAACTTTTTTTTATTTGAGTGAAAAATGAAAAAAATGAAATGCGGTTGAAAAAAAATCCCCGCTAATTGTCACACAATTGGAGAATATATTAAAAAACCTATTTTGATCCATCCAAAAAATAGGGAGGAGACCCAACAAACTCATCATCTCCTAAATATTAATCAAATTGACCCACAATTAACCAATAGGTCTAAAATTGTCACCTCAAGTTTTTTTTATATGTGCACAATAATTTTGATACCGAGTGAGATAAAAGTATAAAGGAAAGAAAATCTATAGGTTTATGCAATTCTTGCATACATGAGATTAGTGGTGTTCAAAAAAATCGGGTTTTATACCCTACCCGAAATCAAATCCGAAATCGACCCGGTCAAATCCAGTTTGACCCTACCCGGTTCGGGTTTATGAGTACCCGGTGGGTAGGGACCCGAGTAGGGTTTTTTGTTTTCAAAACCAGGTTGAACTCGGGTTCAAACCGGGTCAGGTTGGAAACTCGGTTAAATACCCGGGTCAGGTTGGGTTGGTCAACGAACCGGTTTCTTTCTCGTTGACCAATGCCCGGTTAGGGTAACTGGGTCGGGTCGGGTATGCCCAAAACCCGACTTTGTTCACGCCTACATGAGATGATGAGAAAGTGGAAACTCAAACTTCGGAGGGAGTATATGGGTCAAGATGGGCTCATTGTGAAAAGTCTAAGCCTGACTATTTGCACATTCAGAAAAATCTAAATGGGCAACTTGAAGTTTTGGGCTTAGAGATTTTGAAATTGTCCTTAACTCCTTATCCATAGTTCCATACAACAAATCCAAAATCGTCTTGTGTAGTTTTCTGCTAGTTGGAAATTTCAAATTTGTTATTTACAATTTCAACGTTATATGAAGAGAACTTGAGGAGGATTGCCAAGTAGGTTTATGACACATACCTTTGTTAAAGCATTATATATCATCCGTACGTACACATTTTAATCTTGTTCGGTAATTCGTGATCACACACATTCTAGATATATAGGTTTTTAGTCGTATCCATATTCCGTAATCAGATTTGCATCTATCTATCCATCACCTTTGCAATCAATAATTGCAATGGTATATGAAACGACTACACGATTTAAATTCATATAGTGTTATTCAATGTAACTACTCTAAAAGTGACAATTTGGTTCGAATTAATGATCAAGTTTCCTCCTTTATACATTACTATTTGGACAATGTGACATCGAACTTTAGGACGCTTGTTTCACATAATAAACATGATTACAACGAAAAGCTCAAGTAATATTGAATGCTACGTAGGATTTAACCGATCACTCGATGATTAAAAAACGAATATATTTGTCAAAAAACAAATATTCAAAAATGTGGGCTACAAATGGAAAAGCAAATCCAGTGATAAAAAAGAAAGAAATGAGACAAAAAATGGAATAAGACGCTCCCCTTCGTTTTCTACTTTTTGTAGCACAAGCATGCTCATATAGATAGCATCCAAAGCTACTATATGAGTTGGAAACCCTACCATGGCATTTCCACTTGAAACTAATTAAAAGACCATCTTTATATATTTTTTTCACCCATTTTGTCAATACACAACCTATTTATATTTATCATCGTGTAATACGAATGAATTACATGCACATTCTTATTGTCTACCTTTACATATTCTATGATGAAATACATGAAAAGAAATATAGATAGTACTTGTACACAAAAGATTGTGTCGCTGGACAACCCTAACTCGGATCCCTGATGCGAGCCTTCCCCAAGGAACTTAACTCAAGCAATATTCGGCAATATTCAACCGTTTCCGTCGGAAAGTTGGGATTAAACTAGTGACCTATTTTACAAATCCCTTCATTTCGTGGTCCACAATAACGTTTGCGCTATAGGAATGGTACCATTAGACTAAAGCCACGAGGGTAATGTATAGTATCATGCATCTTTTATTGTGTATTGATACTAGGAAATATAGATAGTACTTGTACACAAAAGATTGTGTCGCTGGACAACCCTAACTCGGATCCCTGATGCGAGCCTTCCCCAAGGAACTTAACTCAAGCAATATTCGGCAATATTCAACCGTTTCCGTCGGAAAGTTGGGATTAAACTAGTGACCTATTTTACAAATCCCTTCATTTCGTGGTCCACAATAACGTTTGCGCTATAGGAATGGTACCATTAGACTAAAGCCACGAGGGTAATGTATAGTATCATGCATCTTTTATTGTGTATTGATACTAGGAAATTTAATAAGTCGTGCACGACCCTCAAATGTTAATTATAATCAAAAGTTTATTGTTTTAAAATGTATTATACTTCGCCTCTTTTAATATTGTATGAAATTAATTTTCATTTGCTCTATTGTATGTATTGAAATTGTCCATTCTATCTATTGCATGTACGTTTTCCTTTTCTTAGATTTTTATTGTATATTTGAGGACTTTGTCTATATGTTCAAAGATTATAAAATTATATATTTAATTAAGTAAATTTATGTATATACTTCAAAATTTCAAATACTTTTTTATAAAAAATATGAGGTGTTTGTATATATGAACAAAATTAAAAAAAATTAATCAATTAAGGTGTTCATGTAAAAAAGTACCTATATAACAATTTATTACATTAAACTTCATCACATATTTAACCTTAGAAATATTTTTAATAGTGTATACACTTCAAAATCTCAAATACCTTTTTAGGAAAAATATGAGGTGTTTCTATACATGAACAAAATTTTAAATCAATCGCGTTCATGTAAAATTTTACCTATATAACAATTTAGTAAATTATACTTCATCACATATTTAACCTTACCATTAGAAATATTTTTTAATATATATCAAGAAAGGATTAGGACACATGTCACTAAGAATAGTTGAATATGTGTCTTAACAGGAAGAAATGAGTCTTGCTTATATATAGAAAGAAAAAAAAAGATATACATATACATACACTACATGCATGTAATATACATACTAGCTACTAAATAAGAAAATAAATGATATAATGTCCAAAATTTAGAGGTCAATTACAAATAGTATTTTCTTTTTGGCTCCTTTTTCTTTTTCTTGGTTGTTATATTCTTTCTTAAAGAAATTGGAGATGGGAGATAATGACATTAAGTACCCCATAGAATATTTTATGGTCGCATTATCTTAACTTCTACCATTAAATGGATCAAAAAGTCTACCAAGATCTCAAGTCAATGAATAACACATTAGCCCATTAGTTTACCTATTCATATGACAGTTACTCAAAATAACATGTATCATTTCATCTTTCAAGTTTATTTGAAAAATATGGTACTTTTAGATGGATCACCACAAAGCAAATGTTATAAGTAGCAACCCAAAAAGCTTCAAATATTCATTCAAAAGATGAATTTATGGGGTCTATCTTTATCTTTATATTGGTACAAATATAAAGTCATGAAAAGCTTTGGATGATAAAAGAGATGCATTGGTTGCTCCCTGCCTACAAATATGCACTTGTATGACACCCAAAGCTAAAAACCCTACAAACATTATATAGTGAATGAGAAAACAGAAAGCAATTTTGGCTTTTATAAGGCTACATGTGTGGATAGTACAATTAAGCATACTTTGGATTCCAACACTTTATTGAGAGGATTTGGGGTTATGAAATAAAGAGAATGTATGATAGACTAGGATAGGACCCTTCACTCCATATTCCAATAGATGTCACAAATTTCATTTCTTAAGAAAATGCCCATTATTTCAAGAAATTGTACCAAGTAATAACAATATGTTTGTTAGGAGTTGGTTCATCTTTTGATTGGGAATTTTGTGATTACATAAAAAGCGATGTACTATAAAACAATATGATCACAAACAATTTACAACGGGGAAACGAACATCATTTAGAGAACTCAAATTGTATTGGATCTCAAAATCATAGGGCCATGTCAAGTTCTAAAGTTTTCACTTACTTAGGAAGTTTTGTGATAATCCCTACCAGCTGTAAATTTGGGGTCAGCTCTCGGGCAACTAGTTAGTAGTTAGTTCCGTAGAGGATTTTGGCAAAAAAATGTTCATGTTCCTCAATATGGGCGGACATTTTCTATAGGGTGGTGATTTGTACACCACCAATAATTAACCATACACTATTAAAGCTGTTTTACAGTATTGTACAGTACAACATGACAATGCATAAAAGTAGTGTATGACTAATTTTTGGTGGTGTACAAATCACTACCCTTCTCCGTAACATACAGTTTCATTTTGAAGTGTATGATAAACATTGTCTTGTACATATTGTTCTTTAGGGTGGAACGTGTAGCAGATTAGCCTCAATGGTTATCAACTTTTTTCATGAGAATTATTTGTAATAAAGAAATCACAAATCTTAGACTTCAATTAAACGTAGGAGATCATGCGTAGTAGAGGCCAGTGGAAGTGATCTAAACTTTAAAACACAAACAAAATCATGAGGATTTTGGATATATGAAAGTGGCATATCAAGATTTCAAAAAATATATCATGAGAACCAAATAATGGGTGTCATGATGGAAACATAATAAGTTTTTATTGATGAAGTGTGTAAGCCTTCCATCAACATGACCCCAAATTTAGGTAATCAACAATTGGTATAAACTTGGTGTATTGGTCACTACTGTTTATACAAGAATGAATTAGAATGTAATTTTTTTTACTTGAACTCACATTGACATGTGGTTCATTAATTGCGCGATTTCGATCATAGAAGAAGCTAGCTTGGACTCTGATGGTGTACTGCATACTTTGGGCTTTCAATATTGCTAGGCCAATGAACTTTAATAATGGACCTCCCCATATAAAGGGGAAACCCTAACTGCAACCAACAATACAACACACTTACAACATGTTTTGGGCAGCCTCCATGCTCCATTCTTCTCCATTGAGAGTATCATTACTCTCACCAAAAAGATTCATGTTCATCCCCTCCGTTCTTTACCACCCTCCTCGAATTTATTCACATAAGGTATCGGGTTATAACGGCAACTGTAGTGTAAAGATCGAGTCCACATCATCACCCAATGCACTCAAGCGACCTAATACTTGATTAGACTCTATTGGTGAAACCTTCGAAGAACCAACCAAATTTTAATCGAACCGGCTCATTACAGATCGAACGTATATTATCTCAATTATTGAAATCAATAAGAAATTTGAATCTTTTATCATATTAAAATGGAAAACGATTAGTATGCCTAAATTGGTATGACTAAATTTCTACTTAAGGATGTAATTGGTTGGTTTGAAAAACTGATTCAATGAGATAAGAAAAAAAATTCAACCAATCAGAATATTAGGCTTACTTTTAAATCTACGTAAGCATGTTTATTTAGCATTACTCTATTAAAATCAAAAGATTACATATTGTGTAATACGACCTCAATAAGAGAAGAGTTCAAAAAAGAATGACAAAAAATGGAGAATTGATGAACCAATCGAATTGCTTCATTTCAAAAAGCCCATTTTCACATTCTTTTTTTGAAACTAAATATCTCACAAACCGTATTTCTATAAATTATAAAATATACATATTCGGAATCATCATCTTTTTCTTTTTGATTATAGATCCAACAAGCTATATTTTCGACACAAATTACTTTTTTTCATTTTTTTTTGGGTTTCAAAAAATTGTAGTGTGATATCACATGTGATTTAACACTAAAAAATAATCACACCCGCTTATATCTCCGATTAAACTTTAATTTCAAATCATTGATGTTTTAAAAAAGATTTAAACATGAAATACTAAGTTGTAATCACATGTGATTGAACATCAAAGTATCAATCACATGTGATTAAAGAGTAATAAAATACGGATTTTCAAATTTTCTGACTATAATTATACAATTATGTAAAAAACGAGTTGATATTAAGCATAAATTATCTATATCGGTAAATTGCTCATCATATCAATTTTTAAATAAAATTATATATGATTATATACAAAATCAATTATATAACAAATCACATTTAATTAAATGTACAACTAACAATCACATGTGATTTATAATAAAAACAAATGCAATTTTTGAAATTCTTTTTATAACTATTAATGTGGATGGATATTAAGGTGTATTCACACGTTAATTAACATATACCATGAACAAATAATTGTGAACAGATTTTATATATATATATATATATATATAAATCACAAGTGATTATATTGTAGAACCCGGTAAAAAAAGAAAAAAAATCGTCAAAAGTATTGCTAGTTACATCTCTAATCGAAGAGAAAAAGATGATGTTTTTGAATATGTAATTTTTATAATATATGAACATACGGTTTGTGAGATATTTAAACTTGGGGGTAAAAATGGAAGTGGATTTCGTAGAGAAATTATTCAATTCTATTGGTTCTCTCATTCTCCACTTTTTTGACATTCTTATTTTAACTCACCTCTACGGAGTAATCAAGTAACTTATATCATTTACATACATACAATTACCAAAGGTAATTTCACTATTTCTAACATATTTCAACTCATTTATCACTGTTTCAACTCACTAATTTAAAAAGTAATACATAAAGTCACTAATAAAAAACTAATATATAATGTAGGATGGTCAAAATCATGTGGTGATTTTATTCTATGGTCACAATATAATAATAATAATAATAATAGTTATAGAATAAAAGCAATGTGAAGTGAAAGATACTTTTAATAATAGCTATTAAATAAATATATTAATATTTATACTATAGGTAGTGATAAATACAATAAAAAGTTTTATTCATACATTAGAAGTATGCTTCAATGAATTTGTACTGTGAGCTTTAAAGACTGCACAGTTTGGTGTATAGGTTAATTTGTTTGTGTGTCTTTCAACTCCCTTATACTATTTTCACACATGAGTTGTAGATATAGTTATATATAAAAAGTTTATATCATTGCTTGACAATGGATCTTTACAAGCAAAGTTAGTAAATTTAAAAGGTGAAGTTAATAAAAATGTGTATTTTGCATTGTATGTTAAAAATAATATCAATTTCATACAAAAATAAACAATCGTTTAAAAATTTTTATTTTAAAAAAATCAGCTGCAACGTAGTTGGTTAATAAACTTTACATATTATGGCTATCACGTTTATATTTATTTTTCCTCAATATACTAGAGCTCTTGAAAACATGCTTTCAAACATGTGAAGTGAAATATGCGTTGTATATATGTTAAACAATATATTGATGTATATGAGGATAAACAATTATACAAAAATATTGAATCCAACTTCGTTGATGCTTTTGGAAAATCGAAAATGTTAAGTGAAAAGAAAAATGTATATATTGTATTGTATGTTAATCATAATATCAATGTCATATAAGGATAAACAATTGTTCTTTAAAAGAAAAGTAAGAAACCGGATCCAAAGTAGTTAGTTGATAAACTCTACGTGTTATATCATATATTTTTCAAAACTATAGCTCTTGAAGCATTCTCAAAAAAATTATATTAACATTTCACTTCTTCACGTACGTATAATATAAATATTGATATGTTGCCAAATATATATTAGTGTGTGTATATACTCATAATATATTTGTCAAAAAGGACACACTTTTACTCCCCGTCTGTATGACTCAGTCATACACTTACTCGATAGTACTTAGGCATGTAATGCCTCAGGTCTGTAGACTCACTTATACCTGATAGGTAACTAGGCATGGTATGCCACTTCCTCTATGTACTTAGGTACATACCACAATTACTTAGGTATTAGATACCTTGTTAGATGTATAGACATTGATGTTACAACACTATGGCAATACAAATCAAAATCGTAGTTTTTGAACTACTTTTCAAAACATACAAGGTTTATACTTTATGTTTTCAACTAACAATCCTATGAACTCACCAGCTTTATAGCTGACTCATTTTAACATGTGTTCTCAGGTGCCCAACAGGATTAGGATTGCTTCAAGATATGCTAGCTCGAGTCGCATGATTTCAAACACTTGGATTTTCCTTGCATAACTTTTGTACTATAATTTATGTATTGGAATTATTTTCGCGAACTCGCAACAATGTAAATAGTTATTTTGGGAATGTAACAACTGCTTTTTTAAACGTCTCATTTAGAAGTCGTTTGCTATGTATCTTATGCTTTGATTATTGATTAGTCACGCCCCGAACCGACCGCTTCCGCAACCCGAATTTTGGGGTGTGACAGATTGGCATCAAACAGTGTTACTCGCAAGCAATGTATGTAATTGGGAGCCGGCAGTACCGCGACATGCCCGACTAGAGTAATTGAGAGCCGGCAGTAAAACGACATGCCCCTTGAGTATTCGTGGTTGTATAAGTGTATGTATGTCAATATACATAAGTAAATCGTAGATTTGCACCACGTGCTCGAGATAGTGTACAAGTATATGTATATAAATATATATATGTATATATGTACATATATAGGTCTTAGTCAACAACGCATCTAACAGGGTATCATGTAACACATGAAAGTAATTTATTGTATCTAAATATGTATATACACTATTTAGATATTAGGTGCAGCACAGGAAACCTAGGCACGAATAATCATCACCTAGTTGTTCAGCATTAGTATAAGAAACTATACTAAGGTATGTACTATCGCATACTCCTAGCCTACAGCTCAGCAAGTATGTTGTGGTCTATAGAAATGTTCACTTAAGTACAAGTCCATTCGGGAAATCCTGGAGTGTATAGTCAGTCTTAGTTTCTAAAAGGAAAACTAATCCTATATAAAGTCTAGTTGTTGTCCAGTGTAGGTAGAACTAACCAGTTCTAACATATTCGATAATATTATTCCGCGACAATATAACCAACGTATAGTGAAAACTTAATCAAGTTATGTAAGGGTAATTGTTTTTCAACAATCTAGTAGTGTACGATGGTAACCTATCAAGGTCAAGTAGTGACATTGTTCTACAACAATATAACGAGTGTAATCCCTAAATAGTACACGATTTGTATTACGTAACAGTAATATAGTTAAGTGTGAATTATAAAAGTTTATCAATATAATTCGAAAACAGTAATTGTGCATGCGTCTGTCGCACCCCCAAATTATGATGCGGAAGCGGTTCGGTTCGGGGCGCGACTAATCAAATATCAAGCACACAAGGCATACAATGAACGACTCTATATGCGTCGTTTTACAAAATACATTGATATTATAAAAGTTTTACACTGTTATAATATAGTTTACAAAAGCTCTTGAGCCAAATGGTAGAGATTCTATGGCATAACTAAATTATACAAAAGATAGTAATGCATGACAATCTCTTGATGTCTGAATGCGACTCGAGCTAATGGGCATCCTGAGTGAGCAGACCTAATGCTGCTGTGAACCTGAGAATACACGCTAAAATGGTCAGCTAAAAGCTGGTGAGCTCACAGGTTTAATGATAAAGTGTAATGTATGAACCGCAAGATTTAAGTATGAATATTTGTAATCAAACAAATAAGTAATTGATAAATGATGTGTATATTGCCATGAGCACATAGTCTGAGCTTAACTGAAGTGTCAGGATCACAATTAAGTGCCTGAGCAAGGGTGCCTCTATGCGTGTGCCTAATCAACACACGTATGAACAAATGATAATGCGTCCGTTTGACCAGTCAGTGCTTGCTGACCCGGATGGGGATTGTCAGTCCCATATGGTACCATACACTAACATTCATGCTACAAAGTATTACCAAACTATGCTTAGAGGACTTAAAAGATTAGATGATAAACTCATGCAGAATATAGTGATATTTGATACTTGCGTTCACATGTAAAACAAAACAAGCTTGTATTCTCACCCCTAGAGTAAAAATGGTAAAATAGGGGCTATGAGACTCACCTGAGTCTAATGAGATGCTATCAAGCACAATTGATGGTTTACAAGAGAAATGATGTTGTCTCCAACGACTGAAACCTGCTGGGCGTCCTAAACGCGCAAGGTTTTAATGATTAGATGTTGAAACCTGCCGGGCGTATTAAACGCGCAAGGTTTAATTGGTTAGATGTCTCAACAGACCATCTATGCTAGTTGTTCTATTGACTAGTTATGTCCAAATCATTTGGTTAATGTTTATCTTTGAAGTTGAGAAAGTGTATACGGCTCGTTGGTGACGGTTTGTAATAATAATTTCAAACTATTATTATTATACATGATTTGTTGTACTTAGAAAAGTATATGTGTTTCGTGTGTTAGTCGTATTGTATAAGTTTAGTTGTTATTCAAGTTTGTTATATCCTTTACATTATATTTCATAGGTTACAAAATTTGGTACGGGTCCTAAAACTGAAATATGCCATTTTCGACCCCTAGACGACCCCGAAAGGCCTAAAACCGCCTAGGCTATGATACATAGCTTTGATCATTGGGCCGTTTTCGAGTGACCATGTGACTTTTAGCCCAATCCGTTACAATAAATTTTTTCATCGAGAAGCTACCCTGAAAACACTTCTTCGGCATTTTTACAAAAATTGTTCCGTTTCAGTAATCTAGCCGTTCGGCTATGAAGCTCTAGCCGTTCGGCTATGGAGCACCTAGCCGTTCGGCTAAGGGAAGCCTAGCCGTTCGGCTGATCTAATCCAGCCGTTCGGCTCATCAATCCAGTTTCAGTCTGTTCGCGAATTCAGTTGGGAAAACGAGTATAGGTTCGATTTTTGGACATAAACTACTTGATAGAACACTAATACATGATGATATATGTTATTTAAACACGAAACTTAAAAGAAAAGTGAAAGATTTCTTACGGGTAAAAATGAGGAACGGATGATGATGATGATGCCGAAGAAGATGAAGGAGATGATGAAGATGGAGATGGTGATGATGCTTATCGCTGCTGCTGATCTTGCTATTGTTAATATTGTTGTTGTTGTTTTGATTTCGAAGGAGGTCGAGAGAGAGAGAAGAGATAGATTGATGATGAATATGAAACGAAGAAGAAGTATAGGCCGGCCAACTCCAATTATTGGAGTTGGTTGGCTCCTACGCGTAGTACAAAATACCCGTGTTTTTGTACCCGATCGTAAAAGTGGTATAATATTTTCAAATGATAAATTTCTAAAAATGATATCGTATATACTTTTATTCGAAGTATTTTATAAAAATACTTTTAGTGAGATATAAAAATATATCTTTGTTTTCAGTTTGAATGACGGATATGGTTCGAATGGTTTCGTCGCGTTTGAGTAAGATTGAATGAAACGAATATGTTTTATTTTTGTCTAATGTAAATAAAAATTATTATTTCCAATAATAATACATTATTTATAAGTTTTGTCGCGAATATTTTTCATTTGTTCGATACGAATACTTTATATACTATCAAAATAATATATAATAAATATGAGGGTATTAAATAATAATTCTATATTACTTAATACTTGTTTTCACCAACGCCGTATAAATGAATCGGATTCAGACCGATTTGAAAAATGCACGATTAACTTTAATCGCGTACTGATATATATTCAACAATATATATATTGATACATACAATTAGCCTAATACATAGCACTAATTACATGTGTTTCTAAATGATTAGGAACTAATAACTAGTCCTAATTTGACGGGTGTCACATTCTCCCCTTGTTAAGAGAATTTCGTTCCGAAATTAAGCTCTGAGTTGGCGCGTGAGTGGAGTTTGAAAATAAATGTGGATATTTGAGTCGCATCTGGTCTTCCCGTTCCCAGGTGAATTCCGGACCACGCCGCGAATTCCACCGAACTTTGACGATTGGGATACGACTTTGCTTAAGCTGTTTGACCTCATGGTCCATGATCTCCACTGGTGTCTCGACAAAATGAAGTTTGTCATCGATTTGAATTTCCTCGAGCGGAATAATGAGTGTCTCATCAGACAGGCATTTCTTAAGGTTAGAAATGTGAAATGTGGGATGCACACTACCAAGCTCGGGTGGTAGCTGCAATCGATATGCGACTGGACCAATCCTCTCGAGGATCTCAAAAGGTCCAACGTATCTAGGGTTTAGTTTTCCACGTTTACCGAAGCGGATGACACCTTTCCAAGGTGATACTTTGAGCAGAACTCGATCTCCCACCTGGAACTCGAGATGCTTGCGTCTCACGTCAGCATAACTCTTCTGACGATCACGTGCGGCTTTCAGCCGTTGCTCGATACCAACGATCTTCTCTGTAGTTTCATGAATGATGTCAGGACCAGTCAGTTGGCTATCTCCAACTTCGGTCCAACAGATAGGCGACCGACACTTACGACCGTACAGTGCCTCGAATGGTGCAGCTCCAATACTGGTGTGGTAGCTGTTGTTGTATGAGAATTCACATAATGGCAGATGATGTTCCCAATTTGCACCGAAGTCAACTACACAGGCGCGTAGCATATCTTCTAGTGTTTGAATTTTCCTTTCACTTTGGCCATCGGTTTGAGGATGATACGCAGTACTCATATCCAGACGAGTACCTAACGATTTCTGTAGTGATCTCCAAAACTGAGAAGTGAAACGACTATCTCTGTCAGAGATAATTGAGATAGGAACGCCGTGTCGGGTTACGATCTCCTTCAGATAGATTCGTGTGAGACGTTCCATTTTGTCAGTTTCCTTGATGGCAAGGAAATGAGCTGATTTGGTGAGCCGGTCCACGATCACCCAGATGGTATCGCAACCGCTTGATGTTCTCGGGAGTTTGGTGATGAAATCCATAGCGATTTGCTCCCATTTCCATTCAGGAATGTCCGGCTGCTGTAGCAGACCGGAGGATTTCTGATATTCTGCTTTGACTTTTGAACATGTGAGACACTTGCTGACATACGTGGCAATCTCTGCTTTCATGTTTGGCCACCAGTATGATCCCTTGATGCCATGATACATCTTGTCAGATCCAGGATGTATAGAATATTTGGACTTGTGAGCTTCATCCATCACCAAGTCTCGAAGATTCCCAATGCTAGGTAACCAGATTCGGTTAACGAAGTATTTGACTCCATTGGGTTTAGTTTCAAACTGTTTCTCCATGTTGCGCAAGGCCTCATCTTTCATGTTCTCCGGTTTCAATGCTTCGAGTTGAGCAGCAAGGATTTGAATGATAAAATCATTATGAATGGTAATACTAAGGGCTCGGACTCGAAGTGGTTTTGGATGTTCTTTTCGACTTAGGGCATCGGCAACAACATTTGCCTTACCCGGGTGGTACTTGATCTCGCAGTCATAATCGGTGAGCAACTCTACCCAGCGACGTTGCCTCATATTGAGATCCTTCTGATCGAATATATGTTGGAGGCTTTTATGATCGGTGAAGATGGTACATCTTGTGCCATACATATAGTGTCTCCAAATTTTGAGTGCGAACACTACGGCTCCTAGTTCGAGATTATGAGTGGTGTAGTTCTTCTCGTGAACTTTGAGTTGTCGGGAGGCGTAGGCAATCACCTTGTCCCGTTGCATCAACACGCAACCAAGACCTTGATGTGAGGCATCGCAGTATACCACAAAGTCATCGTTGCCTTCGGGTAACGATAGAATGGGTGCACTGCAAAGCTTTTGCTTCAATAGCTGAAATGCTGACTCCTGCTTATCAGTCCAATCGAACTTCCTTTCTTTCTGAGTTAGTGTCGTGAGAGGTTGAGCTATTTTGGAGAAATTCTCAATAAAACGTCTATAGTACCCAGCCAGTCCTAAGAATTGGCGTACCTTGGTCGGCGTTGTCGGTGCTTGCCAGCACTTGATAGCCTCGATTTTTGATGGATCCACATGAATTCCTTGACTATCAATCACATGACCAAGGAATTGAACGGTTTGCATCCAGAACTCACACTTGGAGAATTTAGCATATAACTCTTCGTGTCTAAGAAGTTCTAGAATGATTTTGAGATGTTGCGCGTGTTCTTGTTCATTGCGCGAGTAAATGAGAATGTCATCGATGAAGACAATGACAAACTTGTCAAGATATGGTTTACATACTCGGTTCATGAGGTCCATTAATACAGCCGGTGCGTTTGTCAAACCAAATGGCATCACTTGGAACTCGTAATGACCATAGCGAGTTCGGAAGGCAGTCTTTGGGATGTCGATGTCACGAACTCGTAACTGATGATAACCTGATCGTAGATCTATCTTTGAATAGAAACTTGACCCCTGAAGTTGGTCAAATAGGTCATCAATGCGAGGAAGTGGGTAACGATTCTTGACGGTTAATTTGTTCAACTCTCTGTAGTCGATACACATTCTGAATGAACCGTCCTTCTTTTTCACAAACAGTACCGGAGCTCCCCATGGTGAAGAACTCGGTCTAATGAAACCCTTATCTAGGACTTCCTGCAACTGAGTAGACAACTCCTGAAGTTCTGAAGGGGCTAAACGATACGGTGCTCGTGCAACGGGTGCTGCCCCGGGCACTAGATCGATTGCGAACTCAACTTGTCTCGGTGGTGGTAGACCAGGCAAGTCTTCGGGAAAGACTTCTGGAAAGTCTCTAACAATGGGCACATCCTCAAGTCGCTTCTCTTCCGACTTTTTCTCCATAACGTGGGCGAGGATTGCCTGATAGCCTTTTCTAAGATATTTGCGAGTTTTCATGCATGATATGATATTCAATCTCGTCCCACCGGTCTCCCCTTGTATGATTAAAGTACCACCGGTGACAAGAGGAATACGAATGATTTTGTCATAACAGACAATTTCAGCTCGGTGCTTGGATAGCCAATCCATGCCAACAATGATGTCGAAACTTCCAATCTCGACAGGTATGAGATCAATGGCAAACAATTCGTTGGCGAGGTTTAAAGTGCAATTAGGAATTACACTATCGGTTTCTATGAGTTTGCCGTTAGCTAGTTCTACAATGTACTTAGCATCTAAGGCAACAAGAGTGATGTCAAGCAATGGACTAAACTCATCAGATATAAAACTCCTATCAGCACCAGTATTAAATAGAACAGTGGCAGTAAGATTGTTGAGAAGGAACGTACCCGAGACCACATTCGGGTCCTGACAGGCTTCTCCTGTGTTCAGCACGAAAGCTCTTCCCTTTGCAGTGTTGTTACCCTTGTTCTTCAGCTTTGGGCATTCATTCCTAAAATGCCCGATATCTCCACACTCATAGCAGGATTTTGGTTGGCTGGTGGTGGTGTTGGAATTGGCATTGGTAGACCTGCAGTCTTTGGCCAGATGCCCATACCTTTGGCACTTACCACAAGGAGTGCCGCAAGGGCCTTCATGGTGTCGGTGGCACTTTGAACAGAAGGGTTTGTTCCCAGTATAACCCTTGTTGAAACCAGAACCAGTACTGGTGGTCTTGTCAGACTCAGATCTCTTAGACGGCGGTTGGTTTTGAGTGGGGTTTCCAGACCACTTTCTTTTGTTGTTACCAGAAGATGTAATGGATGCCTCACGGCTGACAATCATTGCCGTGAGTTCGTGTGCGAGGCGGATAGCACTTTGGATGGTTGTCGGTTTGGACGAGGCGATGTTTCCCTGGATACTTTCCGGGAGACCACGAATGTACCTCTTGATGCGCTTTTGCTCTGAGTCTACCATAGATGGGCAGAGGAGAGCGAGTTGTTGGAACTTGGTGGTGTAACCATTGATGTCAGTGCCCTGGACTCTCAGACTCCAGAATTCTTCTTCCAACCTCTGAAGTTCTTCGCTAGGGCAATACTCTTCCTTTAGCATCTCCTTCAGATCTCCCCAGGGAAGTTGATTAGCCGCTTCAATTCCCACAGCACTAGTATGGGTGTTCCACCAGGTGAGGACACCTTCCTGAAAGGTGTAAGCAGCAAACTTGACCTTGCTGTCTTCAGCGCAGTTATAGAGACTGAAGACAGATTCCATTCGTTCCATCCATCGGATCAGGCCAATAGCACCTTTCGTGCCCTTGAAGTACAATGGTTTGCAACTGAGAAAATCCTTGTAGGAACATGGTTTGATAACAGGAGGAGGAGTGGTATTGACTGTCTCATCACTCCTTCGAGAGTCTCGAGCAGCCAAGGCTTCAGCTACAGCTCGGGAAACCGCTCCATTGAGTTCAGCTTCACTGTAACCCTTCCTCTTTGGCGGCATGATTCTTCAAGAAAGAAACAAGAAAAGGATAAATGAGTTGTCTGTACAAATTCACGATATATCACAATAGTACAAGTGATAATCATAATTCAACAGATAATGGAGTTGAATACAAGATGCGATTTTGCGAGAGAGCGGGGTAAGGTTTTACTTATGGAAACCTATAAGTCCTTCTAACAATAGGTTCCACTTGTGATTCCGAAGAAATAAAATGATGGAAGGAATACGAAATGATATATTCCTCTATAGCACATGACGGTACAGCGAAATGTGTTGTAAGATGTTACGCGAGTATAATTAAATAGACGGTTGTAGCTATACTCGTCGTCTTCGGTGGTGTGGGCGTTAATGAGTATACTACCGCATGATATCTATATATATTTGACATATATAATAGCTTAGAATGTAATACGCAGGTAAGGCCTATTCATATATCTTCAATATATAATAGCCTATAGAGTAGCACGTAGGTGAGGCCTATGTATGTATATACGCTTATATCACATAATAGCCTAGAGTGTGTCTAACACAAACCAAGTATAAGTCCCGATTTCTCTCGTGGTCAGAGTCAACTAGCGCATTCCTGTTCAACATAACCCCTTTCAGATATCACATCATATTTATTTAATTGTACATAGTTAGCTACGCTATGTTAAATTAAACTCGCATGATGTAATTCCTGAACCAGTTATATCTAGTGAGGAATACTGCCTAACGGTCATAGTCTAGGCCCACTAAATGCAACCTAGTTCATTATAACCTTAGGCTCTGATACCAATCTGTCGCACCCCCAAATTATGATGCGGAAGCGGTTCGGTTCGGGGCGCGACTAATCAAATATCAAGCACACAAGGCATACAATGAACGACTCTATATGCGTCATTTTACAAAATACATTGATATTATAAAAGTTTTACACTGTTATAATATAGTTTACAAAAGCTCTTGAGCCAAATGGTAGAGATTCTATGGCATAACTAAATTATACAAAATATAGTAATGCATGACAATCTCTTGATGTCTGAATGCGACTCGAGCTAATGGGCATCCTGAGTGAGCAGACCTAATGCTGCTGTGAACCTGAGAATACACGCTAAAATGGTCATCTAAAAGCTGGTGAGCTCACAGGTTTAATGATAAAGTGTAATGTATGAACCGCAAGATTTAAGTATGAATATTTGTAATCAAACAAATAAGTAATTGATAAATGATGTGTATATTGCCATGAGCACATAGTCTGAGCTTAACTGAAGTGTCAGGATCACAATTAAGTGCCTGAGCAAGGGTGCCTCTATGCGTGTGCCTAATCAACACACGTATGAACAAATGATAATGCGTCCGTTTGACCAGTCAGTGCTTGCTGACCCGGATGGGGATTGTCAGTCCCATATGGTACCATACACTAACATTCACGCTACAAAGTATTACCAAACTATGCTTGGAGGACTTAAAAGATTAGATGATAAACTCATGCAGAATATAGTGATATTTGATACTTGCGTTCACATGTAAAACAAAACAAGCTTGTATTCTCACCCCTAGAGTAAAAACGGTAAAATAGGGGCTATGAGACTCACCTGAGTCTAATGAGATGCTATCAAGCACAATTGATGGTTTACAAGAGAAATGATGTCGTCTCCAACGACTGAAACCTGCTGGGCGTCCTAAACGCGCAAGGTTTTAATGATTAGATGTTGAAACCTGCCGGGCGTATTAAACGCGCAAGGTTTAATTGGTTAGATGTCTCAACAGACCATCTATGCTAGTTGTTCTATTGACTAGTTATGTCCAAATCATTTGGTTAATGTTTATCTTTGAAGTTGAGAAAGTGTATACGGCTCGTTGGTGACGGTTTGTAATAATAATTTCAAACTATTATTATTATACATGATTTGTTGTACTTAGAAAAGTGTATGTGTTTCGTGTGTTAGTCGTATCGTATAAGTTTAGTTGTTATTCAAGTTCGTTATATCCTTTACATTATATTTCATAGGTTACAAAATTTGGTACGGGTCCTAAAACTGAAATATGCCATTTTCGACCCCTAGACGACCCCGAAAGGCCTAAAACCGCCTAGGCTATGGCACATAGCTTTGATCATTGGGCCGTTTTCGAGTGACCATGTGACTTTTAGCCCAATCCGTTACAATAAATTTTTTCATCGAGAAGCTACCCTGAAAACACTTCTTCGGCATTTTTACAAAAATTGTTCCGTTTCAGTAATCTAGCCGTTCGGCTATGAAGCTCTAGCCGTTCGGCTATGGGAGTCCAGCCGTTCGGCTATGAAGCACCTAGCCGTTCGGCTAAGGGAAGCCTAGCCGTTTGGCTGATCTAATCCAGCCGTTCAGCTCATCTAGTCCAGCCGTTCGGCTCATCTAGTCCAGCCGTTCGGCTTTTGTAACGTGTTTCTTAGGTACCTTCTAGTTGGGTGGACTTAATAACATGTAAATATGAGAGTTTTGTAGGTATAGCAAGCTTCATACCTCAAATTCATGATTAAGAGGAAGATGGAATGGATGATGATGATTCTTGCACTTGGTTCTTGATCTTGGTGATGATGATGATGCTCGGTGGTGGCGGTGGCAGTTGTGGCTGCGGTTCGCCGATTCAAGAGGATGGAGGGAGAGATTTCTGGAGTGTGTGTGTGTTTGTTTGGTTGAGAAATGAAAGAAATGGGAGAGAACGGGTATTAAATATGGGGGTGGGTTTGGGTTCGCAGGAATTAGGGCTGGGCTCGCAGCCCCGAGCTGACCTAATTCGGGTTTCGGGCTCGTGTGTTTTCTCGTTGTCTAATCTCATGTCGTTCGTAGCTGTTTAAGTTTTATTCAAGTAAATAAATATTATCTTTAACAATAACACTTTATTTAGAAAAATTGTGCGCCAATATCCGGTTTTTTTGTATTTCTGTGTGCTTTCAGATTTATTTGTACGTGATTTGGATCGATCGGTCATGATATATATATATATATATAAAAAAATTTTTTGAATACTTTGACATTAATGCGTACTAAGTACGGATATTTAAAGTTTAAATGGGCGTGAAAGTTGGCCTTTTTGATCAGGTGTTATATTCTCCCCATGTTAAGAAAATTTCGTCCCGAAATTTCGAGTGAAGTAGCTTGGGGTACGGGGAGAAGTGTATGTATGAGAAGTTCGTCGAGTAGATAGTAGACATACGATGCCTATGTCGAGTTTGAAAGTTGTCAATCCATGACCGTGTCGTTGTTCATCATAGTAGTTAGATTCTGACTATTTCGTTTGTTCAAGTTGTAGTTAAGTCGTGGTTACAAGGTAACCGTTCACAAGGTAGTCCATTCGAGACTAGTTAGTTGTTACAGGGTGTTTGTTTATAGAGTAGTCCTATCAGGACTGAGTGATTGGTAAACGTTCTGTTTGTCCAGTCTACTCAAAACAAACTTTGAGTTTCACATTGGCTTAGGTTAACTAGCCCTATAATGCATTCGGCATTAAGTCGATAAAAGTGGTATCAGAGCAACTCATGTGCCGACGGAGATGGTGGGGCAAACCTCATCGAGGACGATGAGTCCCTGCAGGGGGTGGTGGCACCTTAGGCGTATCCCAGATCGGCCAATGACATGAGAGATGCTGGGCTTATAAGTAATATTTTGGCCTTACAAGACACAACACGTTTTGGGACCACATGTGGCAGATTGTCGCAAGAGCACTGCTGTTAAGCGTGCTCGAGCGAGGGCAATTCCAGGATGGGTGACCATCTGGGAAGTGTGGTCACCAAGAACAAAGCCGTGCACCTGCGGGCAAAGCGGACAATATTGTGTCGTGGTAAGGCGGGATGTTACACCGTCGCAACGCGCAGGTTAAAAAAACTCATTACGAACGATATCCATTAGGTAAACTCTTCATTGAAGCATAATCTTTTATAGGGATTATGCACTAAACATGTTGTATCATATGCATTGAAAGTTATAAACAGCATGAAAAATTATATATATATATCTATAAAGCATTTCATACTCTCTCTCTTAAACTCTTAAATTATAAATTTGGTAAGTTATTTTAATACACCCCTCATGCTTTATCACTTGATCTTTTACTTACTCTTAACTTTTTATTTTGACAAATGTGAAGCAATATAAATAATATTGTAACATTTTACTTCGGATCACCTTTTCCTATATCTATTGATTATCATTCATTTTATTCTTCAAAAGCGACATATGATTGACAACGATTATGTTTTGTATTTAACTCCGCTACATAACACATGTATCCTACTAGTAATAATAATAAGCTTAAACAATGTACATGAGAATCCTAGTATGAAGGCAAAACTTAGCTAAATAATTTAAATGATAAATAGGGACTATATGTCTATACGCTTATAGGGTCTGCAAATGTACTAAACTTTGAACAAATGTCAATTATGTGTACCCAACTTACATTTGCTATTTTTAATGCATTCAACTTTCAAAAAGGGTGTTTTGATGTACTTTGATGATGTGACGATAATGTGTCACTCTCTCCTAACGCCACGTGGCATGCTATGCGCTCGCCACACCATCAAAGTACATCAAAACAACCCTTTTTTAAAAGTTGGGTACATTATAAATAGCAAATGTAAGTTGGGTACACACAATTGACATTTGATCAAAGTTTTGTACATCTCCAGACTCTAAATCCATGCTTATATAACAATAAAAAAAAATTATAAATAATATTATGAAAATTATGAAACATGTGTTCGTCACGATTACTATAAAATGTCTCTTGGCCTCCTAGTTCTGTCTTTTTGTTTGTTTTGTTCTAATTAAGGGCAATTATTTAATTAGTCTATTTAGTGTTTAAAGTTATTTAGGGATTATTATTCAGGTCTTTCAAAAATCGTAAAAGTAATCCAATTGTTGAAATTTTATTAACGAGCAGTGCAAAATATAATAGGTTTCTATCGTTAACCATCACCACATGCAATTCACTGAGGGCATTTATGTCATTTTCATATAAAAAAATTAACAAATATAACGGATATAATATAATATAATACTGGTTTTTGATGTAGGAGTTTTAACCTTTTTCTTACTGGTTTTTGATGGATAATTTTTCCCTCTCCCGGGGATTTGTTGTATTTTCTTACCCTTGTTCCTTTGTAGTTATTTTCTAATAAATTCTGCTAGTAATATATATATATATATATATATATATATATATATATATATATATATATATATATAATACTAGAAAAAAAAGTAAATGACAAATGTATCCTCACACATGATGTAGAGTTTTCGGGGCAAACTAATGTTAATTAGTTTTTTGAACTGTCGATGACTTTCTAATAACAAACTAACCTCATAAATTTTGAACGATGAAAACGACTCATGAATAATTTTGAAATCACATGAACAGTTTAAATAATTTAGTTTTTATTTAAATGATAAAATAACATGTTAAAACATTTGATGCAATAATATATTAAAATCAATGTAACTAGAAAATTCCTTAAAGACAATATTGACTTATATTAATAAAAAAATTAACATTAATTATTATTATTATTATTATTATTATTATTATATTATTATTATTATTATTATTATTATTATTATTATTATTATTATTATTATTATTATTATTATTATTATTATTATTATTGTAGAAATATTTATTTGGAGTTGTATGTTACCCGACCAATTAAATCTAAGTGAGTTTCAAAGGTAAGTTTATGATAAGTAGTTGTATTTTGAAGGAATGAAATACATACGACCTCAATCGTCGATTTCTGCGATCAACGACCTAGATGCATTGCATTTTAAAAATATTGCATTTTACGTAAAATGCAGTGGGCAAACACAAAAAATAAACACGCTGTTTCGAATGTCGTTGATCACAAAAATCAATAGCTGAGATCGTTGCTCATTATTCTCCTCAAAATGTAGTTGTCCCTCTAATTTCATACTGAATTTAAACATGTCATATATACTAGAATAAGTGTTGCTTATCGATTCAACGCCACAATTATATAGGTTAAATTATCCAATAAGTTGACATGTTCGTGTGTATCCGTTTTTGTATGTATCTATATATGTATTTATATAATTCTCTCTCTCTCTCTCTATATATATATATATTCATGATGAATGCATAGAATTCATAAATGTCAAAAAAGCTAAAATTTATAGTCTAACTTTTGAGTAAGGTGGATATTGGAAAAGGATGTTTGTGGGTGTGATTAGTTAGTGAGGTGGATTAATTAATAAACTATATGATTAAGTAGCGATATTACATCTAAACTACTAGAGACCAACTAAAGTAGCCACCTCTAGAGAATGATACTTCCACTATCATCGACTCGATCTTTTTTTTAAAGAAGTGTTAAAGAGATCACGTTATAGCTAGCTATGTAAATATATAGTCGCGTGTTTATTACAGAGTAATTGATTGTTGGAGTTTTTAAGTGGAAATTGTGGAGAGGAAAAAATATTTACCGATAAGGTGTTTTCGAAAGTATTTACTAATAAGATAGTTGGGAAATTTGCAACTTTTGTCCCTGTGATTTTTACGTTTATTATCCTTTTAAGAATTTCTTCGCTTTTTTTGTCCTTGTGGTTCTGATTTTCGCAAGAATTGTCATTTTCACTAACTTTTGTTAAACCCCCCGTTAAGTAGCATCACGTGAGAAACACGTGAGGGTATTTTGGTCATATCATCTTTCCCTCTCTTTTAATTCCCTTTATTTATTAATACCCTTCATCCTCCTCATTTATACACATATATGCAAAAAATCATCGTTCTCGCTCTCTGTCTTTCTTCATCGATTTCGTCCAGGAAAAATAGTGGTATTTTGTGATTGTCGTAAACCTACAATAATCAAAACGTCATGGACCTCGCGTAATCCGGGAAGACGATTTTATGCTTGTGCTCAGAGGGTAAGTTTTAGCTAAGTTTTATTTAGGAAAATTTTTTACTTTTAATTTTAACATACACTTACAACTTCAGTACCTACTCCTAAGTCCTAACCTTAATCCCATACACTCCAAAAAGATACAGCTACAAATCAACTCCAACTTTAGTACCTACTCCTAACCTTAATCACATACACTCCAAAAAAGATCCAGCTGCAAATGAAAACAAACATCAGTCGAAGGAGGAGGGTCTCTTTTGCCCTTAAAGTTTCTTCGAGTTCATTTCTTACCCTCAACAATCCAGGTATAATGGCCACCGTTCTTTCACACATTGGTGGATCGTACCACCCATTAATACCACAATTTTCAACCTGAATCACCAATGAATAAGGTTTTCTCAAAAATTTAGGCAAAAAAAATTGGGGCAAAAAAATTAGGGCTAAAAAATTTGTCCTAAATAAAACTTAGCTAAAACCTACCCTCTGAGCACAAGCATAAAATCGTCTTCCGAGATTACGCGAGGTCCATGACGTTTTGATTATTGTAGGTTTGCGACAATCACAAAATACCACCATTTTTCCTGGACGAAATAGATGAAGAAAGACAGAGAGCGAGAACGATGATCTTTTGCGTGTATGTATGTGTATAAATGAGGGGGATGAAGGTTATTAATAAATAAAGGGAATTAAAAGAGAGAGAAAGATGATATGAGCAAAATACCCTCACGTGTTTCTCACGTGATGCTACTTAACGGGGGGTTTTAACAAAAGTTAGTGAAAATGACAATTCTTGCGAAAATCAGAATCACGGGGACAAAAAAAGCGAAGAAATTCTTAAAAGGATAATATCGGCAAAACGTAAAACCACAGGGATAAAATTTACAAATTTCCCAAGATAGTTTGTTTGAAAAGAAAAAAAAGTATTTACGTATGAAAGAAAAGGAAATAAACATAAAAAATAATAACTATTTTAAATTTGGTCTAAAAAACACTTTCATAGTTAATATTCTTAAAAAATCTGTGGCATTTATACTTCACGCGATCCTGCTATTCTTCACGCGATCGCGTGTCATTATTTAATAATATGCGATCCTGAGACCTCATACGCTATCACGTATTAATCACTTAAAAACTCAGGTATTTTGATCGATAAGTTCTGTTAACGAAAACAACTAAAACAAGCGATCCCCTAGATTGACGCGATCGCGTATTATAGGTTTGAAAATGACGCGATCCTGAATCTTAGCATACGCGATCGTGAAATTTTATACGCGATCGCGTATTAAAGCTGGTTTAGCCCAGTATTTACATATCGAACTCTAAGTACCAAAATACAAATTTCAATCCCACATATCTTTTTAATCGTTAAACATTTGGACACCAAAATTTGCACACACCTTCAAAGTAATAATACAGACATTTCCCATTTTGCACTTTTCCAAAATTCTCATTTTATTGAAATCTAGACCATTGACCAATTTTAGCCTAATTGCGACCAAAATCTTGACACCTCATTTTACAAACTACATTTAATCTGAATTTCAAACTTTGACATTATCTTTGACTATCAAAATGAGATTTAAAGAAATCCTCAAAACTTTCATATCATATTTGGAACCCATTTTGACACCATGACTCCATTACGATCCATTTGGACCCTTACTGATCCGTCTGGGTTTAAACCAATCCAAGAGCACTTCTTTTAACCCAATTGACTCAACAAAGTCAGCAAAAGCTTAAAACATTAACCTTTGCATAACATTCGAACATTTTACATCATTTTCATCTTTAACCATTTTCTTTACCACTTTAACATTTTAAGCCTCACCTTACCACTTTGACCAAAACCTTTAGAAAACATCATACATAACTTACAAGTGAGACTCATTGTATCAAAAAAAAACTTTATACATAACAAAAAGGGGTATCATTGTATCACAAACATGATTATAAAGGGATTAAGCTTATTACCAAGCCAGCAATAAACTCCATCACTAGCTATCCATGAGCATTTTTCCCGACTCTTCCTTTACCTTGCTTGAACCACCTATAACATCTTAAACATAACGGGTAAACATAAATGCATAGTAAGTAATGGAACATAACATAAACATAAACATCCACACATTAAGGATTATCAACATTCTAACCATGTTAATTCCTAAGAATCAACATATAACCAAGCTAATGACATAGTCATTACTTGGATACCACCAAACAAATGATAGAAATCATTTCTTGGTTCCACAATTACGTATCCATATACTTACCTTGTAAATAGCTCAAACAACAACTTGAACCTTCCAATACTTGATCACCTAATCACATAAGTACATACACATATTACTTACAAAATTAACTTCTTACTTTTATCTCTTTACACATGACATAGGTGTTATATCCCATAACACCTATAACTAAACTATGAGTTTCGTATACTTAACCATATAATCACATATAAATGGGTAATTGACATCAATTTTTACCTTAATCATCACAATTCACCAAGGACATAATTCGTTAGTGACCACTTACATACAAAATCAATCAATTACCCAATTAACATATGATCATAGATCCTTTCACATAACTAATACAATTTAACCATCATTTGTAGCTCAAATACATGTATGAAACTTAATTACTACCAATTACCCACTTACCCATTAAATTCTTACAACCTAGGGTTTTAACATCTTAAACCCTAACATCAAATTTAAGTATAAAACAATAATTCTTACCTTAGAAGGAAGTTAATTGAAGATTAAAAACCCTAATTGTGACACCCACCAAATTAGGGCTAGTTTTTAGTTCCTAATCACTTAGTTTATACATGTAATTAGTGCTATGTTAGGCTAATTGTATGTATCATTATGTATATTATTATACATACACATACACAGTTTGATTAAATCGTGTCACTTTAAATCGGTCGAATTTCCGATTTATCAATGCGGACGTTGGTGAAAAAAATTATTAAATAATATAAAAATTATTTAATAATATTATTATTTACTAAATATTATGTCGATAATATTTAACAAGTATTTCGTATCGTATAAGATAAATCGTACTCGATGAAACCACGCGAAACAAATCTGTCAAAGCAAAGTTGTAATTTTATAACTTAGTTAAAGTATTTCGATAAAATACTTCAAATAAAATAATATTCGAATATATGTAAACAAAATTATAATTTTAAAATATTAAAATTATTTTACGATCGGGTACACGAACACGGGCATTTTACACTATGAATTGGAGCCAAACTGTATCCACCCCAATTATTGGAGCCGGACAAGATCCACAATTTCTGGATCATTCGCCATGACCATAAGCAGACAAAACACATCCCTTGTGTCCATCTCATTTCCATTTTTTTCTATCTCTTTATCTTCTCTCGGGCTCTCTCCAAAATCAACAACAACAACAAATTCAACAACAATAACAATAGCAGTGCAAACATCACCACCATCAACATCTTCATCATCATCGCGTTTCATCATCATCATCATCATCATCATCATCATCATCCTCGGTTCCCATTTGTCATCCGTAAGAACACTTTCAATTTTCTTTGATTTTTGGTGTTTAGAAATACTTATATCATTATATGTTAGTGTTCTATCAACTTAGTATGTCCGAAAAACTTGAGCTATAAGTTGTTTTCACTGAAATCGCACAAACAGATCGGAAAACAGACCTCAGCCGAACGAGTGGCTTACGTCACCCGAACAGGCATGACAGTCCACCTGAACGGGTATGACAGCCCACCCGAATGGGTATTCAAATTCACCCGCATTTGGGTTTAGGGTAGGTACCCGATCGGGTATGAGTACCTACCCGATCGCGTATGAAGTGTTACCTGAACGGGTAAAATTACCCAATCGCGTGAAATAGAACAAAATGATTACAGAACTTGCGACTTGATTTTAAATCTAACTTACCCGAACGGGTAAGGTATGATACCCGAACGGGTATGGAAAGTTAGCCGATCGGGTATGGGTTAAAATGTGAGTAAAAGCAGTTTTGACTTGTGTTCTGACCTAATAAATGCAAGCCTCACCCGATCGCGTGTTAACTTCAAACACAATTTTTACCACCTACTTTTACTCCGAATTCGAATTTCAAATTCGTCTTTACTAAAGCAATATAGTAGAAATAAAACTCGACCCCAGCCAGGGGCTCTGCCCCTTGGACCCCGCTACCGGGGGCGCTGCCCCCGGACCCCCGTCATTGAAGGGCTTCACCCTTACCCTAGTTTCTCAAATAGCGGGTTCACAACTAGTCTTTTACACTAAATGCTAAACTTGTGTAACATCAATACTGATACAACACTGAAACATACTTTACAAGTGTAACCTAACAACATAATAATAATAATACGTCAAGATTATTATTACAACCGTCACCAATGGGCCGTACATGCTTTCAAAACACAAACAAATAACTAAACATTTGGACATAACTAGTTGAGTGGACAACTAGCACTGATGATCTGTCGAGACATATAATCATTATTATAACCTTGCGCATATCGGACGCCCGTCAAGTTACAGTCGTTAGAACGACATCATTTCATTGTGCAACATTATTATTGCTTGATAGCAACACCCTAGACTCAGGTAAGTCTCATAGCCCGTCATTTTACTGTTTTTAACCCAGGGGTGGATATACAGGCTCTACTTTGTTTTACATGTGAACACAAGTATCAAAATATCGCCATATAGTACATGAGTTGTTTTCTCTAATCATTTTAAGTCCTCTAGCATAGTTTGGTAATACTTTTGTAGCATGAATGTTTGTGTATGGTACCATATGGGATTGACAATCCCCGTCCGGGTTGAAAACCCCAACTGGTCAAACGGACGCATTATCATTTGTTCATACGAGAGGGGATTAGGTACTCGCAGAGAGGCACCCTCAATCAAGCACTTGATTGTGATCCTGACACCTCACTTAACCTCACACTATCTACTCATGACAGTGATATGCACTCATTTATTTATTTGCTTGGATGCAAATCATTATACTTAAATCTTGCAGTTCGTACATTATGTTTATACATACAACCCTGTGAGCTCACCAGCTTTTAGCTGACCTTTTAGCATGTATTCTCAGGTTCTCAGCAGCAGTAGCTCTGCTCTATCATGATATATTAGCTCGAGTCGCATACAGACATCAGGAGATTTCCTTGCATTTCTATATTTTATAAAAGGGCTTAGTGCAGGGGAATGCACTCAACTTGTGCACGAAGTCTATTATATGTACTCATCTAAATTCAGCTCTATTGTATGTACTCATCCTGGAAAAAGGTCTATTGTGTGTACTCGTTTACCTTGTCAACAACTAGCCGGTTACCCAGTTGACCAAAGTCAGTTTGATGCTTACGTGGCGAAATGTGATTCGCCTACTATTAATAATTTATTCCTAGCCATAAAACCAAAGTCGTCTTCTACATTCTTCGTGTCTAGATTCCGGAAAAATATTGCACCTAAGTTTGCATCCTTCTTTTTTGGTAAATTCATTCACACATCAGCTAAATCAACACCAAAATGAAGCAACTTATGACTAACGAAAGATCCTTTAGTTTGCCCAAATCTTAAACTAAGAAAAAGATCCTCGGGCACCATGGAATCGAAACCTTGCAACAATAAACATCCATAAACCTTGCAACAAAATCATCCATATTAAACACATGCTGATAAGGAGATGAAATTAAAATCGAATTCGAAGCGAAATCTATCAAAATCCATGTTGAATGGTTTGGTGAAATGGAGTGAACGATGGGTAATAGTCTAACATACTAGTTGAATTTGTTGATGCCTGACAGACTAGTTGAATTTGGTGAATGGTTTAGTGAAATTATTCTTGCCGGAGCCTTCATCGGAGTTGTAACCGGAGAAGATGACCGGTGGAACAGGAAGGTTGTAGTAGCTTACGGTGGTGGATATGAGAACCTTCATAGTAATTAAAGGAAAACAAACAACGAACCCCGTTTCTTGATCAACACGAATCTCGCCCTATACTGAAACCATAAGATTAAATTAAAAATTTAAAAAGTCACCATCAAATCAAAACCCTGAATTCATCAAATTCTCCAAAATCACCATGGAAACAGCGGATGTAGCGATGAGAGCATCGGATTCAGGGGAGAAATGTTCATATGGACATGTGGCAACGAAAGCAGGTGAAGGCCTGAAATAGTATTACCTGCAACATATTCATGATGCTCAACTTCTAGTTCGACAAAAGACTCATAATCTCAATCGACTTGAAGCTCAACGTAACGAATTAAATTTCAGAGGTAAAATAATTACATACACATGTAGGAATAAATTATTAATAGTAGACGAATCACATTTCGCCACGTAAGCATCAAACTAACTTTGGTCAACTGGGTAACAGGCTAGTTGTCCAAGAGGTAAACGAGTACACACAATAGACCCTTTCCCGGGATGGGTACATACAATAGAGCTAAATTTAGATGGGTACATACAATAGACTTCGTGCACAAGTTGAGTGCATTCCCCTGCACTAACCCCTTTATAAAATTAGATATGCCCTAGAATCTCTATCATTCGGCTTACGAGCTTTTGAAATTAGTATAACAATGTAATACTTTTATATTATCAATGTAATTGTAAACGACACATGTAGAGTCGTTCATTATATATCATATGTGCGGTGATTAACTGATTAGTCGCACCAAATGCATACTTCCGCTAATCATGAATTTGAGGGTGTGACACTAATTCCAATTACAAGCTCAAATTCATTTTTCTCTTCCTCCTTGTTTCTTCTTGCTCTCACTCACGGCACACTCTTTTTCTCTTTGTGTTTAGTTTACAGTTCAAACAGGAAGAAACAAGAAGCAGTGTTATATTTAGGCATTTTATATATTGCTCCCCTCCACTTTACTAACTTGTCCCATTGTACCTTCTAACTAGGTTAGTTTAACTAACCAAGTCTCACTAACTGATTCTAACACATACCAACTTTACTTCACATAATGTATTATACACATATAATTAAATAACTAGAAGTATATAATATAATTTAAAAACTTACAAAAATTTTGAGCGTTACACAATCTATCATTGTATTATATTTTCCTGGTTCATTTAGATAATTTATTTATCATTATCTTTATAAATTTGTAAGAACACCTCCAAAATCTATTTTCAAAAGCTTTTTTTTAAGCTTTCCCTCAAAATGGTGTCATGTTTTTTTGAGAGTTGTTAGCAAAAAAAGACCCTTTACATAACTCAATCTCATTGAAGTCAAAAGCTTAATTTAGCAAAAGATTTTCCAAAATTGAGCTTTTACTCAATAGATTTTTTATACTTTTGTGTGTGTGGCTTCCTCCAAAATGTTTTTAGAGGGTATTTACATTGGAGTATATAGGTTTTTGTTTAAAGAAAATTGGTGATGTGATATTTTGTCATAAAAAATTCTTTGAAAAGCTTTAAATATGAAAAATAAGGGTATGTTTGGAAAAAGTAGCTATAAGCTATAGCTGTAGGCTGTAACTGTATACTGTTAGATGTAGCTGTGAGCTGTAGCTATAAGATGTAGCTTTTATTTTTATATATGTGTTTGGTAAAGTAGTTGTAGTTGTACTTGAATATTGTAAAATTACGTAAATGGACAAAAAAATATGATAAATATGATACATTAGAGAAAATTTGTAAGTCCCTAGTTCTTGGATCGATAACGAGGTTATGTGTAGTATAAAGGTGCGGAATTTCTCAATACGTGTTATATAGTAATATAACGATTAATATCGCGTTTATAATACGTTTATTAACTAATATGCTTTGCTTTAATTGTTACGAGTATGAAACAATCAAAACCTAGCCGTTAGAAAAGCTCTGGACGAATTCGCAGATCACATAAAATCGAATGGAAAAAGTTCTTAATTTTCTAAACGAAAGTTCTATATATATTCCGATTCAACTCGCAGCCTGTGGCCTGCGAGTTGACTTCAGCTCGCAGCCCAAGTCAGCCCAGTGACTTGGCACGGTTCGCTATGCTTATTGCGAGTTCAAATCTCATCTCGCAAGACCAAGTCTTGTGACTTGAGATCTCGTTCGCATAACATATTTTAGTTCGTATTCGATATTCGTCTAACACTTTAGTATACTAATATATTTAACGAATATTAATAACAAACTAATATCATTTATTTACAAATCTAAACCAATATACAATCTTGATAACAATTACGCTAGTCTAATTTCAAGCTAGATATGTTGTCACAATCTATATCTCAACAAAATTAATAAAAAACGATCAGATACAAGTTTTATAAATAAGAAATTTCTTTGCATATGATACTACATGAAAATATATACAAAGTAATATGCAATTTATTTACATATGATATAAATCAAAACTGATGAACTTGTTTTTTATATTAACAATATAGGCCATAGGTATGAAGTGATGTAGTCTTAAGGGTGATTAAGAATTGCATGCAAAGTAGCATATACGAGTCAATATGGTTTTAAATTAAATGAGAGAGAAAAGAATAAGAATTATTTGCTATTTGTATAACCATGGAGGGTATTTCAGTAATTTGGCATACGAAAAGCTTCATGAATTTTGGAACGCTTCATTTTGTAGCGTTGAGAATAGGAGCTTTTTGTTTAATTTAAAAGCTTAAAGCTTGTATCTCCAAACGAAGCTTCTATTTTAGTGCGAGCTTTTTGTTTAAAACTAAAAGCTTAAAGCTCCTAAAAGCTCTGAAAAGCTCGTCACCAAACAAGTCCTAAAACTCTTTGATATTTTCATTGGTGCTCTTAAAAAAGCTTTACAAAAAGTCATACCTTCAAATTTAAAAAAGTTTTTAATCATCTCAAAAAAATTAAATACTATAGTAATATATATTAGGGAGAGAGTATGCAATGACTTGATAAATCCCAAATCTTTTTACTTGTTATTAGTATTATATTATAGTTCAATAGTTTAAGAGTATGAAAAACTTTCTCACCCTCACTCACGACAATCAACTGATCAGTGACATTTTGTGTGATTGGGTAATCTAAATGAACATAGAGTTATAACAATAAAATTAGTATAATATACGCACTATGTAGCAGAATGCACTATTGTATATAGTATTTATTTGTTAATAACGGATTTACCGTGATAGTCACTCAATAACATAGTTTGTTGTATGTAGAATTTGAGATTTGGTATACGGTGGTGAAGGAAGAAGATTATGAAAATGATAATCAATATTAAAGGAACTTACATATATAAACTATATATAGTAATGTTGAGTTTTGATTTTTTTTAGAGTTATCATATATAAAGTATCAAAATGCTCTTTTTATATATTATATTAGTATAGAAGTATAGATTAGTGAACCAGAGTGCAGAGATAAATGATAATTTGTGTATATTAACCCTTTAATATTTTCATTATCGTTTGTTGTTTTGATTCATATAAATAAATAATGAAGAATGTTAATCTTTTTTCTATTATTATTAAATAATTACTATGAAAGATAATACAATTTAAATGCGTCCAAAGTAGTCTTGAATATTTACAAGACTTTTTTACACTGTTCATCCCTGTGGTTAGTCTAAAATTTCACTCATCGTCCTTGTACTTTTTTTTGGTACTATTCGTCCCTATGGTTGCTAGTTGTTGCACTCGCAGTCCTTGTCACTAACGGCTATTAGTTTTCTTCGTTAAAGGACCATCCGTGTAATTTTTTTTCAAATTTTAAGTTTATTTAAATTTAATATGATTAATCAAATCAATTTAATTTATTTATTTTAATCAACTTTCTTCGTGACAGTTAATTTATTCTTTTTTTTAGGTGTCCCGATTCCATATAAACCCAATAAAAATGTAATAGTTTTTTAAATAGTTTATACTCTTAATTTTGCATATCATCGTCGATTTCATGACTTCGTATAGACAATTCTACATGCCTATATATATATATATGTGTGTGTGTGTATATATATTGCTAATAGTTTTGTATAACATAATTTTATTTTTAAAAAAATAATGTAAAAAATTGTCATGTACTATCAGTATAATTTTTCTACTAATTTACATAATTTACTATGTGTCGGTTATTGAAAAAAAAACACATAATATTCAACATATGGAGTATAAAAATACTATACCTTACGTAGTTACTGCAATTTAGTATTTTACAATTTTTTCTTTAATGAACTCAAAAAAAAATGTTACGTGTTGATAATGTGCAATTTGAGTACGTTTATAATATACAAAACTATTAACAATATATATGTAGGCATGTAGAATTGTCTATACGTAGTCGTGAAATCGACGATGATATGCAAAATTAAAAGTATAAACTATTTAAAAAAACTATTATATTTTTAGTGGGTTTATATAGAATCGGGACACCTAAAAAATAGAATAAATTAACTGTCACGAAGAAAGTTGATTAAAATAATTAAATTAAATTGATTTGATTAATCAAAAAATACTGAGTTTTTTGTGTTCCTGAGAAGGACTTTGGATAAGAACGTACCTACTTCTTATCCTCGGTTGATATAAGTTATCTACGGTTAATGAAAGGATAACTATTCAAAATTAGCTTTTGGAAATGGGCGAAGTTCCTAGGAGAAATTATTATTGTTTACTAACATAATAAACTATGATACACTAATTTTCTACTTAATATGATGCATCGAGTGTATAAATATCATGAATCGACTTTCTGAATATACTATAAAACATAGTTAGTGAATTAAAAAGTGATGCATCATAGTTATAAAAACATGGTTCATCATAGTTATAAAACACGGTGCATCATAGTTATAAAACATGGTGCATCGAGTGTTTAAAATATCATGCACCGACTTTCAAAATATACTATAAAACATCGTTATTGAACTAAAAGTGGTTCATCATAGTTATAAAACATGGTGCATCATAGTTATAAAATATGGTGCATTATAGTTATATATATGACGATCCAACTTTTAGATATATGATATTCATTATTTGTGTATAAATCTTGGTGCATCATAATTATAAAACATGGTGCATTATAATTTAAATCTTACGATGCATTGAAGTTATACTTTTATTATATCAACATTTATTTTATTCAAGGTATGAATATAGTACATCAGATAAATATTTTTTTCTGTAATACTATATATAAAATTGTATTTACATATAATAACGTGAGGTAAACAACAACAAAATTTTTTGAAAACCTAAAAAAAAACCGAATGATAAACAAGTTGTGAAAAATGTTGAAAAACGCAAAAAAAAAAAAAGTTGATGACAAGAACTTTAAAAAATAAGAAAAAATTAATAATAAGAAAAAAAATAATGAAACACTTAGAAAATTTTAAGAAACAAAGTGAAAAAATGATAAGGGTAAAGAAATTAAGAAGATGAAGAAATGAAGGAGGTGGAGAAATTGAGGAGGACATTTGTCCTTAAATCCTTTCTTACAATAACCAATATCTTTGGCAATTTGTTTAAGTTTATGAACTTCTGTTAACTTATGAAATAAATAGTCAATTTCTTATATTAAATTTTGAGTCTATGTCATTTTCTATTGATGAATAATTGAATATGAGTAGTATTTAGCTACATAATTCAAATTTTAATTTGGGTATTCTTTTAACTTCTGTTACTAATGAAACAAATTGTTAATTTATTATATTATATATTAGATTTTGATTCTGTGCCATTTTCTATTGATGACTATCAGTATTTTTTAGCTACATAATTCAAATTTTTAATTAGGGTATATATTCTTTTAACTTCTGTTAACTTATGAAATAAATAGTTAATTTCTTATATTAGATTTTGATTCTATGCCATTTTCTATTATGAATATGAGTATCATTTAGCTATATAATTCAAATTTTAATTAGGGTATTTTTTTTTTTAATTGAACGTGATATACCGGCAGAATAGCAAGACAATGGTGTCTTGTTCCTTCTAAACATGCAATGAGACCCGTCTAAAAAAATTGAAGTCTCTATAAACAAATACACTTTGATAATCAAAATAAAAGCTTATAATCAAATGATATTTGATTATTAATATGTAAACCTGATGACTAAATTGCTTGATAATAATTAATCTATCTATAACATATACTTAATAATTAATCTATCTATCTATCTATCTATCTATCTATCTATCTATCTATATCTATATATTAAAGCAAAATACCATAGATTAATCTGAACCATAGATTGAGTTCCGATCATGGAGAGATTCTACGGTTCATATTCTTTCCTACACCATTTTCATTTTTGAAGGTGTACCCACAATAATTCGGGAACAACACTTTTAGTCATTTCATGTTTCTTTTGAGCCCTTACTGTTAAATAACATAACAATTTTCACCAGCAATTTATATAAATCCATATATTTAAAAGTAGTGTCTATAATGATTTCTAACATGACTTTTTAATGAACAACATAACCTTAAAATGGATATCATTTTTCTATTATAAATATTGGGTGAGCATTGTGTAGTTAGTTGTTGCTATGAAGTACATACCAATTATCAAAGTGAACACAAAATAACAAAAAAGAATAATTGGTCTATAACAAAATAGTATATTACAAAATAATGTTCAACATTAAGAGTTAAAAATTACAATCTAAGGTGTTAAAATTAGTCCTTCAATAAAATTGTTGTATTTTCTTTTTTGTGATTAATGAAGTTTAGTTCTTTACAAGTTGTTGCTATATTAATTCTAAAAAACAATTTCGCTTTTGATATAACATTGATTTCTTATTCTACAATTGCCTCTACAAAATTTTAAGTCAAAGAGATGTCTATTGTTTATTTACATATTATAATAGGTGTAAAATTTTCATTACCATCAGTATATTTAATACATAATAGTGAACCATGTGAAAATTTAACGTTCGAGTGTAAGTTTATTTACATCAATTACTTATCTTCTTTTTTCTTATATAGCAATTTGTGCATTATTTTCTTTAAAATTTAATCGTTAACTTTTAAAAAGTCAAATATGTTAGCCCGTGTAGTCGCGAGTCAGTAAATTAGTAATATATAATATAATATAATGATAATAAAAAAAGAGAGATCGGTATTGGCTTTGAGGAATAAAGTGTCATTTTAATGAAAGACGGTTGGTGTGTTTAACTTGAACACCTAAATTGAGGTCTAAAAATTTGAATGTTACATGATAAAACTACAGTTTGAGATAAATAGAGATCAAGTGTGACACCTCTCAAAATTTGATATAATTACGAACAATAATCACGTGCATTTTTAGAGCTAATTCCTTACTTAGTGAATTCACAAACTATTTTTATGAGATAAGTCTAGCAAAGCGCAACAAATTAATACGTGAGGTATTACAAAGTTAGTAATTATTAGTAGTTACGCGCGAAAAAATTGAAGCGAGTCCGACAAAAACAATTCGTACGTTGGTGATACGAAGTTTAGAAAGAACGCGGAAGTATTTTTGTATAATTTTTTATTTGAAAATATTATGCGAACAATCAGAAATAATAATAAAACGTAAATTATTATACGTTTTATACAAAATGTACCTTACGCGACATGAACATACAAAACAAATCCGACAACCAAAATAATAAGAATTATTTTTATTATTTCGAACAAGTATTTTGAAAAATACTATAAAAATCACTTGGAAATAACTCGTACTCCCTCCGTCCCAAAATTATAGTCTATGTTTCTTTTTTCGGACGTCCCAAATTAATTGTCCACTTTCAAAAATAGATAGTGAAGTTTAGTTGTGATTACCATATTACCCCTAATTGAAATTATTATTACACACTTTTAAGAAAGAAGTAATTAATTGGTTAAGGGTAAAACTGTCATTCTGCAAAAAGTAAGAAAGAGAAAGCAATAATAATTATGTTTATATTAAACTGCGTGTCTATTGTCGGGTGATAATAATTTTGGGACAGAGGGAGTATATAATAACTATAACCTTTGTGAATGATTGAACTGGAAATCGAAGAAAAAACTTGATAAATTATGAACACAATATGTTGAACACAAATTGAATCGCTGTGCAGAGGCTCACACTCGAACGGGTGAGGAACCAAACCCGAACGGTGAGGTGCTACACTCGAACGGGTGAGTAGGCATACCCGGACGGGTATGATTTTAGACCCGAATGGTACACTCCAAAACAAACAGTGGCTGGGAAATGATACCCACATGGGTGGGTTACTAACATAATGTACACCTTCATATTTTATTATTAATTATTATTATAATTAACACTAATAATAATTATTATTATTACAATTATATATATATATATATATATATATATATATATATATATATACTAGCATATACCCACGCAAAGCAGCGGGGTAATTATTACGTTAATATCGTAAGATAAGTATTAAAAAAGTAAATTCTATTATATGTTGTTAGAAATTTCCTGATTTTTTAATTTAAATGGATATGTATACTTTAATTTTTGTTACTTTATTTATAGGTTTTTTTTATTTTTAAATATACATTTGTTTATTTATGGACTAAATCTAATTAATATAATAGATTATATCTAAAATTAATTAAGGGTAGTTTAGTCTATTTTGTTGAATATAGGGGTATTCTGGTCATTTCCATTCTTTAAATATATAAGACATTGAAGAAAAGGGTTAAACCCTTTATAAAGGTGTAAGATATATATATATATATATATATATATATATATATATATACTTTCGGATAAATATATATCCACAACGAAACTATATACGATATAACTCGTACGCTTTATATATGTACTTTTTCAAACTATACAACGAAACGGGTATAAAGATATTATCTTTTTGAAAATTATTATTACAAAATCATCACCAACGGAACCTACGAATTTACAAACAATAACGATCTTTCAACGAGTGAACGGTTAACAATAGTTTGACATTTAGTCAAGTAATTATATTACTACCTCTTGCGTTTTGGACGTTAGGGACTATTCTTGGGCTTAAGTTTTGCTAGCACACACATACAGAGCTCACGAGGTGGTTCAAAGCCCCTCTTTTTACTGTTTATTTTACTTCTTTTAAAATATGGGTGAAAAACATAGCAAATGTTTTACTACTGTATGCGACAACTTTATATATAAATGCTTTCATGCATTTATACTTACAAACTATTATGAATGTATCCATATTAGGTTTGACAGCTTGAATTCTGATGAACTACACTTAGGTATATTTTTATACTGTATTCGCAAACTATTTATAATATGCTTTTATGCTTTTATACGAATTGATTATGAATGCTTTCATACTTTACTCGCAAACTACTTAATTATTAAATGATTTTCATAATATTTCGGGAACATGACAAAGAATCCTGATACGGACTTAGTTTTACATGTTGTAGTGCACAGAGTCCTCGTGCTTGCAAACTATAACCATTAGCTAGGTGACGCTAGCCACTGAATATACGGATAGTACTATCGTGATGACCTATCTCCAACTAAGAGCGGAGCATATATTTACCTAGTGCTAGAGGCAAAAACTTACACATTTGGATGTTTATCCAACGAGGTCGTGGTTTGGTTATAGGATTAAGTGTCAATACTTTAACTCATAAGGTCTAGCTAACTTTTAAGGGATCACGTCGCTCTCCCACTATTATATACATTTTGGAAAATAATGGTTCCAAATGATTTATACATTAGATCACCTGTGGGTCATTTACAAACGATTTATACATTAGATCACCGGTGGGTCATCTACAAACTATTTATACATTAGAATACCTGCGGGCTTTTCTACGTTTTGCTTATTGAAAATGCGTTTTCAACGATTTACAAATGGACGAAGTCCAACAATTTGAACAACTGAATAATAAGCGAATATTCAACTATCCTTAACAACTATTTAGTCACGGGTTGACTATTATTCTATTAACTATTATTTGAACAACAAAACTTTTGGATAATTTTCCAAACAATTACGAAAACTAGATTTAATCAATTGTTTGATTACTTATTAACTTGTACGTCAACGATTTACAAAACGAACTTGCTTTATCAAATAATATAAAACATGTGAATTCACTCAACAATTTTGTCACTTTTTACTATGTTTTTCAGGGAATTAGCAGCACAAGTAAGAATGCATACACATGGAGTTAGGCGACCCACGAAGAATTAGGATATCATCTTTTGGGACAATCAGGATTTATTTTGATTAACTAATATACATTAGTCATACTTTTGAAATCTTCTTTTGAATCATGAATTTGGGGGTGCGGCAGATTGGTATCAAAGCTATTGGTTATAGCGAACTAGAGTTCTTTAAGTGACCTAGAAACCTTAGAGACCTAGACTATATTCTTGGCTAGGACACTCATGCATACATACATTTGCATACGTCTAACTCGCTATACGGTAACTATCGTCATGACACGTTGTCACACGAGAACCTGCCGACCGACGCTATCAAACACTTACTCCATTTATTCACCATACGAACATTTTCGCTTATTTTATAATGTATGGTTGATTTCACCTTGTATTTATTAAACCATACTACACCCAATTCGTTCATTCTTACTTTGATTTCGTATGAACTTGATTGTATTAAATGATGATGAAAAGAAGTATATGGTTAGCATCATATAATGACGTCTGGCAAACGTGATTATATTATAATAAGTACATATGGGTGTTTCGGAGTCGTAAGATACGTGATGGGGATATTATTAATCATTCTTATTACTCGATAATTGAATTACGTGAGACTTCATTCTTCACATTCTTTACGTTGGCATTGACTTCTGCATTTCATCCATTGCTGAACGCAATCATGCCACCAAAGCAACGAAAGACCAGAAGCAGTCGATGAGCCACTACACTACCTGTTGTGGAAACCAGCGTACAAATTATCGAACGAAGAGTAGCTGAAGCTATTGCCCAGTACGAGGCAAGTCGCATCCGCAATGATGGAGGAACAGACAACAGAACTGGAGTAAGGACTTCTATGGACAGAGAACCTGAGAATACCCAGCGAGGGTGTTCATACAAAACCTTTCTATCTTGCATACCAAGTACTTTCAACGGAAGTGAGGGAGCTATCGGCATTGTCCACTGGATAGAAAAGATGGAATCGGTGCTTGATATCAGCGACTGCTCACCCGACTGCATGGTGAAGTATGCTACTTGCACCTTAGCCGAAAAAGCATTGACTTGGTGGAATGCTCAAGTCCAAACCCTAGGACGAACAACCACCTATGCCATCACATGGGAAGATCTGAAAGCAATGATTATGGAAGAATTATGTCCCCCAAGCGAACTGCAAAAGATTGAAACTGAACTATGGGACATCAAGATGGTCGGTGCTGACATTACAGGCTACACAACTAGATTTCAGGAACTAACACGTCTAGTACCCCACATGGTGACTCCTGAGTACAAACGCATTGAGCGTTACAACTGGGGTTTAGCACCACAGATCCAGAGTTTGGTGATGTGTTCCAAACCGGATACTTTTAGGAGCGCGGTGGATTTAGAACAAAATTTAACCGATGATGCAGTTAGGATGGGAACCTTAACGGAGAAAATTGTGTCGGGAAAGAGTGAACAGAACCGTACTGATGCTGGTAATTCTTGAAACGATAAACGGAAGTGGAATAGTAAAGGGAATGACCGTTAGGGTCAACAAAACAAGAGGCATTCGGGAAACTCTAGGGCATAAACTGCTACTACCACGACTGAATCAAAATCATACCAAGGAAACAAGCCCAAGTGCGGGAAATGCGAACGGCACCATGAGGGCGAGTGTACTCTCTATAGCAACTGCAAATGCTGGGTCATCAGACACAATTTTTCAGAAACAACCCTTCAACCCGAGCTAATATCAAGCGTAAAACAACGGGATGCTTCGAGTGTGGTGACACGAGCCACTACCGAAATCAGTGTCCCAAACTCAACAACGATAACAACTGTGGTAACAATAATAACAACAATCGTAACAACCAAAACGATAACAATCGCAACACCAACACTCAGCCAGCTCGTGGACGTGCGTACATCTCGGGAGGAGATTTCTCTAACATGGGGAAAATGTGACACCCCTCAAAATTTGATATAATTACGAACAATAATCACGTGCATTTTTTGAGCTAATTCCCTACTTAGTGAATTCACAAACCATTTTTATGAGATAAGTCTAGCAAAACCAACAAATTAATAGGTGAGGTATTACAAATTTAGTAATTATTAGTAGTTACGCGCGAAAAAATTGAAGCGAGTCTGACAAAAACAATTCGTACGTTGGTGATACGAAGTTTAGAAAGAATGCGAAAATATTTTTGTATAATTATATATTTGAAAATATTATGCGAAAAATCAAAAATAATAATAAAACGTAAATTATTTTAAGTTTTATACAAAATGTACCTTACGCGACAAGAACATACAAACCAAATCCTACAACTAAAATAATAAAACTTATTTTTATTATTTCGAATAAGTATTTGGAAAAATACTATAAAATAAGTTTTATAAGTAATTGAGTGGGACACGGGTTACAAATAATTAGACCCGTACATAAAATTAACGGGTTAAATACCTACTATATTACTACAAATAAAAATATCTGGAGACAAATTGAGAGTCAACCCATACTCTTACTTTGAAAATAAAACCTATATCATATTTTTTTTATATATGTATACTCCCTCAATTCTCATCTCAGTACACATACACACCCACCACCAATAATTCATCCACCTACATTTTTGCTCTGTGATTTCTTTCGGAAGGAAGCAGAAGTAGAAGCAGAAGCAACAACATCATCATCATAATCTAATAACAATAACAATAACATCATCAGAATCATCATCATCTGTTCTTCATCATCTTCATCTTCACTTGATCATCATCATCTTCATCAACAATAACAATCACCGATCCATCATCCTCATTTTCTTCACCATCACTGTAAGAAAACTTTATTTCAATTCCTTTCATAAATTTTAATGTCATTATGTAGATGACTTCATAATCTCGAATAATTTAGCAAACCGAAACACAAAATATAAATGTTGGTGATGATGATGATGATGATGATGATGATGAACTACAATTTCATTATGTATAAAACTTGTAGCATATACATCAGCAAAATTGATGTATAAAAATTACTTGGAAATAACTTGTATATAATAACTATAACCTTTGTGAATGATTGAACTCGAAATCGAAGCAAAAACTTGATAAATTATGAACACAATATTTTGAACACAAACTGAATCGTTGTGCAGAGGCTCATACCCGAACGGGTAAGGAACCAAACCCGAACGGGTGAGAAACCAAACCCGAACGGGTGAGGTGCTACACCCGAACGAGTGAGTAGGCATACCCGGATGGGTATGGTTTTTGAGAGTCCCGTAATCACTATTACGAAGTGAAATGAAATCACAATAAGTAAATTTTAATTGTAGAAGGGGGTTGAATACAATTAAAAACTTTTTATGATTTTAATCCAAGTTAATTTCCAAGTTTTTAATTGCAATATATAAACAAAGTATAACAGATATAGATATGACAGTTAAGGTAAATGCGCAATAGTAGTTGAACTGTGATTTTTATTAATCATAAAAACTCACTGAGTATTGATTGCAGAATGGAATAGCCAAAGCTAATCCAAATCAATTACTCAAGCTAAGATGAGATGAATAGTAGTGGACAAACACGCTAACTATTCACTCGTTGCTCGCTGTACTGTGCTTAGACAAACTACTCACTGACTAACAAGTGATTAATACGTACAAACGGCAGGTTTCTATGTACATAGTACTGCTCAATTTATAGTGAAAATGTCTCATAAACATTTTCTTCAAATCGTGATTTTGGAATGACACATGTTGCTGTTTGATTGGTTTGATCTCTGAGTCTTGATTATTCTGTGGTCCTAATTTTGTTACCTCGAATATCGCATCTTCCTTAACACCAATCACTAGCTGCCACATAATCCCCCAGATATTAATGAAGATATGGGAGGCACTTGCTGATATAAGACTGAAGAGCAACTTGTACTTGACTAGAGACTTATTAGAGTAGTCATTGAAGATGAGATAATCCTCCTCACTCACTGCGAACTATCGTGCTCTTGTAGAGTGACTTAAATTGAATATCTTCAGCAACTAGCTTTTATTCGGGCAGTGACTTTTACCTTTATTAATTTAAAGATGTAAGACTCTCGCTGCTAGTATCAGCGACACACCAAGTTGAGTTTTAATCTTTCTCAGCATATCAGATTCCTTAAGTAGAATGAATAGCGACCAATGATTAATAACATCAACAATTGCAGCTTCGACTTAATCATTTTCTTCATCGAGTTTGTTATCATTGAGTTGGTCAGCGACCAGTGACTCAACAATCTCCCCTTAAATGATTGTGATCGGAGCTCCCTAGAAAAACTTGTTTCTGTTGAAATTTGTAATCAGTGCTTAAGAATTTAAGCATTCAGTGACTTGTACTTGTGATCCATTCATTTTTCTTTTTGGATTCTTTTGATATGATTTGAGTTTTGCACTTTGGTTTTCTCAAAAGATCAGATATTATTGAACTGTAAAATGATAAACATTACAAGTAGTTTCAGTTACAATAACTCTAATCTATTACAAAACTTATTACAGGTTACTCCAGATTTCTTCTTCTTTCACAATACCAAGCTCATCAGCTAGCTCGTATTTCTCTGTTGAAGGCAGGTATATGAACTGTCTGGCCAAGGCTTCTTCAATGATAACTTTTCTCATGTATGAACTTTTGTCAAGCATGCTGCCAGATCTGATTAAGTTAACAAGCTGTTCATGATCAATCTTCTCTAACTCAACTTCTCTCTGAAATCTTAGCATACCATTCAAGTCTCTGTATACCAGACCTTTCTCACCTTCAGTAACCTCAACTCCTTATTTTCTTGGAACACCATCAGGGATAGAAAGATTTAATCTTGACGTATTTGGAATTCTATAGATGCTGCTAGTACCTGACCTATACCTCGGGCTTGGTGGTTGCACTATCTCTTCACCATGTATGACAGTATCTTCTGGCCTAAGTAGCTGCAGTGTAACAATCTTTTGGAATAATCTATCAATCTCATTGAGCACCTCCTTCTTTGCTGCACTTGATGAGTAACTCATAGCAAGTCTGATCTCATTCCATTCTTCTCTGTGCATTTTGCAGACTTGATCCAGAGTGATTGCTTGAGTCTCTGTGCCTCTATGGATAAGCAGCTATGCTTGAGATTGATTCTTTGGTTTCTTCAGATTGACCTTCGTAATAGGAGCAGAGTTTGATCTACCAGTCATTCTAGCTGTATATTTCTTCCTATCGATCTCATTCCATAACGTATCCACTGATGTCTTTCCTCCCCCTTTCTTTTTAGAAATAACAGCAGCCTTTTCTTGTTGTTGCTCCGCTTCTTCTACTTTTTGTAGTATACGATCAAACACTGCGTCAGCTTCTTCCTGATCTCTTTTCAATTTAAGAGACCTTTCTCTTTCCTCGGCCTCCTTTCCACTTAATTCTAACAAATATTGCCTATCAACATCTAATTGTTCTTTCAGCTTCCTTTTTCTTTCTTCTTCTTCTTCTTCTTTTGCTTCTACCTTACCTTGAATTTTTAATATCATTTCTCGCTCCTTATTTTGTCTCTCTCTGATCTTTCTTGCTATTCTTTCCTCTTTTCTTTCATTGTTGTGATTGCTTCCTGATGTAGAATCAGAAGAGAGGAGAGTTGGGGCAGAAGCAGCTGGTATTGTGGTTTCAAAGGGATTTGTGGCTGCTGTGTTTGTTATAATAATTGCATCTGTTGGGTTGCTGGTAGTTGGAATTGATAAGGTGATTTGTAAGGTTGATGGTGGTGTTAGTGTTGCTGTTGGTGTTGTTGTGGCTACTGGGATTTCCTCAGATATGACAGTATCTGATTGAGGCTTTGAAGGTAATTCTGGAGTTTCAAGAATGGTTTGCAGATGGTGCATGGTTGCTGATATATCCTCCTCAGTGATTATTTTCTTTCTGTGCTTGGAGGAGGTGGACCCAGATGTAGATGTTTAGCTGGTCCTTTTCCTTTTTGTGAGAATAGAAGAGATATGTAGCTGATCCTCCATTTGTTCATCAGTATCATCTTCTTTCTTATCAGCGTCATTATCATCATCATCATGTTTGTTATCATCATTATCATCACCATCATCACCATCATCCATATTTATATCATTTTCACTTTCATCATCATCATCCTCCCTGTTCATCGATTGCTAGCGAGCCAGTTCATAACTTACTGACTCTCCCTCAATCTTAGCTGCTCATCAGCTGCCCACCCTTTGATTTTCTCATCGTGCATCCTGAGTTCATCAGGATGAAACTCAGGGAATTCAATAGGATCAAAATCCTCATCTGCATCAGCATCAGTATCCATGCTAACCCAATTTAGCTCAACGATGGGTCTCAGAATATGGCCATCAAAAATAATTTTATTATGATCAACGTTTTTAGTAACATCATCAACATCATTAGCATTAGCATCATCATCAGATTTCTCCCCCTTGATGTTATCATGAAATGCTGTAGTCAGCTCTTGAACACTTTGAGTGAGAGTATTGAGATCAGTTTGAAGAGCTGTTAGTGCATCTGTTGTCTTGAGCTGATGATCCACCATTGTTGGGATACCAGCGATGATTTTGTGAGTATATGTGATGTAGTCTACCACAGACGAGGCCATTTCTGATTGTTGAGCAGTGAGAGTGGTAAGAGCTTCATCATGGGTGTGCAGCCTGATCTTTACTGATGTAGCTAGTTCAGAGAGTGCCTTCGATTGGATTTGGAGCAGCTAAGAGTGGTTGAGTTCAGCTGCAGCTATGATTTTGACTTTATTGCTGACAGCCTCACTCCACGAAGGGATGGCTTCATATGCAGCTGCTAAAGAATGTACTTTATTGGTTAGCTCAGTAACATTACCTCTTAGAGAATCCCTTTCGTCAGTGAGTAGCTTGATTTGTTGTTGGGAAGAGGCAAGATACTGGAGCAGCAGCTTATCAGTGGCTGTAGATGATGATGGTTGTGGTGATGGTGATTTTTGGTGAGTAATAGGAGATGTTGGTAGGGTTGGTTGTGGTTGTGATTGAATAGTGGTAGTGGGTTGTTCATCACCAGCTACTTGGGATATGTTGTCACTTGAAAGAGAGATGGTGTGTAATTCTTGTATAGGTGAAGTGACAACAGTAGCCAGTGGAATAGTGGTGAGTGATGGCAGATTTGATTCAGCGATAAGAGTGGTATATGATTTGTATGGTGGTGGTGATGGTTGTTCATTATCAGTGGTGGAAGTGGAGGTATCCATGGTTTGGGCTTCCTCGTCATCACCAGCTTGTGTTTTAGCTGATGGATCATCGGAAAGAGAGATTGCAGCCTGTATCTCTCCCTGTGACTTGGGAGAGACATTGACAACTGGTGCTGTGTAAGATGAGAGTTGGCTCGGGTCTGTAGCCAGTGGTGTGACATCAGCGATGGGTGTGTTATCACCCACTGATGTCACTAGCCCTTTATTTGAGTCATCCTTTTGTGAGGATGACAAGTAGCTGGGGGTTTGACTCTCTGAAGGGGTGTGGGATGCACCCAAGTCATTGCTACCAATGGTTTGAGCCACTGGAGCTATCTGCAGTTTACCCTTTGTAGAATCGCTGGACTTTCGGGAGACCAGCGAAGCAGTTGAAAGCTTGGGTTTATCAAGGGTGCCCGCAGGATCTGAACGTTCAGTCGCTGCTTCACCCTTGGCGTTCTTAGACGTCTTCTTTTTTCTGTGTCCCTGATCCTTTAATGTTAGGGACCCTTGATGAACGCCAAAATATACTAGATTATAGTACTAATTACCCCTTTGTTAGATAGGTTTCTAATGCATTTTCTATGAATAAGATACTTATTTCGTTCATATTTGCATTTAGGAGTTTAATTGGAGCTTGGATCGAAAAGAAACGGAAAACGAGCTTATTGCGAAGAAAGGTTGTTAGGAGAATAAAACAATGGACAAGAGAAGATTGGATCGGAGTAAAAGATGATCGTTCGAGCAAAGCCAGAAGATTAAATGATGAAGAAATGGAAAATAGTCCTGAAATTCAATCCATACGCCGTATGGATTAAAAAGGTGGAGGCCCAATGTAACGCGGAGCTGGGCCGGGCTTGTTTTCAATCCATACGCCGTATGGATCAATTTTCCAGATTAGGTTAAAATCTCATTTAATCTCATTTTAACCCTAACTTCTCAATAACACTTAACTAGAGAATAGCAGCCGACAACCAGAGGGTTTTCTCTTATTTTGGGAGCGAATCAATGGCGATTTGGAAACGTAAAAGGCTAGGATCGATTCCTATTGATTCTACTTCGCACGGTTTATGATTTGGTTTGCATATCTTTTTCCGATTTTAATTCGAACATCGTCTATGTGTTTTGTTTGAGATCTTGAAACTGATTTTGTATGATTGAATCATGGATTATACTTATTGTTAATTGTTTAGATTAATAACTTTGGATTATGATTATTTGATGGTTATAATTGTGTTTTGGATCAATTGTTTGATTGAAGATTGTTATGTTATCCGTAAATCCTTGTTTATTGGTGATTGTTAGTTATTTCTTAACGTGGTTAATAGTGTCATTGAGATTGAGTTCCTTTGATGCTATTGATTATTGATGATTATGAATCTAGGTTTATAGACATTGCTAAATATATTGAGTTTGATAGGTTAAGAGAATAGTAACTAATCAATCTAAAATGAGCAAGCTAATAAGTGATTATTAGTAGGTATTGTTGAGTCACACCGCAAGGATTAATCATAACAAGTCATGAATACTTAATGCATAATCTAGGGAAAAGCACGCAATTGAAACCTACAATTCTTGCAACATCGGATCGATGTTAATGTGGGACCATAGGTTATAGATATTAGTTAGACCCGGAACGTTGGCTAATTTACGTTTAACTTGGATTCTTTGATTAGTAACTAAGTTAATATAAAAGAAATCATAATCAGACAATCAAAACACATGAACCGGATAATATGAATCTAAGTGTGAAGACTCTAAGCAATTACATGTCTATCTCTGATTGTTTATCTGTTCATCTTATCTTGTTTTCTGTTGTTTGGGTGAGTTATTTAGTTCATATTGAACATTCATATGGAACTAAAATGTACCCCTTATCTTACTGCTTTATTACTTTAGTTAATAATTCTTATTTAATTGAATAACATCGTTCCCGTGTTCCTGTGTTCGACTTGGACTTACCATAACTATACTATTCCGATCGGGTATTCTTGCCTGGTTGTGTGATAGTAGTGATTGGTATATCCTGTACTTTATAAATAAATAAACGAGACACTTTCACACGCATCAACCCTAATTTGGATTTTCTTTTGAGAGCAGTGGGTGGTTTCTTGATTAGTAGTTGACCAATAGTAGTCACTCGGGGTGTGGTCAGTGACGTGGTCGATGGAGGGGCAGTAACGGACAGATGTACAGAAGTAATAGGCTGGGGTGCAAGTATCCCCGGTTGTTTCATAATATCAGGTAGAGACACAGTCGCTGATCTTGAAAAAATTTGACTCCCTACCAGGGTTGGTTCAAAACCATCGAAAGAAATCCTATCATAGGCGTCAAACTGATCTTTGAAGATCAATGACAAAAACCTAGGATATGGCACATATTTTGCCCTGGTAGGCTCAACAACTCTATTAACTAGCTCATCAAAGATCACACTTGCATAATCAATTCCTAAAGACTTGATCAGTGACCAGCTAATCTATGCTTCTAGGGAACTAAATTGATCGTGGCTTCCTATTTTTGTGCCCAAACATTGTATAAAGTTTGAAAATAGGGCATTCCACACTCCATCCATCTTGGTTTTATGTACATTGGCATATTTACGATTACCACTACCATCGACAGAGTATTTACAGTCAATCCCAGTAAAATTGACTAAGCCTCCTTTGGCTTCGTCTCTGTCAGGTAGTGGCACATAAGAATCATGTACAGGTAATTGTAAAATTGTTCAAAGGATGGAGGCGGTTATTGTAATCTTTTGACCACCATTATCAATGAAACCCTTAAGTTGTGAAACACCATTGACAACTGAGTGAGTACAGGTGAACCAGAATTCACCGGGCCACTCTGGGTTCATCACTATTGGTGATAATGTAAGAGCATGGAGGATAAAATGGTTTTGTAGAAAAGTTATTACCTCCGCATACTCTTTTTTTGTACATGTCACATTTCCTAAATAGTTTGATTTGGGCACTGTGATGACAAGATCATCACTTGCTGCAGAGGCTCGAAGAGCTTTAATCTCTGCAGTGGGTGTGTAAGAATTGTTGAAAAATTTTGATCTTGCCATTTAAAATGCAGATTGCGCTTTCAGTTAGGGTTTGATAAAAAAAATATTTTTGCGTTTATGAGAATCAAGAAAGCGTAAAAAGTGAAAAAGTGATTAAGTTCCTGATTATATAGGATACGCTTTGTGATAATCATGTGGTTAAAAATGGAAAATCGTGGACGGTGGTGGTGGTAAATGATAGTTAAGGGTGATGATGGTGGAACGCGGTGGCATCAATGGTGATGGGAGTGGTGCACCGAAAAAGTGCAATGACGTAAGAAAGAGAGTGTCAGAATCATGCGACTTCTCCGTTATACCATAAAACATTTATTTTTAAATCCGTAAAAATTAAATACAAAACATATTAAATATAACGAATGTTTGTCGATTTATTTACCACCATTAAATGCTACAACAGGAAGTCTCTTATGTATATAATCAATAAATTGATTATCCACCAAAATGAAATATAGATATCAAAAAGAGATAAATATAATCTTTTATCTAGCTAAAACTTTATCTCGTTGATTTACGCACAACTTAGAATACTGATTAAATCATAGAGATGCAATTACAACACTGATATAAATCAAATCCATCATCTTTAGATACTTATATTGTTTTATTTGAGAAATAATGAGTATAGATTATGTTTCATATAAACTGTATAAAATATTACTATATTAAATTTCACTGATCTAGTTACAACTTAGAATACTAACCAAATCAGCTAGAGATAATATAGAGCAATGATATAAAATGAGTATGTAAACATAATAGATACTCATGTGACTATACGAATTATAAAATTAGATGAACATAACTAACTGATTATTACTCTTGCTGATTAGATCAGTTGAAGTTAATTGATCAGTGAATGTGCTCTACTAAAGTTATACTTCACATAGTTATCTTATTGAAAGCAATTTTTAAAATTTAAACAAAAATAATTAATTAAGTTTATAAACTTATTTAGTCATTTAGGTTTAACATACCAAGCTCGCTGATAAGAAAGTTAAATCTTTTCTCATCTAAAGGTTTTGTAAACAAATCAGCGAGTTGATAATCAGTTGGAAGAAAATGCAATTCAATGTCACCTTTCATCACAGGGTCCCTGATGAAATGATATCTGACATCAATGTTTGTCCTTGAGTGCATCACTAGATTGTTTGCAATAGTTATGGCACTTTGACTATCACAATAGATTGGTATTTCAGTGAAGTCAAATCCATAGTCAGCAAGTTGGTTTCTCATCCAGAGAATTTTAGCTGTACAGGCACTGGCAGCGACATATTCAGCTTCAACAGTTGAAGCTGAAACTGAATTTTGTTTCTTGCTGGACTAGCTAACATGTTTTTCTCCCAGAAACTGACAGCTACCAGATGTACTTTTTCTATCCAGCTTGCATCCAACATGATCAGAATTGGAATATTCTTTCAATGAGAAAATTGAACCAGATGGGTACCAGAGACCAAGATTTGGTATACCCTTCAGATAGCTGAATATTCTTTTGACAGCGAGTAAATGTGATTCTTTTGGATCTTCTTGATACCTAGCAAACATACATGTAGCAAATATAATGTCTGGTCTACTTGCAGTTAGATACAATAGTAACCCAATCATACCTCTGTAAGCAGTAATGTTTACAGATTTACCATCAGAGTTAGTATGTAATTTTACTGCAGGTGACATGGTTGTAGCAAGGATGAGCAGTTACTAAATTCAAATTTGTTTAATAAATCTTTAACATATTTTCCTTGATTTATAAAAATTCCAGTTTTGGTTTGCTTTATTTGCAGACCAAGGAAAAATTTTAATTCACCCATCACACTCATTTCATAATTTATAGTCATGAGTTCAGAAAATTCCTTGCACATGTTACTATTAGTAGACCCAAAAATGATATTATCAACATAAATTTGGACTAATATGACATCTCTCTTATCTCCTTTGATAAACAATGTGTTGTCAATCTTACCTCTAACATAGCCACATATTATCAGATAGACAGAGAGAGTATCATACCAGGCTCTGGGAGCCTGTTTTAGTCCATACAGGGCTTTATCAAGTTTATAAACATAACCAAGATGTTTTGGATCAATGAATCCAGGTGGTTTCTTGACATACATTTCTTCCTGCAACTTGTCATTTAAGAAGGCACTTTTCACATCCATCTGATATACTTTGAATTTCTTGTGAGCTGCATAGGCTAGAAATAGCCTGATTGCTTCAAGTATAGCCACTGGTGTAATGGTTTCGTCATAGTCAATGCCTTCTTACTGACAGTAACCTTGTGCAACCAGTCTGGCCTTGTTTCTGGTTACCACTCCATCAGCATCCATTTTATTTCCGAACACCCATCTTGTCCCAATTACTGATTTACCAGCAGGTTGAGGCACTAACTTCCAAACTTTATTTCTTTCAAACTGAGATAGCTATTCTTGCATGGCAGCTATCCAGTGATGATCAGTCAGTGCTTCATCAACCTTCTTTGGTTCCATCAGTGAAACAAAGCTTACAAACAACAATAGTTAGCAGTTGATGATCTTGTCTGAACCCTGGATTCTGGATTACCAATAATCAATTGATTATCTATATGTTTTTTCCACTTAGTCATTTGCTAAGGTTCAACAGTGACTTGATTATCCATTGTGGGTCCATGTGACAAATCAATATTGGAAACATGAGTGTTATTGTTATCCGTGCTTTGATTTGGACAGTGAGTTGATGATAATGGGTTATGAATAGGTAAAGATGATGTCCCTGAATTATTCTTAGCTGAAGTAGAGCTAGAATTGTTTTCAGGTACATCTTCTTCCCTTTCAGAATCTGATGAGAAATATTCATATTTCTCATCAATTGACTTCTTTTTGACTGATGAGTCACCATCCATTTTATTTAATACATTGAAAACAAGATTTTCATTGTTTTTTGGATCAATGAGTGACTCATCATATGATTCATCAAAAGTAACATCCATTGATTCCTCAATACATTATCTTCGTTTATTATAAACTCTGAAAGCTTTTGAGATGATTGAGTAACCAACAAATATTCCTTCATCAGCTTTTGGATCAAACTTTCCTAAGTGATCTCTTTTGTTTAAGACATAGCAGGTACTGCCAAAAATATGGAGAAAACTTATATCAGGTTTTCTCCCCCCTTAGCAACTCATATGCTGTCTTATCATGTCTTTTAACAATCAGTGACCTATTTTGAGTATAGCAGGCAGTACTCACTGCTTTAGCCCAGAAATAGGTCTTAAGACCAGCATCAATGAGCATTGACCTGGCTGATTCAATTAAGGTTATATTTCTTCTTTCTGCCACCCCATTTTGTTGAGGTGTCCTTGGAGCTAAATTTTTTTGAGAAATACCTTTTGAATCACATAAAGTTTCCAGGTCAATATTTCGAAATTTAGTGTCATTATCACTTCTTAAATATTTTACCAAATTGTCATTTAAGTTCTCCATTTTCTTGATAAATGATATAATCTCACTGGCAGCATCACTTTTGGCATTAAGAAGGAATACCCAAGTGTATCTGGAGTACTCATCTACAATCACCAAACAATATCTCTTTCCATCAAGACTTGGAGTGCTCACTGGACCAAACAGATCCATATGGAGTAGATAAAAACATTCAGCACTAAAGAGATTTGTTTACTTTTGAAAGAAGAACTGTGATGTTGTCCCTTCTCACATGCTGAACAAAGTTTATCTTTATCATAAGACAATTTTGGTAGTCCGATGACTAAACCATTCTTGCTTAATTTATTGATTGCCTTTATATTCAGATGTGAAAGTCGTTTATGCCATAACCATTTATCTTTATCATATGACAATTTTGGTAGTCCAGTGACTAAACCATTCTTGCTTAGTTTATTGATTTCCTTTAGATTCATATGTGAAAGTCGTTTACGCCATAACCATTTTTCTTCTGAAACAATCCTGGAATAAAAGCATGTCCCTAACTGAGCTGAGTCCCTATTGACTACATATGTATTTCCCTTTCTGTTAGCAGCCAACACAACACTCCCTTTCTTATTGTAAACATCGCCAGCTTCATGATCAAATAACACTTTGTTTTTGGAGTCATAGAACTGACTGATGCTCAATAAGTTGTGCTTCAGTCCCTCCACATAAGCTACTCGCTTAAATGTCACATTACCATTGGTTAAGACACCATAACCTCTTATTTTTCCAACCTTATTATCACAAAACACTACATCATGCCCTCTTTCATCCTGGTAGTCACTGAGCAGGGACTTACATCCGGTCAAATGTCTGGAACAACCACTGTCCAGATACCAGATAGTCTCTCTAAGAATGCCCTGCATCAATAATCAAGATTAGTTCAAATGGTGAACCCATCCTAAGATGGGTTCATAGTGGCTAAGCCTTAATTTTGGCTTCCACTGATTTGCGTAAATGGTGTCTGAATGCTCACTGATGATTACATGTTTTAAAAATGGTGTTGCTGAGTGATGTTGTGTAAACAGAGTCAAAATTATAATTGGAAATACCTTCTTACTATACACAACTCTAGCAAGAATACCTGGTCATAATATAGTATAGCTTGATAAGTCCGAGTTGAACACAGGGAATGGACGTTAATTCAAATAAGATGGAAATTTGTATAAATAATAAAAATGAATAAAAGAGGGAGACGTTTTAGTTCCGGTCGAACAATTGGCAAATAATTTTTAGAATTGATTTATTAAATAAAACTTAATTAGATAATAAAGAAATGATAAAATAATTACTTAAATAAAATATGTAATTCAAATGATGAAAGAAATGCATTTGCTTGGATTACTTTCCTTAGAGTCCGGAAATCATCTTACTGAATTGCTAATATATGGATTTATTGGTGGATTGACAAATATAACCAATCTTCCTTACAAGACAAATTGATATAAACACAATCTAGAAAGACACAAGGTTGATTTCAACACATTAACAGTTCAATTTAATGTTGCCCACAACATTGTATTCTAAATTAAACCAACACCGTTCATGTGATTTATTCTCTCGACTTGAATCAACAAAGTCTATAACTAATTAAAGTTATCTTGTTATCAATGATCATTATCAATTATTAACCCTAACCTGTCAAACTCAATATATTCAGCAACAATCGTCAATTGAAATCAACAATTATCAATAATCTTATAATCAAATGGAAATCAATCTCAATTAATCATAAAACCACGTTAGGTAATTACTAATAATCATTCAATAACCAAGGATCTTCAAATAAACACATAAACTTTCAATAAATCCAATTAATTCCACAATTCAATAATCAATCCGAAATCTAAGTATCATTATCCAAGCAAATACAATAAAGAACTAGCCAATCATGATACTACAGAAAATCAGATTCAATAACTTATCAATAATCATAATCAAATAGAAGAGATAAACGTATTCGAACCGAACAAATCGAAGAACATGAATTGGCAATGGAAAAGGATTAATTTCTCTTGCTTTATTATCATCAAAATGTTCCAAATGAAGGTTTGGGAATGGTGAAAATCGGCTGCCCAAGAAATTAGAGTGATAACCCTCCAAATGAAAATAAAATGAGTATTTAGGGTTTCTGTCTACTTAATCCATACGCCGTATGGAATTTCCATACGCCGTATGGATTGCAAAGCCCATGGATCCAACCCGCGTATTCTGTCACCCCGGCTCATTTAATCCATACGCCGTATGGAATTTCCATACTCCGTATGGATTACAAAATATAACTTTTCAGCCACACGACTTCCATACTTCAAACTTTAATCTTTTTAGCTTTTATTCTTCAATACTAGCTCATTTTCTGCTTCTTTTCCAATTCAAGCTCCAAACAACTCCTAAATGCAAATATGAACGAAATGAGTATCGAATTCAAATGAAATGCATAAGAAATCTATTGCATAAAGGGGTAATTAGCACTATAAAATAGCACATTTTGGCATTCATCACTGAGCATTTAAATGATAAGTGTTGCCTGTTTTCACATTTGTAACACTTTCTATTTGCATAAGTGGCTTTTTTAACTTTCTTTGATTTAAGTTGCTGAGCTGACACTGACTTACAACTTTCCTTGCATATTTCTACCTCTTGTTTCTTTGACTTAGGGTAACTGATAATAATATTATCAGTGACTGAAGCAGTGTCAGAGAGGTTGATGATATCTTTTCGATCATCATCGAATGAGTCAGTGAACTTTAAAATTTATGATAGATTATCATCTTTAAAACTTTTATTTTCACAATCAGTCTTTACTACATTGCAACTATCAGTGAGTAGACCACCTTTTATGAAATAATTTGGTCTTGGTTCACTGATAATTGATATTGGTTCAAATACAGTTTCTGAGAAATATCCATCACAATTAAAAATGGGATCAATCTTCGTAGAGTCAGCAAGTGAGACAGCATATCCATAATCACCTCTCAAAATAGCTTTTGCTTGTTTTGGAATTTGATTATTTACACACTGATTTACTCTCATGTTTGACTTACACCAAAATTCCATAACCTTTTTGAGTTCCAAAAATTGTGTCTCAAATTTTACTTTCTTTTGAATACACACTTGATTTGCATGTAATTGTGCCTCAAGATCTAGTTTTAAAATTTTTATTTTTGACACATTTTCCTCTTGATCAAGAAGTTTTGATTTTAAGTTGCTGATCTTATATTTCTGATTTCTTTGAATGTCATGAGCATTTGACAAGTCAACTATCAAAGATTCAAAGACATTATTTTTCTCAGTAGCTGAATATGACTTAAAACAATGTACCTTGTAGAGAGTTTCAGGATCCCATCCAGAGGCTGAACATTTATGAACGACCTCTTTGATGTCCTCATGGAATTCAACGTCATCAGCCATCAGACAGTAATCCTTATCTAAACAGATCATTGCTTGTTCTTCTTCATCAGATGATGAGGATGAGTCAGAGTCGCTGATTGAACCCTCTTCAGCGACAAAACCTTTTCCCTTCTTCCGAGATTTGGACATTTCCTTCAGCTTCTTGTACTTTGATTTGTACTTGTTGTACTTGTCATTTCTGAAGCTTGGCTTTGGTTCAGGGATAGGATTTATTGATTTTGATCTACAATCAGCTGCAAAATGACCCGTTTACCACACTTGTACCAGTCACCTTTTGATTTGAAATTATCAGATGATGGAGCACCAGCGAATCTTTTTGATCTGGTGTTCCTTCTGAAATTAGCAACCATCATTGTCATGTCCCTTTCCAGCTTTTCTAGACCCTCATCATATTTATACACCGACTGTTCTTCAGCCTGATCACCTTCTTCATCAGCTAACAGCGACTTTGACCTTAGCTTAGAAACTTTTGATTTCTGTCTCTAATCAATTTCTTGAAGCTCAGCTACAAGGGCATTTGATATCTTTTGACTTCCAAGTGTTGCACGAATGTGCTCACTCTGATCAGCTTGCTTTTCAGACTTCTCCCAGTTGAGCAAAATACCATAGACCTGAGTAAGAGTAAGTGTTGTATAATCATTCCTATGTCTAGTATAGGTAGCAATAGTTCCCCAGATTTTTCTTGGCAAAAGCTCCAGGAACTTTTCAACAACGAATCTCTGCTCTTTTCCTATACCAACCTTTTCCATTTTATTCATCAGTGACTGATATTTGGTATAAGTAGAAACTCATTTTGTTCCATTGCAAACAGCTCATACTGTCGAGTGAGATTGACTTCTCTGCAGTGAATAATATTAGGAGTTCCAATATATATATATATATATATATATATATATATATATATATATATTTCTAAGGGTTTTCCACATGTCTTTAGCAATTTTGCAAATCCTAATAGATGCAAACACTTCATCAGGAAGTGACATGCCTATGTAGATTTTAGCTTGTTTATCTAATCTAACCAACCTCTTGTCCTCATCAGACCACTGTTCCTCTTTCTTTGGCACAACCTTTTCTGGTATTGCAGGAGTAGTTGCAGTGGCTACAACAGCAGGAACAATTGTGGTTGGGATATGAGGACCATTGGTTATTATATTACAAAGACAATCGTCAACAAGATCCAAAAACATCATCATCCGGGACATCCAGGTTTCAATCCTAGAGGGATCAAACGTTGAAGGTTTGGTAGTAGAACCATTTCCCTTTTGATACTAAAAGTCAACACAACTGTATTTACTGATTCCATTGCAGATCTGGTTAATTAATTTAAACCAACTCTGCTCTGATACCAATTGAGAGTCCCGTAATCACTATTACGAAGTGAAATAAAATCACAATAAGTAAAGTTTAATTGTAGAAGGGGGGGGGGGGGTTCAATACAATTAAAAACTTTTTATGATTTTAATCCAAGTTAATTTCCAAGTTTTTAATAGCGATATATAAACAGAGTATAACAAATATAGATATGACAGTTAAGGTAAATTCGCAATAGTAGCTGAACTATGATTTTTATTAATCATAAAAACTCACTGAGTATTGATTGCGGAATGGAATAGCCAAAGCTAATCCAAATCAATTACTCAAGCTAATATATTACAAGATGAGATGAATAGTAGCGGACAAACACGCTAACTATTCACTCGCTTCTCGTTGTACTGTGCTTAGACAAATTACTCACTGACTAATAAGTGATTAACACGTACAAACGACAAGTTTCTAAGTACATAGTACTGCTCTATTTATAGTGCAAATGTCTCGTAAACATTTTCTTTAAATCGTGATTTTGGAATGACACGTGTCGCTGTTTGATTGGTTTGATCTCTGAGTCTTGATTATTCGGTGGTCCCAATTCTGTTACCTTGAATATCGCGTCTTCCTTAACAACAATCACTTGTTGCCACGTAATTCCCCAGATATTTATGAAGATATTGGAGACACTTGCTGATATTAGACTGAAGAGCAACTTGTACTTGACTAGAGACTTATTAGAGTAGTCACTGAAGATGAGATAATCCTCCTCACACACTGCAAACTATCGTGCTCTTGTAGAGCGACTTGAATTAAATATCTTTAGCAACTAGCTTTTATTCGGGCAGTGACTTTTTTCTTTATTCATTTAAAGATGTAAGACTCTCGCTGCTAGTATCAGCGACACACCAAGTTGAGTTTTAATCTTTCTCAGCATATCAGATTCCTCGAGTAGAATGAATAGCGACCAATGAGTAATAACATCAGCAACATCAGCTTCGACTTAATCATTTTCTTTATCGAATTTGTTATCATTGAGTTGGTCAGCGACCAGTGATTCAACAGTTTTAGACCCGAGCGAGTCACTCCAAAACAAACAGCTGAATGGATAGGAAATGATACCCACATGGGTGGGTTACTAACATAATGTACACCTTCATATTTTATTATAATTATTATTATAATTAACACTAATAATAATTATTATTATTACAATTAATTATCTATATATATATATACACACACAACGACAAATAATATAGACAAATATATATATATACATATATATATATATACTTTCGGATAAATATATATCCACAATGAAACAATGAAACAATATAGATATAACTAGTACGCTTTATATATGTACTTTTTCAAAGTATACAATGAAACGGGTATAAAGATAATATCTTTTTGAAATTTATTATTACAAAATCATCACCAACGGAACCTACGAATTTACAAACAATCACGATCTTTCAACGAGTGAACGATTAACAATAGTTTGACATTTAGTCAAGTACTTATATTACTACTTCCTGCGTTTAGGACGTTAGGGACTATACTTGGGCTTAAGCTTTGCTAGCACTCACATACCGAGCTCACAAGGTGAGTTCACAGCCCTCATATTACTATTTTTTTACTACTTTTAAAATAGGGCTGCAAAACATAGCAAATATTTTACTATTGTATGCGACAACTTTATATACAAATGCTTTCATGTTTTATACTTACAAACTATTATGAACGTATCCATATTATATTTGACAGTTTGAAATCTTATGAACTACACTTAGGTACATTTCTATAATGTATTCGCAAACTATTTATAACATGCTTTTATACAAATTGATTATGAATGCTTTCATACTATACTCGCAAACTACTTAATTATTAAATAATTTTCATACTATTTCGGGAACATGACAATGAATCCTGGTACGGACTTAGTTTAACATGTTGTAGTGCACAGAGTCCTCGTGCTTGCAAACTATAACCATTAGCTAGGTGACACTAGCCACTGAATATACGGATAGTACTATCATGATGACCTACCTCCAACTAAGAGCGGAGCGTATATTTACCTAGTCCTAAAGGTAAAAACTTATACATTTAGATGTTTATCCAACGAGATCGTGGTTTGGTTATAGGATTAAGTGCCTATTCTTTAACTCATAAGGTCTAGCTAACCTTTAAGGGATCACTTCTATGCTCTCCCACTATTATATACATTTTAGAAAATAATGTTTCCAAATGATTTATACATTAGATCACCAGTGGGTCATCTACAAATGATTTATAAATTAGAATACCTGCGGGTTTTTCTACGTTTTGCTTTTTGAAAATGCGTTTTCAATGATTTACAAATGAACGAAGTCCAACAATTTGTACAATTGAATTATAAGCGAGTATTCAACTATCCTTAACAACTATTTAGTCACAGGTTGACTACTATTCTATTAACGATTATTTGAACAACAAAACTTTTGGATAATTTTTCAACGAATTACGAAAACTAGTTTCAATCAATTGTTTGATTACTTATTAACTTGTACATCAATGATTTACAAAACGAACTTGCTTTATCAAACAATATAAAACCTATGAATTCACTCAACAATTTTGTTGACTTTTTACTATGTTTTTCAGGGAATTAGCTGCACAAGTAAGAATGCATACACATGTTGTTAGGCGACCCACCAAGAATTATGATGCCATCTTTTAGGAAAATTAGGATTTCCTTTGTATAACTAATATACAATAGTCATATGAAATCTTCTTTTGAATCATGTATTTTATAACTGATTGTATATTATAACACTGATCCTACGACTTTGACAAGTCGTAGGTTTTTGTAACAAACTACTTATTTAAATGGCATCTTAATTTACTTGTTCTGCAATAATCATAAGCTCAGATGCATGAATGTCCAATGTTTACGTCGGCGCCCCCACTCGATCTAATGCTTCCGTAAATCATCTGATAAACTTTAATCGTGAATTTGGGGGTGCGACATCAAGTGAATGAATTATGTGTCATACTAGAAATAAAGTAGGTATAGACTTATGCGTAGTTAGTTAGACATGCTTAATTGGGTGAAAAATATCCTAAATTATTCAAATTATAACTAACTTAACTGTCAAAACCGAACTAACCAGAATATTGGATAACTAGTGGTTCCGTTTGTGAAATTTTGATTATCCGAAATAAATGATTCAGTTATGATTTATATGTCAACGAGACTAATAAACACAGACGTTGTCACTTCTACGGATATATATATATATATATATATATATATAGGGATAAGCAAAGAAACCGTTTAATCGGACCGTAACCATATTAACCGCTAAAACCGCTTTATTTTAACCGATCTACCTCACAAACCGATGGTTCGGTTATGGAAATTTAATTTACCGCCTACCACGGTTCGGTTACGGTTAATGTCCATAACCGATCCACCATTAACCACCCCACCTCAAATATTTATATATTTTCTAATTATTTTAACATGGTAACAATTTAATAAACCTTAAAAGTGTTATGTGACTTAAATTTCTGGAATAGTTAAACACTAATGATAAAAGGGTTAAGTACCTGAAAATGCACCAAACTTGTCCCAAATGTCTATTGTATGTATCATACTTATGAGATGTGTATTTAATGATGTGTCATCTTATAAGGACGTCACGTGGCATCTTAAAGGGATGTCTGATGTGACCTAAAAAGTCATATTTTTAGGCACATTATTCTACACTTATTGGACCTATATTCTGTGAAAATATTCTAAATAACCTTTATTCACCAAAAATCACCAATGAGGTCCAATTCCAGGTGTTGCTGTAAATATCATCAAAAACATCCGTTTAGCACGCAAAATGGAACAATAAATATCATCTTACTTTTCCGACCTTTATTATCACTTGAGAAATAGATCTTAACCACTCTTATATGATATCTCGGGAGATTTCAAAGCCAGAGAAGCAAGGATCATGCAAAACGAATAAAAGACGGAAGAGATATGCAGTTTGGAACGCAACCGATAGTCTTCCGAAGTACAAACAAAGATAAACCACTCCAAATATGGAAAACTCAGTGTCATTATAAGCGTAACGGAAAGACGAATCCAACGGTTCAAGAATCAAGCAAATCGGGCCCCGAACGAAAAAGATACGGACGAAACAAGTAGCAAACGAAGCAAGCAAAAAGGCATAGGGGAGGCAACCCCCCTCCCCTTAGGTACCATATACGGTACCTAGAGGGGCTGTATATGGCACTTAGGTACCATATACGGTACCTAGAGGGGCCGTATATGCACTTAGGTACCATATATGGTACTTATTGCCTTGTGAGGGTGTAGATTGACCTCCCTGGTCTGGTACCCCATTGTGTGCTTTGGTGTGTTATCTTGTACCATGCTTTCCACCTCCATCCTCTCTTCCACTATAAATAGAGGGCTTCCCCCTCCCATTTTATACACACCTCATTCTTATTCTCTCTCTCTCTCTCTCTAATTTCTCTCTCTAGTTAGTTTATTTGTTAGTTTAGGTTAGTTGTAAGTTAAATCTTGGTTAATATTTAACCAAAATTAACGAATGGGTAATATTATAATATTGTTGAAGATACTTTGAGGGGCTTATTTGTAGTTTTGTCAGAGATATTTCAGAAGTTCCGCTTGTTGTAATCTTTCAACATATATTCAACTACGCGCTACTTACGGTTATATCTTTCCTTATCTATCATAATGCATGTTATTATTGTTATTATGCTTGCTTTAGGATTACTTACCATGATTAATGAGTAGTTGTATTGTGTGTTTGTTGTGATGTAGTTAGTCGTTAATTGGAATGATGTCCTTATGAAACAACAGAGGTAACGTTAAACGGATTTCATTTGTATAGCGCCGGAAATATCACAAATGTGTGGAGTACGGAACGTGGAAACTATGCAAGCCGTGGGCACAATTCGTTGTGAAATACTGTTCTTAACTATTATATCTTATAAATGAAAACTCGGTGCTTTGGTAACACATTCCACTTATGATCCTAAACCATCTAATGCCCTTCCACCAATGAACGTGGTTAAAACCTTTTTGATAAGACGTCATATCAGGGGTAATTAACTATCTGTGTTTTGTTATAAAGCTGTGGAAATACTGAACTAGTAGTGTATACTATGAATAACTCTTGATTAAATATCCGAGTTTAAATAACATGGTCTAGTTTTAAAGCCGAGGAAAAGCTGTTTTAAAAAGTATTATTACACTATGATTAAACTAGGGATTTTTTGATTAATATCAAGTGAGGGTCATAAATGGGGAAACTCTGATCTAAAATACAAATTTAGTTTATGAATCCAGAAAGGAAGACGTTGAATCATTAAGTATTCTAACCCTTGTCTATCACCTCTGGATTCCACATAACCATTGATGGAAAGTAATCAAACACCAACCATGTCTTAATCTTAAATGTTTTATTCAATTGAGTATTACTGTGGTGTTAAGAACGATCAAACCGTTAGCATGTCTGTTACTCTATTAATGTACCTAGGAATCTTTGTATTCCATAAAAGGGTCATTGTTCCTTCAAAAGGGCAATGTTGAGAGTCGAATAGCCTCCTCCGATCAGAATCATAACAGTTTAATACTCAGTGACATGCTGATTGAGCAATCAATCAGTAGGGTGCTAATGCTTACACCATAAATACTTAAGACAAATAAAATACAGATCTTCATAAAGATGTTTTGATAACTTAAACTAAAACATCATCCCAATGCAAGGCTCACGAAGTCACAACAAACACCCCCTTTATCCCGACTGCTTTCAATTTATTTTACTTTATTGCCTAGTTTAAATTAATAGTATAAATTAGAAAACCAACAAAAAAAAGCTTCCAACTATTTTATAAAAACCCTTCACCAGCTAAGATCGGACATCGTGATTACTTTGTTTCACAATACAGGTTATTTTAAAGAACGACCGTAGGTCATAGTTGTCGCTATACACCTTTAGGTTATATAGCACTAGTAAACTTAGGCCCCAACATTTACAAATTTAAAACTCTTCACCGACACGCCACTGGCAGCCGGTCCAATGGCAGGGTAAAACCTGACCGACCGCTGGTGGCGCGTCAATGACACATCATCAAAATACATACAATAAACCGTTTTTAAAAGTTGGATGCATTAAATACACCTCCCGTAAGTATGATGCATACGGTAGACATTTAGGACAAGTTGGATGTATTTCCAGATACTTAACCCATGATAAAATACACGTTATGTAGACAACTAGTAACCTAGTGACTTCATATCTAACATATTAAGTGATTTTGAGTAAATAAGTTAACATGTTTGCTGTACCCCACACCGGTCGTTGATATTTCTGATGGTGATACGGGCACAATAGGGGGTTTTTAATTTATAAGGTTGGGGCCTAGGGTTACTATGTTTGCTAATCTATAGGGACTAGCAAGGGCAAATATGAACTAGGACCGTTCTTCAAAGCGTGACGAATTGAAAATAGGGGGATTAAGAAAGTTTTATGTATTTAGTTGGGGATAAAAGGTTGGTTGGTTTTGGGTTTTTTAATCTACCAAATAAAGCATAAAAGTAAATAAGGATGGAGGTTACTTCGGACGTTCAGCAATTAAAGCGATTGTCTACTATGAAGTGGTTTTAGGAGAAATTAAATGAGAAGAGTTCTAGTATGGATAAATTTGTAGGTTAATGAGAGTTATTGTTGTAGTCCTCCCATCGAACTGACGCAGAGGTGTCCACAATCAGCTAGAAGGAATGTCACGTGGGTTGCAGAATACATTAACACATGCACCGAAAGTTCTCTCTAATGCACGACCACATGATTTAACAGTTAATCTCGAATCATATTCCCCAATATCGGTCTTCAGAGATGTCCGAATCATGGCAGCGTTCGTTGAATAAACTGTCTTATAAACAGGTTTTACCCTCGCCGGAATAAGCTGGAATAACTGATCTAAGCGGTTAAATAATATGTCATCACTTATTCGTACAAATTATCAATACTACTCAAGTATGCAAAATAGCAGGGATAAATTATTTTTTAATAGAAACCTAAGCAATACATTTGATTTTAATGATCGATTCGTAAAATGACTACCTTCGGTCGTTCTTGGCTTTCATACGTTTGTACTCCGTTTAAAGTGTTTCCAGTACTATATCAAAGAACAGTTGAATAGGGGCCGTCAGGTTACTTCACGATAATTTAAGCCTTTTATATTACACTATCATGATAATCCTAATGCAACAATCAAACAAGAACATGCAATAAGATATTCAAAATGGTATTTAGTTTTCAGGCTGACAAAAGCATTAACCAGGTCGGGAATACTCTGAAAGTTGTCTCAAAAGTATTTCATGTTTGAATTTAATCTTAATCTACCTCGAATCCCATATTCCATGTCTCTTAGAATTTGTTTCAGTCTAGAAAATATCGGTCATGCTGAGCTCAATGATTCAATCTAACATAGTATAACTAAGTGACATGTATCCTATAAGTTATCTACGTTCATTTTTGGATAAGGTTTTAGTCATGACATGAGTTGGGCAGATAAACGATAAAAGATTTAATTCCTACATCTATTCATAATTTAAGTTATCCGTAGCTACGTAACATACAGTTTATAACATATGTAAAATGTTCCCTAAACGACTATCATAGCAGACAAGTGGGTTATTTAGCTAATCATGGCAATTCTAGCATACTTTATTAAATACTCGAAATAAACAACAAACATAAATTAAAATAACAAAAGAAAATAGATTAAAACCAGATAAAGCGTACAATGCATCCCGGAGGACATCCGTACAAGGATAATTAATTTTTTTTAATTAATTAATTGGCTAGCCCAATAATGTATATTAATCTAAAAAGGGGGAAATTAAAAGTTGAGATTTTGAGAGTGAAACTAGTCTAGAAATGTGTGTTTTTGAAAAATGAATCCAATGGTATAATTATAGTTGAAATCCGGCTCACGATAGTGAAGTTAGGCTAATTTTAGCGAAAAACATGTGCGGTAAGCGTACGGGACGAAAAAGGTGGCGTACGGACGAAAAAGCACCTGGAACCTGCGGACTCGGGCCGGCACCGGTTGACTGACCCAAAAAGTGGGCCGGCACCGTTCGGGTACCAGCCGGCGGTGGCCGGTTGCCGGTCGGCCTTGCCCGTACAAATTTTTCGGTTTACTTTTTCGTGCGTATCTTCTTTATTATGTGTCCGATTGCGACGATTCTTTTTGCGTTGGAATCAATTTCTAAAACCAAAGACTTCGGTATGGAAAAATCTCAAAGATAATTTTTTTCTTCTGAAATTTTGTCTTGGTTGCCTTGAATCTTTAAACGTACGTGGAATCTTCGTTTTTCGTTCATTTTGCATGATTTTTCCCGTGCTTCCTTATTTTGACCTACTTGACAAAATATCATTGACTAATGTAATATTTGAGTTCGTTTTTCAAGTATTGTTCTAAAATAAGAGAGATATCATTAGTAAAAACATGACTTTTTACGCGCTATCAGTGTTGAATCATCAAGTAATTGAGTTTGTGTTAATATAGATTTATTTATATTTTAATATCGTACGTATTTGTAGGTGGAAGCCACAAACGAGGAACCTACTATTAACAAAATTAATTAATCGATTATTACTAATAATTGTTTGGGTGATGTTACAAATCCAAGGCGGTTAACCATTTTTTAACCTCAAAAATTTACCGCTCTGTAAAATTAACCGTAACAGATCGACCAATTAACTGTCATCTAACGATCGTTAATATCAATTAACCGCCATGTTTATGGTTACCATTTTGGGTTATAACCGCCCCAAACCGAACCGTGCACACCGCTAGAGATATATATATCTTCGACCTGGTTGTCTACAATAAACTTATTTTATGTTCAAAAAGCTATTTAGTTAATATTATACAAAAGTGAAACTAAGTCGTAAAACAGATTTCCAAAATACAGAATACAAGTTAAAGGAGAATTACATATATATCTCTATAAAATTTGAAAAATACACACACGCGCGCGCACACACACACACACACACACATATATATATATATATATATATATATATATATATCCAAAATATAAGTTATTAGTGCATGACGTGCAATACTTTTAAGCACGTTTTGAATATATATATATATGTAATTTTTAATTTTTCTAGGGACATATATGAAATTGTCCCATTAACTGTTAAAGTATTATGAACTCTTTCTATTTATTAAGACCGCTCACTATGGCACGTTGGTGTCTTGTGTGGGATATGGTGAAGGAACCGACGCCATAGGCACCAAGCGTCGGTTCCGTTGCGTTGGTGGATTACTTGGGTTTCGCGATCGTTTTCTGTGAAAAAGAGGGGCCTGCGTCACTTTTGTTTTGAATGTGAGTAACAGCTGAAAAAAAAGGATAAAATGAAAAAATGACCGTTTAAGCTTGTAACGGTTAAAAAAATATATTCCAAACTCAATACTATATATATACACATTTCCATACCCGTTTTTCATACACTCTCCATACCCATTTTGCATACACTTTTTCATACACTTTCAAAAAAAAAAACACTTGAAAAATGTAATATCGTCGTCCGATTCCAATATGGAAGATTTGAATGATGTCATGGTAATTTTCGATCCGATCGCTAGGCTAAATAATCTCGACGTAGAAGATTCGGATTCAGACGAGGATACCAAATTTACATTTCGTATTCCACAAACAAGACGTTATTTACCTAGAGATCGCTTGGGTGTCGGTCAACGTTTATATCAAGACTACTTTGCCGAGCGCCCGACATTCCTTCTAGATTATTTTCAGCGTCGGTTTCGGATGAGTCGCCCATTATTTATCCGTATATGTCAAGGTATATTATCATACTCTCGCCTTCCATCACCCGCTTACTTTGATTTTTTTTATCAAGGTTGAGACGTAACCAGTAAAGCTGGTTATGCTGCCGATGCATTTTGATGAATATTTACATATGGGTCAACAAACAGCGTACGATTGTTTGGACAAATTTTGTATATGTATTTTTCATCTATATTCAAATGAGTATTTAAGAAATCCAACTATAACACCCTTCTTTGATATAAGAATATAATATTATTTATCACGGAAGCATTGGTTAAAATATACTATATTATTAAATATTTCATATAATGTATACAAATTGTTTCGACCATGGATACACAGTAATTAAAAGTTATTACATCACAACTTAGGTATTATACAAAAACGGATGTTATAGAACTTCAAACAAGGTTTATAACAAAACCATATCAGAGTAGCATGACAAGTCAAACATCCCTTGCTCCACGAGTATAATCTTCCTGCTACTCCTATCCCAAAATAAACCTGCAAGAAGTAAAAATGAGTGATTAGCACGAAGCTCAGTGAATGAATTCATCACACACCAATTAACTTAGCTTAACTACTTGTTTACACCAAACAACCATAAACACACACGTCAACTAATTAACAATTTAATAGTGAGGATCGGTGGTTCTAGAGAATACCATAATACCCGGGTGGCTCCCCAAGAACACTTACCCAACCATATCCGTATCGCCATAACGGACGGGACCGATAGCTAATGGTTATTATACTCTAACACAGGTTCTATACACACAACAAAAGAAGTAAGACCCTGTGTAATTCACACAATAACCAACTAGCCCAACCAACCGAATCAACTTGTTGACCTCATTAACAACTGATGCCCGAAGGCCACATATCACGTAGATTCACAACCAATAATTCAATATTAAATAAAACAACATATATACGTTCACTTGTTGTAACCAAACAATTACAACTAAATCAAATGGTGAGCTTCAAATCCACTCACCGATACTATAACACCCTTCCAAATTTTCAAGACACATTTTTTTTTTCATTACGGAAGCGAACATTTAAAAATACATCATAGGATGCATGTAATACATTTCCATAATACAACCCAAAATACGAACAACCTTTAATACCAAATTATCATAATTTGCTAAATACATACTTAAGTGTTATATTAAAATCTGAAACAAAATGTTTAATCCAAACATATCTAAATCAGAGTAGGCTTGTCAAACATCCCATTCATCCCATACTTCAAGCTACCCACAATCAAAAGCTATCCCTGCAAGAAGTAGTGAGGTAGGATTAGCACGAAGCTAAGTGAATAGATCCAAAACTATCAATCTAATTTAGCTTAGCAAATGTCTACAGCAAGCATTACACACAAATCATGAGGGATCGGTGGTCCTTGAGGTAACCTCATGCGGCGATGGTTCCTCAAGTAACACTTAAAACCAACTGAAGGCCAAATCAGAGGTTAAACCGATAGTTTGGTACTATTACTACATACAACATAATTTCAGTGTTCAACACATGTACAAAGCACTTACGTTGTCTGAAGTAATAGTGCCCAAACCCAACACATTAGTTGACCCCCCGACAATTCAAATAGTCCTTGAGAGTGCCCCTTGTCGTGGACCTAGATGTCAATTGACAGCAATCGTAAGGCGGAATCAAACAATTGCTTGTATGGCTAATAAAACATAAACCGAACACAAGGAATTCAACAATGTAAATGTGTATATTAGCTTGTATAACTGTTTGGGAACGATTACAAATTGGTTTAGTCGACAAATGGTGCTAGGGTTTCGTCAACCCTAGCCGAAAACCCGTAGGTTTGTATTTATACTAACAAGTCAGCCGACATGCGTCACTTGTGGAAGTGTCGCATGTGACCGCCTTCATGCGTCACTTACCTAAGTGTCGCTATGCGTCACTCAGGCAAGTGTCACCTAAACTAAAACACGAGTGTCGCACTCTACAAAAACTATATTTCTATTAAGTAACTAACGACACTTATTACAACTCGATAGACCAACTGACAGACACCTAATATGCATCAACAAACTCCCTCGTGTCTTCAGCTTGGTCTTCAAAAATCTTCAAGTCTTCACTTCCAGCCAACTGGAAATACACCACCAGCGTGTACTCCATTGGCGACGCAGATATCCACGATCTTCTGAAATTTTAACGCTTCAGCTCTATCTTTCGTCTTGAACTCAATTCTGTTTTCATGTAACCTTTTCATATCTTGAGCAGAAAGATTGATCAAACTTAATGGGTCAAAAACACAAAACATTTTCCTCTTGAGACCCCATAACGACCTCTTCTTAGGCTGAACAGCATCCCAAGCTATTTTCTCGTTGTTTTCTGTATCTGCATTTGAAGACTCCAGGTCTGTAGCTGGTTCTGAATTTGGAATGAATACTATCACAGCTTCACCCGTAACATCATCATATTCCCAATAAACCAACCTATCCAAAAAATCTAGCAGGATGATCTCCAAAGGTATCTTCTGTAGACACTTTGTTGGTGGATAGATCATCTTCACAATAGGTTGTCGGGTAACCGGATCTAGCTTCTTCTTAAACTTGTACCTCATACCCAACGTCGGCTTTATCAAATTGTACTTTTTACTATTAATCTCACGACGTATGATCACCTGAAAGAAATCTGCTCTTGAATCTCGTGACCGGTTGATCAAGGGTATCTGAGCTAACCTTTGAAGCTTACACTTCGGCAGAGTACTTATTTTATAAAACTTCATATTGAAGTACTGAATGCCGTCACTTCTCTTTATCATAAACACAGAGTTGTTCTCATCGAACTTCCAACTCTTAATCAATCCCGTGTAATCAGATCTAACTTTGTAGCATTTACACGTAACCGGTACCTCGATAATCGGTTTAAGCACAATATCTGGTTTTGTTGTAGAAGTTGATGGCTCATTCGTCTCTTTTTCCGATTCATCTTCAGACGAGTCCGATTCTATAATAGGAGCATCATCATAACATTCATCACTGTGCAATTGCTCCCCCTCAACTTCAATATCCTCATTTTCCTCAAAAAAGTAATCCTCTGCTACAGGATCATCCATCACCTCTTCCTCAGGCATCGTGTTATTATCATTCATCAAATTTTGCAAATATGTGAGATCTACGAATGAATAATCAACCAAAATAGGTCTTGCCTGACCTTGAACCTCAACAAAATAATCCAAACTGATATTTTCATTCATAGTGGAAGAAGGTTGTACATTTTCAGGTTCAGGGGAAGGAGTTACATTTGTTTCTATTTCCCTAGGATTATCCTCCCCCGAAACAAGTGTGACTGACTCCAATTCTAATAACCTAGAAGACATAGTCGTTATTTGTTGCTGGAGAGAGTCCACTGTAGCAGCTTTAATCTCTAAATCTTTAATCTGTGAAGCTTGAGCTGCAATGATCGCCTGTTGATCATCAAAACGCTTTGATAAAAGCTCCAGTTCAGCTAAAACCTGCTGAATAGAAGCAGTTGCAGGCTGAGGAGAAGTTTGTTGGGTTGGCTCCTCAAGAACAATCGAAGTCCGCTGGCGTCGACGTAGAGGTAAATCGGCATAAGATGGCGACGACCCAGCAGGACGCTTACCAGGATTCCTCGGGATATGAACCCGACCAGCAGAAATCCGGCGCATAATACGCTTAAAGCGTTGGGGATCAGCTAATTGAATCCCATCTAAAGCTGATTGAGGTGGCACGTCACCCTCAGAATCAGAAGGAGTGGGCCCACCATCATCAGGCTCAACGCGGTCAAAACGCTCAGTTTCATCCAAATCGTGAGCTATATCAATATCAACTAAGTCGTCCTCGTTGACCGGAGGAATGACATCATCCGCAAAACCGTGATCGTGCGGCGCAACATAGTTCTCATTAACTATGTGCCCGAAGAGGTCTCGGTCAGCCAAAATTTGTTCACCTTTCGGTGCCAGCTTACAGTCATTAAAGACTCGTAAAAGCATCGGTGTTGGCACCAAAAGAGAACGCTGGTCAGGTGCGATATCCAAGTTCAGATCATTTAACAATAATTGGACAAAACGAGGATACTGCAACCATTTGTCCTTCCCAGCCCTGATGTTTTCCACTATATTCCCAAAAATATAGCCGCTAAAGTTATAGGGCTTATTATACACTAGGGCTAACATAAGTGACAAAGTCAAATGACTTGCCGCATCATACCCCCCTTTCCTTGGCGATAAACATACAATAATAATGTGACACAGATACCTCCATACCCTGCAGAGGTACTGTTTCCTGAAGTCCGAGAGTTGGTTTGCCGGATACCCCATTCTTTGAAGTCCCCCATAGATAAACGTCGTTGGGAAGATGGTGGGCATCGTGGAGTTGTCGGTGAACTGTAAAACCCGCCTAATCGAGTTCTCGGTAATCTCGATTTCCTCCCCAAACATATTCGAAACAATCCGGGGAACATCACCCTGAACCCTGATCACGGCATGATCATAAAATTCCTCTATTTGGTTCATATATACAGGAGTCATTGCCGTAATCGCATAATAAATTCTCGATCTGCGTAGAAAGTCTATCATCGGCCTGAAGGGTGCCGAATTGGCATGCGTGGATTCCAGAAACGCCGTGATATTGTGACGGGTGTTGGTGCGGCGGTAATAATTCTGTAACTCAGCCATCTGTAAGCTAAAATACAAAGAAAAATAACCAAAAGCGTTATAGAGTTATCCCGAACACAGAAGGGTTGAAAAACGAATTTTGACTTTAGGCGTCACTTATGGTAAGTAACGCATGGCCACTACCGTCACTTAGGGAGTGTCGTATTGTACAGTAAGTAAAATCAAAATCAAATTATAGCGTCACTTATTGGAAGTGACGCTATCAAGCGTCACTGATGTAAGTGACGTTTGTATTTGGTGATTTAATTTATACGACACTTGCAAAGTGACGGGTGAAGAACATGCGACATTTATCATAGTGACGGTATCCTAAGGGAGTCACTTACGAAGTGACGGTATTAGTGACGTTTAAAAATAAGCGTCACTTAGACAGTCACTTGGGGTAGTGACGCATGTAAAGGCGTCACTAGGAAGAGTGACGGTTTTAACAAGTAAAGCAATTTTATGCGTCACTACACGAGTCACTTAAGAAGTGACGCAAAATCAAGCGTCACTTATTAAGTGACGGTATGGTTTTCAAAATTACCAAGTAGCGTCACTTGAGGTAAGTGACGCACGAAGTGACGCAACGATGAAGATCATCGTGTCACTGTTCATGCCCAGATTTCAAAAATAGAGGTTTTCAAAATCAAGTGAACCGGAGTGTGCGCAAGGTAGAAACGAGTATAACACACCCTTTATTACATGAAATCATTATCTAAACATGCATTAAATTAAGAGAATTCAAATTACCCAAAAACCCGTAACCCTAAGTATAAATCACAGCATGAATATCAAACGAAAAAGGTTAAGGTTAGTACCAAATAGTTCGTATGAATGAGTAGGACAAGAATATAGGACTGGAAAGCGATGAAAAACCACAGAACGCTCGAATCGATCGACGGAAAACGCACAGAAGTAAGTGACGCAGAGACAGTTTGAGTGTCGGTGTGTCAGTGCAAGTGACGCTATAGTAATTTGAAAAGTGGTGAGGTTGAGTGTCGTGGGTGAGGAGTATTTATACACCGACCCTAGTATGCGTCACTCAACCCGACACTTATAGCGAAACTTACCCCGGCACTTACTGCTTCACTAAAGTGAGTGACGCAATATCGTAAGCGTCACTAGTAGCGTCACTTATGAAAGTGACGCTCAGTTCACTTTTAGTGAAAAAATTGCGATTTCATCGATTTTTCGCGTTGTAATTTCGGTACTCAAATTTGAACCAGTAACTGTAACTTGGATAATAACGAAAATGACACTAACTTAGAGAAAATAAGAATGTAAAGGTATAACTAGAAAAATAAACACATTCTTTTTGGTGACGGAGTTGATATAGTCTGATTAGGGATCATATCGGAATAACATGCATTTATTAGGAACATTAAGTGTTATTTCGATCATCAGTATATTTGTCCTCCTTAAATTTACTTGACATACTAAAAGCACTTTTTATAAAAATTATTTCAAAACTATTATTAGTATGTTTATCCACTTAAACATGTTATACTCACATCTAGGAAGTATTTTATTATTATTGGTATGTGCATTTCACTGTAGTTCCCACCATAGATATACATCTTAACTTAAGACATAGACTATGTTTCCATTTACAGATAGAATATAAGAAAATCAATTTTAAGAATCAAGTCAGCGGTGACAGGTCTGTACTTACGTACAATAGAGCGACATAGCTTGATTCAGGTTTAAGCAAAACCAGACGTGGTCAAACCATTTTGGCGACCTTGTAAGGTATCTTATTTTTAAAGACTTTGCAAGTACTTTGACTTGTGTTTGCTTAAGTTTAAAGTATATATTAATAGAAGCCAGGTCTATACTTACGTATAACAGAGGAAACTATCAATATATACCCCCAAATGATATCAAATAAACATCTTTCACAAAAGCATGTCTAGAATAAGTAAGAATTTAAGACTTTTGTCATACATCTAATAGTGTTATACCACTTGAAATAAACAATTAATGATTAAGCTTCTTAAGTCTTCTCAAAGAGGTTTGCATACCATGCCTACTAATATATCGTCAAATGAAGACAATGTTTATAAAAACTGTTTTCAATACGTCAGATAAATCTACTGACACATCCAAGATAAACCTTAATTTTCCATTTTTATGCATGTCATCCAATGTACTATCATATCCCAAGTTGTTTACAGACACAACTTCAACGTCTATTTTAAAATGTAGCAACCTTGCATTTCATTAATACTAGAAAGTATAATGAGTGGCAGTTGCTTTGGTTGCATATTTTTTTTTTTTTTTTAAAAAAAAAAAAAAAACATTACTGTAAAAACAATCCAAGTCACTAATTACTTTTTAGCAAGAAAGAATCTTAAACCAATCATGTTGATTAGTTCGTCAAATCGAGTACGCGTAAATGCTTTAGTGAAAAGGTCCGCATTCTGCTTTAAGGTGTCTATCTGGACAAGGTCAATTAGGTGTTTTTCATAGCAATCCCGTATAAAGTGGAACCTAAGTTCAATGTGTTTAGTCTTAGAGTGCTGTACGGGATTGCGCGTGATAGATATAGCAGCAGTATTATCAATATGAATAGGAGTCATAGAAAGAAGTAACCCGTAATCACGCAGTTGATGTTGTATCCATAGAACCTGAGAGCAGCAACTTGCAGCAGCAACGTACTCAGCTTCCGCAGTTGAAAGAGAAACTGTAGTCTATTTCTTGCACTGCCATGACACTAGGCGAGTTCCTAGGAATTGACATCCACCAGTGGTTAACTTCTTGTCTATGCTGCAGCCGCCATGATCTGAATCCGAGTAGGCAGAGAGAGTGAAGGATTTCTCATTTGAATACCATAGACCAAGATTGAGTCTATGTTTGAGATAACCGAAGATTCGCTTTACTGCCCTCATATGAGACACCTTTGGTTTGGCTTGAAAGCGAGAGCATACGGATACCGCAAAGACAATATCCGGTCGAGAAGCAGTCAAGTACATCAAAGAATCATTGATCGATAGTCCTTTTCTTTGCAATCTTCTTCATCCTCAGCAAGTTGGAGATTGTGATTAAGCTCGATGGGAGTCCCATAGGTTTTACAATTGAGCAGATCGTATCGAGTCAACATGTCTTTGACATACTTTGACTGATGAATATAAATACCTTTTGAAGACTGCTCAACTTGCACCCCTAAAAAGAATTTGAGCTCCCCCATCGCACTCATCTCAAACTCAGCTTTCATGATTTCCTCAAAGTGCTTGCACATCGCTTCATTTGTAGAGCCAAAAATAATGTCATCCACATACACCTGCACAAGTAGCATATCCTCTCGATCGCCAGTCCGTTCTTTGCGAATGAACAAAGTACTGTCGATATTTCCACGAACAAATCCATGCTTGACTAAATGATTAGATAACCTCTCGTACCATAATCGCGGGGCTTGATGAAGACCATATAACGCCTTGTTCAACTTGCAGACGTATTCTGGATGCTCAGGGTCTTCAAAGCCAGGAGGCTATTTCACGTAGACATCAGTGTCCACTTTCCCATATAAAAATGCACTCTTGACATCGAGTTGGTGAACGCGAAACTCTTTGTAAGACGCAAATGAGAGAAAGATCCGAATGGACTCAAGTCTTGCCAGAGGAGCGAAGACTTCATCATAATCCAAGCCCTCAGTTTGACTAAATCCTTGAACGACCAATCGGGCTTTATTCCGAATGACAATACCCCTATCATCCATCTTATTGCGAAACACCCATCGAGTGCCAGTTAAATGAGCACCATTGGGTAATGGAACTATATCCCATACGTGTAGTTTGTTGAACTGCTGCAACTCTTCTTGCATAGCCTCGACCCAAGATGGATCTTTTAAGGCTTCATCAACTTTCTTCGGTTCAATTTGGGATAAATGACAGGAATTTATCCGAGCGATCAAATTCAACATTTCCTGAGTTGGATTTTGCTGCACTTGATGCCTTGTTCGAACAGCAGCTTCAGGATCACCGATAATGTTATCAATGGGGTGATCCCTGTGTACACGTGTGACTGGGATTCTATCGGGTGCAAGTACTAACTCCAAATTATTCATGTCCCCTTCAGTGACGGGAACAGTGTTAGTTGCAGGAACAGTAGTACTTTCTGGTTGCACTGGAGGTTCCGTATCATCTTCATTAGAGAAAAGATGAGAGTGGACCATGTCATCATCCTCGTCTTCCTCCAATGATGGCATGGTGGGATCATCGGGATATTCTGTTGTTTTAGATGTTCTTGAAGTCGAAGGAACATCCGAAAGTGGAACCGTAGGCAAAGGTGTGGATGTGGTAGATATTGGTGTAGTAGTAGGTGGTGGAGGTGACGGTGTGGGTGTTGCTGTAGGTGGGGATGCTGATGTTAAGGTAGAAGTGTCCTGACACAAACTAATACCATGAAGAAGAGTGACAATTTCGTCCTCATCAGAAGTTCCTTCTGGTATGTCGAATGAGTTGAACACATCCTTGTAATTGAATAGCCAATCCGGACCCGTTCCTTGAGGAGGATCCGTGTATCGTAAGCATTTCACCTCAAAATGCTCTTCCACTTGATGAGTTGACTTGATGTAAACTCGTTTATTTGGAGAGTTGACGGAATATCCAAGGAAGATTCCTTCAACTGCTTTAGCTCCAAACTTTGAGACTTTATCTTTAGAGACCATAATCAGACATGAACACCCGAAAGGTTCCAGAAACTGCAAGGTGGGCTTACGGTTATTAAAGAGTTCATAGCATGTCTTATTTTTCTTCTTAACCGTGAGCACTCGGTTCAACACATAGCAAGCAGTACTGACTGCTTCTGCCCAAAAGATTATAGGAAGCTTAGAATCGGCCAGCATAGTCCGAGCTGTCTCGATAATAGTCCTATTTTTACGCTCAGCTACTCCATTCTGTTGAGGAGTTCGAGGGGCACTGAAATGATGATCAATGCCTTTTGTGGCGCAGTATAACTCAAGAGTAGAGTTCTTGAATTCAGTCCCGTTATCACTTCGCAGTTTCTTAACCTTTAAGTTGCATAAATTTGCCAACTTATCTAATAGATATACCAGAATATCTGGTGTTTCACTCTTTGCCCCCAGAAAATACACCCATGAAAATCGTGAGTAGTCATCGGTGACTACTAAGCAGTACGATCTTCCACCAATACTCTTGGTTGAAATAGGACCGAATAGGTCCATATGCAATAATTCCAATGGTGCCGCAATGGAATTCACTAACTTAGGCTTGTGAGGTTTCTTATGAAGTTTCCCTTTATGGCAGGCGACACGGTCATCTTTTAGTGCAAATGACTGTTTAGGGACTCCATTTACCAAATCATTATTTACCAAGAAATTCATCTTTCGAAAATGGATGTGTCCCATTCGTCGATGCCACAATAATGATTCCTTTTCTGAAGCCTTCGAAAGGAGACATGTATATTCATCTTTAGTCTCCACAGTACGCATATTCATGATGTAGGTGTCATTTCTCCTTGGTGCCCTTAAAAGCACCCATTCCTCGGGGATAACGAAACCCGGCTTCAAAATCACGCACTCTGTCTTTGTGAACGCTGTTGTATAATCCTTATCACAGACTTGTGATACACTCAGCAAGTTGTGAGTCAATTGAGCCACGTAGTTCACGTTTTCGAAGCTAACTTTCCCGTTAGTTAGCGTACCTTTCCAAGAAATGGTTCCTCCTGTATCTCCAGCAAATGCAACATGTCCTCCAGAATGTGGTTTAACATCCGTCAAAAGGGACACATCGCCTGTCATGTGTCGCGAACAGCCACTATCCACAAACCACTCGCTGTCTTTAACGCGTTCTGACTGCTGCAACACAAAAGTAGGAGATTAGTGAGAAACGGTGACCCAAGCCTTTACAGACTTAGGTCGACCACAGTCATCAACAATAATCACATCAGACAAGACTTTATTTTTAAACAGATCAGATTTTGTATCTGATGTGTTATTATTGATGACACTTGAGTCTGCAGTAGACTCCTTTATTTTCCAAACAGTAGATGGTTTGGAAATTTGCTTAGGAGTAATGTCGAGCTCTTGTTTTGGCAAAGGTTTTTGCCCAACATTACTTGTTTTAGCAGCAGGTTTGGGAGAGACAGAGTAACGCCTAGGAGGAGATCTTGAAAGAGAATTTCGATAAACAGAAATCCTAGGCATTTCCCTCCCGTAATTCTGATGAGACAGTTTGGGACAATCACGAATTAGATGTCCCTGTCTCTTGCAGTAAAAGCATGATCTATTTTCAACAACTGGTTGAAACTGAGGTTTTACCGCCGGAGTTGAAGAAACATTTCTAGAACATGCACATTTCGTGCATGTCTTAGAATGTTCTTGTTTCGATTGAGTGGTTGACGTAGAAGGTTTATTACAAACATCATTTGCAGATTTAGATTTGTTTTGCAAAATCTTTACAGGTGACTGTAAAGTTTTAGATTTTGTATTTAAAACCTTATTCTTTTCTTTGTTAGATTGAACTTTAATTGTAGGTTCAACCTTTAACACCTTTTCACATTTTATCTCAACCTTTTTAAACTCAGGATACTCCTCATCGGTAATATCCTCAATTTCAACAATCTCCTCAACATTAACAGGAGATTCACACTTTGATTTAACAAACTGAGGTGAAGGGTACTCTGACCGTTTAGTTTTCTCCTTCACCTGTTTGTTAATCTTATCAACCTTAGATTTGACACCGTATAACAATGCATAATCAACCGGAATCTCTTCGGTGCCTTCCTTAACCGGCATAGGGCAGTATTCAGTAGGAGGCGGGACTACATTATAACCTAGTCCCGTCTTCGTTTTGTGATCTGTCCTTTGCTTAGTAAATATATCATTAAAGGCAACAGTAGACGAGGAGGAACTTAAAATTTTACTCTTATAGTTGTTATATTCTTCTTTAAGATTAGAGAGTTCCTTGTTCAGACGGTCAATTTCAGCAAGATAGCTATCAATAGCATCCTGTTGACTGAAAACTTTTGACTTATACCTAAGTGTGTCCTGTTGATAAGCCTCTATTTTCTTATCATACAATTGTTCATTTGCTTTTAGGTATTTGTTTGAGTCATTAAGTTTTTCGACCTTTCTTCTTAAGTCTACATTGTCTACCTGAAAGCACCTTAAGGATTCGGTTAACTTAATGCATGACACACAGTTTAAGGGTTCTTCAGGTTCATTACGTACCTCATTCGAGATGTGAGCCATAAGACACTGCTGATAGTTCTCAGCATATATACTCCAATCCGTATTGGTTGGCTCAAAAACAACTAGTGCATCTGCTGTTGCTTGCTTCACTTGATCCTTCTCCAGAGTTCTAGGAGCATCAGGCTTAGTGAAACCAGATGGAGGAACCTTAGGCTTCTCACATTCTCTCGCAAAGTGTCCCAGATTCTGACAATTGTAACATTTCACTTTGCTTTTATCAAAACCGAAGCTGGTTTTGCCATCTCCCTCCAAACTCTTGCGACCAGTTTGTTGCAAGAATTTCTAAACACGCCTGGATATCATAGCAATGTTCCAGTTAAGATCCATCTGCTCAAGATCATCATCATCAAGTTGAGCATAGTCTTCCTTGGCCAATTCCAAAGTGGCATTTGGTTGTGAAACCAAATCCTTGTAAGAACTTAGAAAGGCTGTATAGATAGCAGCCTGCTCTTGAATTGCAGGAGAGACGGGGACCTGCTGTTTTGACCCCTGGGAGGTATACTGGATGAGAAACACCAGTAGAATACAAAGGAGTCTGAAGTGGAGAGCTTGTAGAAGAAACAAACGCCATTCCACCATACGATTTACCCGTGTTAACTTGTCCTCCATACAGGGACGGGTCTTGAACAAAACCGCCTGTCTTACATTCTTTCTTCTTCATCTCCATTGCATGAGCTTGAAGAATGCCAATTAGCTCATCCAATTTCATGGTAGCTAATTCTTGACTTTCCTTGAGAAGCTGTACTTTAACATCCCAAGAGCTAGGCAAGACATCCAGTAGTTTCTTGTTTACTTCAAGTGGAGGAAAATCGTAACCTCCCTCCGTCAACTCACTCACCAGTTGTGAGTATCTAGTAAAAACTCCTGCAGTCGTCTCATTTGGCAAAGAATCAAACAGATCGTACTGTTTCTTAATGAGTTCCAACTTGGCTGCTTTGTACCGTTGATTTCCACCACATCTAGTTTCTATTGCCTTCCACAGCTCATATGTGGTTTCATGTGATTTGAACATTCGCAATACATCTTTGGATAGGCACATACAAATAGCCGCATGTGCCTTTTTCTCCATATAATAATCTTTCTTTTCCTCTGGAGTCATGGACCTGTACACCTTTTTCGGAGGCATATTCATAGTAGGAAAAACTCCTTCAGCTAGAGGAGCTAAATATTTTTCGGTGAGTGGACCCCAGAGCTCCGGACAGTGAAAGTTGATGTATTGTTCAAATCGAGCACGCCAATATACGTAATCCATGTCAGCTGTAAACAGAGGAGGTTTATTATTAGAACCAACATCGTGATTCTGTTTTAACATATCTCTGAGTCCTCTAATATCGTCTTTATCCGCAATAGAAGCCATTGAAGATATACCTGAAATTGTACGCAAAAACAAGAACTTGCAAACTAATTAGTACCAAACGCGTCACTTAGTAAGTGACGCACTCAAGTGTCGCAGCGACTAGCGGCACTTGGAAAGTGACGCTATCGAGTGACGTACAAAGTAACTGATGACACTATTAGTAAGTGTCGGTCAATCGAGCAAGTGACGCACTCAAGTGACGTACTTGAGTGTCGTGCTAAATCGAATAGGCGTCACTAGTAAAAGTGACGCTATAAATCAAACAGGCGTCACTAACAGAAGTGACGCTTGAGGGTCAAGTGACGTGCAACAGTGACACACGTAAGTGACGGTGGATTAGAGACGACACTTAAGTTAAGTGTCGTATAAACCTCAAATGATGCTTCAAGTGACGCGTCTAAGTGACGATAAAACCCTAATTTGGGATTAGATAGTGCCGCTATAAGTGACGCGTCTAAGTGACGGATCGAGTGTCGCAAAACGGCTGAAAAATCCCAAAACCCTAAAATTGTCGAATTTTCGTAAACCAAACGAAAATTCTTTGAACCCTAATGGACAAAACCTGTAGATAATGAAGAATCTTGACTGTAATTCACCTTAGCAACTCCAAAACCGTATGTAATCTCAATTAAATATTCGAACAAAGCCGAAATCAACCCAAAATCGAATCTAAACGTCAATATATTCACCTATTAGCTCTGATACCAGTTGAGAGTGCCCCTTGTCGTGGACCTAGATGTCAATTGACAGCAATCGTAAGGCAGAATCAAATAATTGCTTGTATGGCTAATAAAACATAAACCGAACACAAGGAATTCAACAATGTAAACGTGTATATTAGCTTGTATAAGTGTTTGGGAACGATTACAAATTGGTTTAGTCGACAAATGGTGCTAGGGTTTCGTCAACCCTAGCCGAAAACCCGTAGGTTTGTATTTATACTAACAAGTCAGCCGACATGCGTCACTTGTGGAAGTGTCGCATGTGGCCGCCTTCATGCGTCACTTACCTAAGTGTCGCTATGCGTCACTCAGGCAAGTGTCGCCTAAACTAAAACACGAGTGTCGCACTCTACAAAAACTATATTTCTATTAAGTAACTAATGACACTTATTACAACTCGATAGACCAACTTACAGACACCTAATATGCATCAACAGTCCTCATTTATCATAACATATAGGACACGAAATAATCATTCAAGGGATAACCATCATGGCAATATATTATCTAAGCAATCACTGCTATATATCCAGTTTACCCGTTGTAACCATGTTGTCACAAATAACTTAGACTGAGAGTCCAAGATCCACTCACCCTTGACGATCACCGTCTCCACTCAAAGGTCTTATCTTATTAAGTCTTCGATTTATCTGAGAACATAATCAAAACCTGAATTAGATTCTTGTATCAAGTTATTACAATCTAACCTTGCATATAATGTCAAATAATCGATTATACTATACTTTCAATACTAGTTAAATAACATAGGTACATAAGTCACAAGTTGTCAAATTCGTCAGATTATAACTAGCAAACGTGATCCGGGTTGGGAGTGGCTGGATCGGTTTCCACAGTACAAAACATTCTGTTACAAATTTTCACTTTCAAACGCGATCCGGGATATGGAGCTGGATCGCGTTCCATAGAACAAAATCAAATTGTGGCAAAATACACATATTAACGCGATCCGGGTTATGGAGCTGGATCGCGTTCCTATGAACAAAACGTACTTGTGACCAATTTTAACTGTGGAACGCGATCCGGGCGAGGTAGCTGGATCGCGTTCGCACGTTTTAAACCAGGGTCTCAGACCTGCAATTACACAGCACGAACCAAAAGCTCCAATTTCACACAATTCAATTACCAAATACGAAATCATCTAGTAATTGACCTCAAGTAACATCTATAAACATAACACAACAACAAATAGCATCATCAAACTTCAAATTAGGTACATGCATCATGTATTCAACCTAATTTAACCAAAACCCATTTCACACATTCAAACCTAGAAATTTGCATTCAAGATAAGAACAAGATGATGATTTCAGTAACTACGATTCATTTAAGCACATTGGATTATACATGCATCAATCTTTCTACTTAATCTCATCAATTGAGCTCAAGAACACTAAACAATTACTTACAATGGAAAGGAAGAAAACTAGATGAACAAGGTGAAGAAGAAGATGGTGAATTCAGTTGCAAATACAAAATCATAGCTTCAAATAGTTGATTGATGTTGTCTTCCTTCAATGTGTGTGTGTGTGTTCTTGAGGTGTGAGACAATGAAAGAACTGAAGAAAAGGTCGACATTTCCTATGAGCATGGTTATAATACAGTGTAATATTATACCCGTTCTAAATCTATTGTCTGGAACCCGAAAACTATTTGCGAGAAATACATTTTATTATACCGTCAACTAAATTAATTTAAAACAATTAATAATTCACCTAACACAATAAATCATTTGATCATTTGACCTATTAATTTAAATTATCCAAATAATACCAATTATTTCTAAATACAATTTAAATACAAGAAAGTAATGAAAATACCATATTTCTACTAGGCCCAAATCGAGGATGTTATAAATCTTCCCTCCTTAAGGAGATTTCGTCCCCAAAATCTCATCATGCTCAAAAAGACTAGGATAACGCGTCCTCATGCTAGACTCGGTCTCCCAAGTAAGGTTTAGACCCAAACTATGATTCCACTTAACCAACACCATTGGGATATCCTTCTTTCGAAGTTTAGTCACCTTACGGTCTAACAACTCTAGGGGTTCTTCTACAAGTCTCTGGCTTAAGTCTACACGCAAGTCTCGCAATGGAAAAACTTGAGATTGGTCATCCACATTGCATTTCCTTAAGTAACACACATTAAAGGTTTCATGAATACTCGCCAATTCAGAAGGAAGATCTAACGACACCGTTTGATCATTGACGACATGTCGAATTATAAACGGTCCAATATATCTAGGGGCTAACTTACCACGTTTCCCAAACCGAATAACACCCTTCCAAGGTGAAACTTTCAAATAAACCAATTCACCCTCTACAAATGACACGGGTCGACGACGCGGATTGGCATATTGCCTTTGCCTATCACGGGCCGCCTTCAATTTATCACGGGCTATGGCTACTTTGTCGGTAGTAATTTGCACTAAGTCTGGACCTGCAAATTGTTTCTCACCCGCCTCTAACCAACAAGTGGGTGTTCTACATCGACGACCATACAACATTTCATAAGGTGGCATTCCTATACTAGAGTGAAAAGAATTATTATAGGCGAATTCAACCAAAGGTAAGTGAGAATCCCACGACCCGCCAAATTTCAAAACGCATGCCCGCAACATGTCCTCTAAGGTCTGAATAGTCCGCTCAGACTGACCATCAGTCTAAGGATGATAAGCCGTACTCAAATTTACTCTAGAACCCAATTCCGGCTGTAAACTTTGCCAAAACCCCGATGCAAACCGAGAATCTCTGTCGGAAACAATGGACAACGGAATTCCATGTCTAGAAACCATCTCATTAATATACAACTGTGCTAACTTGCTCAAAGATGCCGTCTCACAAGTAGCAAGAAAGTGAGCACTCTTGGTTAATCTGTCAACAATTACCCAAATTATATCGTTACCCTTAACAGTTCGAGGCAAATTGGTTACAAAATCCATGGTAATATGCTCCCATTTCCACTCGGAAATCTCAAGTTGTTTCAAAGCTCCATATGATTTTTGATGTTCGGCTTTTACCTGCGAGCAAATATGACAAGATTCCACAAACCGAGCTACGTCCAATTTCAAAGTAGGCCACCAATACAACGGTTTCAAATCATAATACATCTTAGTACTTCCGGGATGAACCGATAACTTAGATTTATGTGCCTCCAACAAGATCACATCTCGAAGTCCTCCAAGCAAGGGAACCCAAACTCGGGATTGAAAGGTCTTCAAACCCCGAGAATCATCAATTAATAAATCCTTCCTTTTTAACATAACCTCGGATTTCAAGTTATTATCCCTCAATGCCTCTATTTGAGCCACTTTCAATTGATCAATCAAATCCGAAGAAACCTCCCAACGCATAAAACAAACCTTTTCTGATTTTCCTTTCCGACTTAACGCATCCGCCACAACATTGGCCTTACCCGGGTGGTAACGAATCTCACAATCATAGTCCTTGATCAGTTCTAACCATCGCTTTTGTTGCATATTGAGCTCTTTCTGAGTGAACATATACTGAAGGCTTTTGTGATCTGTACAAATGACACATTTCATGCCATAAAGGTAGTGCCTCCAAATTTTCAAGGCGAAAACCACTGCCGCTAATTCCAAGTCATGGGTAGGATAATTAATCTCATGAGGTTTCAATTGACGCGAAGCATAGGCAATAACACGGTCTCGTTGCATTAAAAACACAACCCAAACCTGCAGAAGATGCGTCACAATACACAATAAAATCATCGGACCCGTCAGGCAATGCTAAAACCGGAGCCTGACACAATAATTGTTTCAAAATCTGAAAAGCCGATTCCTGCTACTCAGTCCACTGAAACTTAATATTCTTTCTAGTTAATATAGTCAAAGGACCCGCAATCTTAGAAAAATCCTTTATGAACTTCCGATAATACCCCACTAATCCAAGGAAACTCTTAATTTCAGAAGGTGACTTAGGCGCTTGCCAATTCATGATGGCCTCAATTTTAGATGGGTCCACTTTAACTCCATCCTCACAAATGATGTGACCCAAAAACTGTACCTCATGTAACCAAAACTCGCATTTCGAAAATTTAGCATACAATTGCTCCTTTCTCAAAGTATCAAGAACCAATCGCAAATGCATCTCATGATCAGTCTCAGATTTAGAATACACTAAGATATCATCAATGAATACTATAACAAACTTATCAAGAAAAGGTCGACAAACTCTATTCATCAAATCCATGAAGATTGCCAGAGCATTAGTCAACCCAAAAGGCATAACAAGAAACTCGTAATGACCGTATCTAGTGCGGAAAGCTGTCTTAGGAATATCCTCCTCACAAACCCGAACTTGGTGATAACCCGATCTCAAATCAATTTTTGAAAAACACGAGGACCCTTGCAATTGGTCAAACAGCTCATCAATTCGGAGAAAGGGTACTTATTCTTTGTGGTTCTTTTATTCAACTCCCTATAGTCAATTCAACTCCCTATAGTCAATACACATCCGAAAGGTGCCATCCTTCTTTTTCACAAATAACATGGGCGATCCCCAAGGAGAGGAACTAGGTCTAACAAAACCTTTATCTAGCAACTCCTGAATTTGACTCATCATTTCATGAATTTCGGAGGGAGATAATCTATAAGGAGCTTTCGCTATAGGAGTAGAACCGGGAATCAATTCAATTCTATACTCTACATCTCTAATAGGAGGCAAGCCGGGCAATTCATCGGGAAAGACATCCGAGTATTCCGATACCACTCGGACGTCTATGACCTTTTTCTTTTCTAATTTAGCGTTAACAACATAGGCCAAGTATGATTCACACCCCTTAGCTAAAGATTTTCTAGCTTTCATCATTGAAATCAAGGGAATACTACCACTTACCCGCTCACCCCGAGCCACGACATATGACTCATCCGAGTTAGGAAGTCTTATTAGCTTTCTATGGCAATCAATGTTGGCCTTATTTTGGCTCAACCAATCCATTCCCAATACCACATCAAATCCAGGAATGGGCATCAAAAGAAAAGAGACGGGAAAACTATGGACTTCAATCAAAATACTAGCTCCAGTCACCGATGTGGTAACCGGAACCATTTTACCATCCGCTACTTCAACCTCAATAGGATTTGTAATAACAGAGGGAGTCAATTTCAATTTATCACAAAAGGACTTGGATATGAACGAACAATCAGCTCCAGAATCAAATAAGACACATGCCGGTACAGAATTTACAAGAAAAGTACATGTGATGACGTCCTCTGTCCTGACAGCTTCATCGGCTGTCATTTGGAAAGCTCTGCCCGTTGCCAAAGGAGGATTCTTTCTTTTCTGGCCAGAAGATGAAGAACCTCCGACCGTACCCGTGTTCTGTCTCCCCGCCTCCAGACACAAACCTGAACGGTGACCTTCCTTGCGACAATTCCAACACACAGGCTTAGGGAAAGTGCAATCTTTGATATCATGGCCAAACTGCCCACACTTGATGCATCTAACCGTTTGTGGAGTGCAAGGACCTGTATGTTTTGATTTGCAATTAGTGCACCAGCTAGATTTATCCACTATAGCACCACCACTCGAACCTTGTCCTTTACCACGGAAAGAACCATGCCACTTTTTCTTCCCTGGACTACCCGAAGACTCCCCCTTGGATTTCACTGGGGACTTGTCCTTCACCTCTAATCCTTGAGCCCTAACATCACCATCCACAGAACGGGCTAACTCGAAAGCTTGGTTAAGAGTACCCGCAAGTCTAACAGTTGTCCGATAAGCATGGGGCAACATTCCAACAAAGTGATCAATTTTAGTCCTCTCATCCGGCACCCATTGGTGCACAAACCTCAGCTTTTCAGAGAATTGGGCAATAAGGTCGTCCATTGTTATATTATCCGTCAATTGCATATCCAAAAACTCACGTCGAATACGGGTCATATCATATCCCGAGTAATACTTTTTGCAAACGTCATTATAAAAATCGGACCATCCAATGGATGCCCTTTTTTGAGGAGTCAAATGAGAGGTAATGGAATCACACCACCCCATTGCCGGACCCTTGAGAAGCTGAACCGCATAAGAAACTTTGACTTCCTCTTCACACTTACATACCTCAAATTTCCTTTCAACATCCCTCAACCAATCCAAAGTTACGGAGGGATTTGAACTTCCATAATAATCTGATGGTCCACTAGATTTAAATGTCTTAAAAGAACAAACTTTATGGTGAAATGGCGGAGGAAATACCGGAAACTGGAATCCTGATGGTCCAGAAGATGCAAATGGGGCCGATGTCTGAAAGACATTTCCATGAGGTTGCTGGTGGTAGTGCGGTAATGATGAAGGAGTCAGAGATGACACTAGAGTAGGTGGTACAGTGCTATAAACTGGTGGTGAATTCTGAGGAAACTGCTGAGATAACCGGGCTTGTTGTTCTAAAAAATGTTGCTCGATAGCTTTAAGTCTCACATTTTCCCCCTCTAAGTGCAACATATAATCCTCTTGGCTCATATCCTCGGCCGCGAAGGAAGTACTGGTTTGTCCTTGACTAACATTTTGGGTTTCAGGAGGAGAGATATCGGATACCGGAACATTGATGAAAGTAACGGTCGGGTTCTCATTATCTGCCATATCCTGCATTACAACACATCTCACCACTCGTTAATCGTTAGTACCTACATACTAAGCAATTATCCTATCATAACTAAATCCCATACCCTAGAATGTTTGACTGACACAATAGATTTGGGATTGAACATTTACTATTGTCCAATTCACCCAAACCTATGCTCTGATACCAACTTATAACACCCTTCCAAATTTTCAAGACATATATTTTTTTATTTTTTTTCATTACGGAAGCGAACATTTAAAAATACATCATAGGATGCATGTAATACATTTCCATAATGCAACCCAAAATACAAACAACCTTTAATACCAAATTATCATAATTTGCTAAATACATACTTAAGTGTTATATTAAAATCTGATAAACCATGCTTACCAAATCTGATCACAATTTTCCACGGGGAAACTTTAAGATAAACCATTTCACCTTCAGAAAATGAAACGGGTCGCCTTTTCGGATCTGCATATTGTTTCTGTCTGTCACGTGCGTCTTTAATTTCTCACGTGCAATTGTAACTTTCTCCGCTATCATCGGAACAATGTCGGGCCCAGTAAACTGTTTCTCCCCAGCTTCTAGCCAACATGTAGGCGTTCTGCAACGATGCCCATATAACATCTTATATGGCGGCATACCGATACTGGAATGATAGAAATTATTGTAAGCAAATTCCACTAACGGTATATGAGAGTCCCATGAACCACCATATTCAATGACACAAGCACGCAACATATCCTCGAGTGTCTGGATTGTTCTCTCAACTTGACCATCAGTTTGAGATGATAGGCGGTACTTAGATTTTCTCGTGTATTCAACTCGTGTTGTAAACTTTTCCAGAATTGATAAATAAACTGAGAATCTCTATCAGAAACAATCGATAAAGGAATTCCATATCTCGATACAATTTCATTGATATACAATTGTGCAAGTTTACTCAAGGAAGCCGTTTCACTAGTAGCTAGGAAATGTGCACTTTTAGTCAAACAGTCAACTATAACCCAAATCATATCATTCCCACGAGGCGTCCTTGGAAGTTTGGTTACAAAGTCCATTGTCAAGTGTTCCCACTTCCATTCTGGAATTTTCAGCTGTTTAAGTGATTCGTACGGTTTCTGATGTTTAGCTTTAACGTGAGCACAAATATGACAAGAGCCGACAAATTGTGCAATATCAGCTTTCATCGTAGGCCACCAATATAAAGGGTTCAAATCATTGTACATTTTGGTACTTCCGGGATGAACAGTTAATCTTGATTTGTGAGCTTCAGTTAGAATTATATCCCGAATACCACTAACAAGAGGAATCCACACACGAGACTGAAAAATCTTTAATCCTCTAGAATCATCAATCAACTGATCTTTCCTTTTCAACATGATTTCTGATTTCATATTATAATCCAACAAGGCTTCCAACTGTGCAGCTTTAATTTTATCCACTAAATCTGAGGAAACATCAACTCGCAAAAAGTAAACTTTGTCAGAAGTACCTTTTCTAATCAAGGCGTCTCCAACCACATTTACTTTACCTGGATGGTATCGAATCTCGCAATCGTAATCTTTAATTAACTCTAACCATCGTCTCTGATGCATATTCAACTCTTTCTGTGAAATTACATACTGAAGATTTTTGTGGTCTGTACAGATAATACACTTTGTACAATATAAATAATGTCTCCAGATTTTCAATGCAAATACAACAGCTGCCAATTCTAAATCATAAGTGGGATAATTTCTTTCATGAGGTTTTAACTGTCGAGAAGCATAAGCAATGACTCTATCCCGCTGCATAAGAACACAACCTAGCCTAGCATAAGATGCATCATAGTATAAAACAAAATCATCAGATCCATTCGGTAATGCCAACACTAGAGCCTGACACAATAAGTGTTTCAAGGTTTGAAAGGCGTGTTCTTGTTGATCATTCCACTCAAACATTTCATCCTTGCGAGTTAATTTAGTTAATGGACTGACAATTTTAATAAAGTCTTTAATAAACTTCCTGTAATAACCCGCCAATCCCAGAAAACTATTTATTTCAGAAGCGGTCCTTAGAGCTTTCCAATTCATTACAACTTCAATTTTTAATGGATCAACTTTAACACCATCTCTACAAATTATATGACCCAAAAACTGTACCTCCCGAATCTAGAATTCACATTTAGAAAATTTTGCATATAATTGCTCTCTTTTCTAAGTTTCCAACACTAATCTCAAATGCCTTTCATGTTCTGATTCGGATTTCGAATACACCAAAATATCGTCAATAAAGACAATCACAAATTTATCCATACAAGGATGACAAACACGGTTCATCAAATCCATAAAAACTGCTGGAACATTTGTTAAACCGAAAGGCATGACCAAGAATTCATAATGACCATACCTGGTAAGAAAAGCAGTCTTTGGAATATCCTGTTCGTGAACCCGAACTTGATGATAACCCGACCTCAGATCAATTTTAGAATAAACTGAAGATCCCTGCAACTGATCAAACAAATCATCTATTCGAGGCAGATGATATTTGTTCTTTACCATTCTTTTATTTAGATCCCTGTAATCAATACACATTCGAAAAGACCCATCTTTCTTTTTCACAAATAAAACCGGTGCACCCCACGGGAAAGAACTAGGTCTAATAAATCCTTTATCCAACAACTCTTGTAGTTGATTCATCATTTCTCGAAATTCAGAAGGAGATAATCTATAGGGAGCTTTGGCTACTTGTTTCGTGCCAGGGATAAAATCAATTTGGTATTCAACTTCCCTAACTGGTGGCAAACCAGGTAACTCATCGGTAAATACTTCCGGATATTCAGAAACTATCTGGACGTCAGAAACAGATTTATTTTCTAACTTGGAATCAATCACATAAGCTAGGTAAGACTCACAACCCTTAGACAAGGATTTCCTAGCTTTCATCATACTAATCAAATGAATGTGCCCACTATCCCGTTCTCCTCGAGCCACAACGTATGACCCTTCAGAAATTGGGATTTTTATCAACTTTTTGTGACAATCTATTCTCGCCTTATTGTAACTTAACCAATGCATGTCAATAATTACATCAAAACTAGGAATTGGCATCAACAAAAATGAGATTGGAAATGTTTGGTCCTCTATCACAATATTAGCTCCAATCACCGAGGTGGTAACAAGAACTAACTTGCCACTAACAATTTCTACTTCTACGGGCTTAGTAATCAAAGTAGGGCTCAATTTCAACTTATCACAAAAACACACAGATATGAAGGAACAGTTTGCTCCTGAATCAAATAAAATACGTGCTAGTACAAAGTTTATGAGAAATGTACCGGTGATAACGTCATCTGTGTGAATATCCTTATCGACTGTCATCTGAAATCCCCTACTTGTTGCTAGCGGCGGATTCTTCCGCTTTTGACCGGAAGAATGACGAACCCCCGACCGAAATTGAACCAAGTCTTCCTACCTCAGGACAATTACCAACTCGATGGCCTTCCTTTTTACACATCCAACACACAAAATTAGGATACCTGCAGTTCCTGATTTCATGTCCAAGTTCACCACATTTAAGGCATTTATTTGTCTGAGCAGTACACGAACCAGTATGCTTTGACTTGCAAGAACTACACCAATTAGAACTAACGGGTGAACCAGAGAAACCACTTTTATTACCACTTTTCTTATTCTGTGGATTACGTTGCCATCTCGACTTCCCTTTACCTGAAGAATCACTTCTGTCTCTAGAAGATGACGTATCCTTAGCTAGAAAGTTTTGAGCTCTCATGTCACTATCAACTGATCTAGCAAGAGTAAAGGCCTAAGATAAAGAACCAGTTAACCTCATAGTGGTACGGTAATTCGGTGGTAAGGTTTCAACAAACTGTTCAACTCTATATCTCTCATCCGGCACCCATTGCTGAACAAACCTCAATTTATCCGAAAACTGTGATATCAACTCATCGATTGTCATGTTATCAGTTAACTGTAAATTCACAAACTCCCTTCTAATACAGGCCATATCAAAATCTGAGCAATACTGATTACACACGGCATTACGAAAGTCAATCCACTTAATAGACTCCTTTTGTTGCTGTGTCAAATAGCCAGTGATCGAATCACACCAAACCATAGCTTCATCTTTCATACACTGAACCGCATAAAGAACTTTTAATTCCTCTTCACAACGAGTCACATCAAACTTTCTTTCCATGTCTCTCAGCCAATTCAAAGTTACGGAGGGATTTGTACTACCATGAAACTACGGTGGTTTGCTTGCCATGAAAGTCTTAAATGAACAATATTTACTTGAATGGGGGTGGTGGAACATTACCGAAAACAGTTCTTTGTTGTTAAGATGGTCCAATTTCAGCTTGACGTTTAAATTCTCTTAGAGTAATTATTTCATGTTCTAGTTGATGTACATAATCATCTCGATTTGATTCTCCATGAACAGGAATGGAAGTACCCTCATGATCATGTCGCTCATTATGAGTATCCGACAGTGGAGCATCGATCCTTGAGGCATTGTTAGGTTTCACGGTCGTTTGCTCGTTATATGCCATATCTCTGAAATCAACACAACACTTGAAACTCGTTAATCATTAGTACTTATCTACTAACTAATTCATATCAATGCTAAATCTCATACCCATGAATGTTTGACATAACACCATTTAGATTTGGGATTGAACACTTTACAATGCTCAATTCACCCAAACCTATGCTCTGATACCAACTTATAACACCCCTCTTTAATATAAGAATATAATATTATTTATCACGGAAGCGTTGGTTAAATTATACTATATTATTAAATATTTCATATAATGTACACAAATTGTTTCGACCATGGATACACAGTAATTAAAAGTTATTACATCACAACTTAGGTATTATACAAAAACGGGTGTTATAGAACTTCAAACAAGGTTTATAACAAAGTCATATCAAAGTAGCATGACAAGTCAAACATCCCTTGCTCCACGAGCATAATCTTCCTACTACTCATATCCCAAAATAAACCTGCAGGAAATAAAAATGAGGGATTAACACGAAGCTAAGTGAATGAATTCATCACACACCAATTAACTTAGTTTAACTATGTAACACCCCCAAATTTAATGGTTTGCGGAAGCGAGTTTTTGGGTGTTACTAATCAATAATCACAAGCACAAAGGATACAGTGAACGACTCTATATGAGACATTCGAAAAGTTATTACATTAGTACATAAGTAATTCAAAATACAAGCTCGAGTTCGAGTAAGTTTCCTAGAGATTCTATTACATAACAACTAGTACAAAAGTAATGTATGAAAATCTCCAAGCTTGTAAATGCATGCGACTCGAGCTAATAAGCATATCCTGCTGGGCATCCCTACTGATGCTGCGTACCTGAGAAGCATTACTAAAACGGTCAACCAAAAGGTTGGTGAATCTCACAGGTTTGTAAGTAAATAGTTTGAACACACAAGTAACAGTTGTATTTGTAAACATCAGCCAGCCAGTAAGTAAGTAAGTGGTGGTTGCAGGTCATGCTAACCGTTTGATACCCTTGCCATGAGCCACCATAGTTGAAGCTTAACGTACAGTAAATATAGTACCCCCGTGAATGTTAATCCAAAAACATTCATATGAAACGAGTAAGAAACGCCCGTTTCTACAATAACGGTTCGTGGTAGTGCGTGCTACCCCGGGCGGGGATTGTCAGTCCCATATGGATCCGTATACTAAAACTCGCGCTTATCCCATAACTAACAACTATGATTAGGAGGCTTTCATTGGATTAGTCGAAACTCATGCAATTGGCGTATCCGTAATTCAGTAAAGTAAGTAAATCATGCCAGCAAGTAAGTACGTGTGTTCATGTAAAACAGTAATGCATCTCACCCCTGAGTGAAAAACGGTAAAATAGGGGCTGTGAGACTCACCTGAGAGTCTAGCAGACGATGCAGAAAGTAAGCGGTATAGTATCCTGACTAGCAACCCTTAGCGTCCTAATACGCGAAAGGTTATGTAAGTAAATGGAGTACTTGTAAAGTATCCATGCTAGTTGTTCCCAACTAGTTAATGTCCATTAGTTTGTTTGTACATTTGAAATTGTTTGTATGTTGTAGTTTGTAGCAAAGTTGTACGGCCCGTTGGTATCGGAGTGTAATAATAATCTCATCTATTATTATTATGCAGTTGTTGTAATCGTATAGTTGTCAAGTACGTTTGTATTGTAACGTGTAACGTTCAAGTGAATGTAAATCCGAGTGGGTGTAACCCTAGAATGTATGAGTGAAATCTCATAGGTGTTCGAGTGTAATCTCGTGTATGTGCGCGAGTGGGATCTCGCATTTTAAATAGGTGTAATCTTATATGTATTCGAGTATTGGTGTATACTTCCAAAAGTATAGTATTTTCATGTATAAATCGTATCGTATTTGATTGGGTTGTTAAAAAGTGATTTTTAAACACTTAGAATGTTTTTAGCTTCTGTTTTTGGGTTTTTGCGACACTAAATGCGACACAGTGCTTGTGTCTTATGATTTATGCGACACAAGCCTTGTGTCTCATGGATGCAACTTAATGCGACACAATATGCGACACAATCCTTGTGTCTTATGTTTTATGCGACACAATCCTTGTGTCTTATGTTTTATGCGACACAATCCTTGTGTCTTATGTTTTATGCGACACAATCCTTGTGTCTTATGTTTTATGCGACACAATGCTTGTGTCTTATGCTTCTATGCGACACAAGCCTTGTGTCTCATAAATTTTTGGCCTGACGCAACACAAGGGCTGTTACGTTTTCGAGCTCGGTTTTTGGGTCAAATGACCTCGGTTTGACCCGAAACTTTTACACAAGTCTTAGAATGTATAATAAGTTCATAAAAATTATTAGTTGATGTTTTTAGTGTTCGAGGTGTCGTTTTCTTAGAAGTGACCAAAACCTACATTTTCGATAATGTTTTCAAAAACGAGTTTTAATTATATATTTGGACATCATTTAGCTAGGGGAACATTATACTAGCAAAATAATTGAAATCGGAAGTTTCAAGAGTCGCCGGAAAACTTACAAAGTCGTCGGATCGAGAAACCGAAAAGATGAACGCGTAGCCCTCGTTGCGATGATCGGCTTTGCTCCTTCTCTTTTTGTGATCCAAGCTTGTTTAGTGTGTGATTTCTAGAGAGAGAGTGAGCCAAGATAGAGAGAGAGATGAGAGAGTTTGAGAAAAAGAGAGATTGAGTGAGAGTTAGAGAAAGAGTGAGATAGTGGGAATGAGGGTGAGGGGGTGATGTCCCTCCCCTTTTGACCGGTTGGTGGGGTGGCCCACCGAAGTGTGGGTTGCCCCAAACTTGTTCCCCGAGTCGCGCTCCGTGCGGCGTTCGTTTCCCCGGTCGTTTAAACGTTAAAATCATTTTATACGCGTTTATGTATACGTTTTAAAATATGAAATGTTACTCGATATTTTGTTGGAGTATTTTATCAAAATACTTGTTTTTAAGTTATAAAACATAACTTTGTTTTATTTTTGTCGGTTGGTCGCGTTTTTGCAATATTCGGTAACGTTTTAAATAAAACGTGTGTGTTTCTTATATTATAACCATAATATAAAGTATAAGTAAATGTTATGAAATAATTCTACATTATTTAATAATTGTTTCACCAACGTCCGTATTTTGTACAATTATTATTTTATATGATTTGAACGAATCGTATACGTGTATATATATATCACCTATATATATATATATATATATATATATATATATATATATATAGTAAGTAATCATCGTATTTAATCCTATTTCATATTAAATACAAGTAATAAGCACGTAATTAGGAAAATTTTAAATTGACCCTAATTTTGCGGTTGTTACACACTACTTGTTTACACCAAACAACCGTAAACACACAAGTCAACTAATCAACAATTCAATAATGAGGATCGGTGGTTCTGGAGAATACCATAATACACGGGTGGCTCCCTAAGAACACTTACCCAACCATATCCGTATGGCCATAACGGACGGGACCGATAGCTAATGGTTATTATACTCAAACACAGGTTCTATACACACAACAAATGAAGTAAGACCCTGTGTAATTCACACAATAACCAACTAGCCCAACCAACCGAATCAACTTGTTGACCTCATTAACAACTAATGCCCGAAGGCCACATAGCACGTAGATTCACAACCAATAATTCAATATTAAATAAAACAACATATCTACGTTCACTTGTTGTAACCAAACAGTTACAACTAAATCAAATGGTGAGCTTCAAATCCACTCACTGATACCTCAGCAGTCACCACACTCAGATTCTAAGTCACTGAGTCTTCGGGGTATCTAAAACATCACATAACACCCAAGTTAGTAACTTGTCATCAATTGATACATTAATGAAATTTATAATGTTATATAATTAATCACACCCCTATTAAATTCCAGGTACAATTTATATTCTTACTATAACCATATCATCTATTAGCTTTCCAAACATTTCTATACATTGTAAATACAACCTAAATGATAAAACCTAATTTGATCCTATTCCAGACCACACCCGATCGGCTTGATGGTTTTAGCCGATCGGCTACTCTTTCCTACCCGATCGGCTCATCATCTAAACCGATCAGCTAACATGTTAATTTTTGATGCTTTTGTTTCAACTAAACGTGTTGTAAAGGTTATGTTCTAAATTAGCCGTATGGCTTAATCTACCCGATTGGCTAAAGCATAATACCCGATCGGCTCACTAGTTTACCCGATCGGATACTTTCACTATACTCAAATTTAAAGTTCAAAGGCTAGTTTCTGTGACGTTTTTACAGTAAATTACCCGTTCATCTCATTTTACTCGATCGGCTGAACTACTACTACCCCATCGGCTCAGCATCATAGCCGATCGGCTATGCAGTCCAGACCCAGATGCCTTGTTTCTTTCTGCAGCATCTCAGCTCGTGTTCTAACTCGTTTTCAACCATTCAACTCTCAACAATCAAATTTCTTACTCATTCTAACACACAAATTAACCTCTACAAACATCTTATAACACCATTTATCAACTTATAACACCAACCATCATCATTTAACATCAAATGACCCAATTTATCACTTTCTAGGTTTTCAAGTTCAAGAACTCAAATCAAAGATACATAATTTAAGTTGTTAATCATCAACAACACCAAATAATCATCATGAAATCAGTAGCTAGTATCATATATCAATATTCAATAGTCAAAGCACCATTTAGTCATCTAATTTCAATATAATTAAGTTCATGAACTAAAACCAAACACTTACAACTTGAGGAGGAAGGTGATGATGATGATGATGATGATGAAGGACTTATGGAATTCAGCTTTTTTATAGGATTAATCTTGCAAGAAGTTGCATTATATATGCAATTTGTGTTCTTGTAATATGTTTAGGAGTTTACTGTATTTACAAGGAAATTGGGGAAAATGAATAAGAGGAGGTCGGCTCTCCTTATAAACTGACCCCAATATTTTGGTATTTTATACTCGTTCTAAACTTATAGTCTGGAACCTAAAAATCTTTCGCGAGAAATATTACTTTATTATACCGTCAACTTTAATAATTTAAAATAAGTAATATTTCACAATTCACAATAAGTCCTGTGACTTATTTATTTAAGTTTCACAACTAAGCAAATAATATCAATTAATTTCTAAAATAATTAAATAATCGATTTAAATAGAAATATACCAGACCACTGGAGAGGGTGTTACACCAACACTCCAAGATGTGCAGCGTTTACATCAACGTCATGCGGAGTTACATGATTTTTCGAGTATGCTGGGAAGTATCGGTTGCATGCACTGGGCTTGGAGAAATTGCCCAATAGCATGGCAAGGTCAATACACTTAAGGTGATCACGGCTATCCAACAATCATGCTCGAAGCCGTTGCCTCTTACGATTTGTGAAGTTGGCACGCTTTCTTTGGGCCTGTGGGATCGAGCAACGACCTCAACGTTCTTAATGACACTGATTTATTCCAAGACTTACTACAAGATAGAGCTCCTGAAGTTGTGTTTAATATTGTCGGTCAACAATTCAACAAAAGGTATTATCTCGACGATAGAATATATCCAGAATAGGCGACGATTGTGAAGTCGTTTAAGCATCCGATATCAGAAGCCGAGTTGAGGTTCAAGAGATACCAAAAATCTGCAAGGAAAGATGTGAAATGGGCATTCATAGTACTTCAAGGCCGTTGGCAAATCATCAAAAACCCTGCTAGACCATATAGCGTCAATAAAATTCGTCGAATCATGTATTGTTGTGTAATTTTACACAATATGATAACCGAAGACATGAGACGAAGTATGTGTTCACTTGAGGAAGACTATATGGCAAACCCGGATAATATGCATCAACGGTCGTGGGAAAAAAGGGTTTAAACGCAAATACGTATGGATAAGGAATTACGCGACCGTGCAGTGCATCAACTTCGCGAAGCTCTCATCGCACACATTGCGACCCTCCCACCAAATTTTCGATTGTGGCGGCTACTTGTATTTTTTTTTGTAATACATGTATTTTTTTTTCAATAATTGTATTTATTTTTTTAGGATTTGTAATTTTTTTATTTTTATTTAATGTAATGTTTTTAATTTTAATGAAAATGTTTTATTTAAGTTTGTGTTTTAAGTAAATAAAGAAATTAGTGTGTGGGACCGAGAAAAAAGAGAAATGATATTAAGTGATGTTGAAAGTAGGCAGTGTTGTGTCAGTTTATGTCAGTTTTTTTTAAAACTGACGTAATGTTTATGTGGCACCAATTGACGCATCAGTTTGCGTCATCTGTTAGGAGGAGTCTAATTAATTTTTCATCCGCCATAGTAAATTAACATATATCTTGTTAAAAAATATACAAAAGAATAGAGTAAATGTCAATGACTATATAACATACCTATCGTTTTAATATCGTATAGTTTAAATATTGGCATTTCTAGCTAATTTTTTTGTGATTGTAGTCCACCGGAACAGCTGTGTAACTTTGAAAATACCAATGCAATTAGCAGCTAGCTTTATGTAGCTTCATGGACTTCAGAAATGGCATAAAATTTTAGGAGGTGATAGATACAACATTCAAATTAATTCATATACCACACTGTACAGTAGTTAAAGCAGACAGTAAAAGTCTACAATAGCATAAATATGGTGTATGAATCAATTTATGTGTTGTATCTATCAACTCCCTAAAATTTTACATGAAAAGTAACAAAATTCCCCCAAAATCTTACAAGTTTTATTTGGGACACACATAAATAAAGAAGAAATATGTAGATATTTTTGGGATTACATTACGCATTGTAAAATCTTTTAGCCTTATAAAATCGCGATTAATATTATCGTTAAAAAAATGTGGAGTTGATCAATCAGAATTCATATCAATTACTTTTACGCTCTATACCCGTCAAATTTCTTATACATAAACATATAGTCCTCTTTTTAGCATAACATATAGTTAGTTGACGAATAGTAAGTTGCACAACCAATTTCTCCTTATTTTAAATGCTACTTACGAATTACATTTCAAAAGGAAACTATGTAATTTGTTAAATAGTACTTAAAGAGGAATAGAAGCTCAAAACCGGCCAAAAGTTTAAAACACGATTAATATATGTTAACATACAACTTTGACTTCATGATTACATGCATGATCGACATAAATCAGCTAACAAAAAGACTACATTTCAACTCAGCTTTTCTTTATGACTTTTAGATCAAAAGCATCTTAGCATTCAAACTCTATGAAAAACTCTTTTGTTTCTCAACATCCATGCTAATTAAGGAATATATGTATATCAATTCTACTTAATCGGAATTCTATCAAATTTGTGAACCAAACGAGGGCTAAGGCTAATAAAAATGCATCATAAGCACAAATTGTGTTGGAAGCGCATTTAATCACACTTTATACTCATTCTTTGGCAGTCGATGGTATAAGGTTCGTCATTTTAATCATGCATGATTACATTTTCTTTGATCCATGTCTCCTAGTATAACAAATAATTGAAGATTAGGTAATCATGGTGGAGAGAATGCGGTATGAAATCTTATGTTTCCGTCACGAGAAGGCCATGGATGTGGTGGTGATTGGTGAATAAAGAAGATAGAGGGCCACATACGAGTCATATTCACTAGAACCGCCCAATTTTAAGGGACCAACTCAACTCAGATTATAGTTATACAAGCATAATACACATAGTCCCACATTCATTTGTTGTTTAATGCGTCACTTAGCTAGGTCTAAATAAAAATATATACTTGTTAGATTTAGGATATTTCCGACGGTGTAGGCGATCTACACTTATAACTTAAAAGAGTAATAGTAAATAGAACTAAAATTAACGAGAGTGATTATTATATAGCCAAACGGCATCAAAACATGTTTTCAACGATCAAAAGATCGAATGGAAGTGGACTCATAAATATCTCCTTAAAACTTTGAACATAAAACACTTCATTACAGTGTCAAAATTATGTTATCATTTCAAATTGTATTTATTAAACGGTTAAACAGATTAGGTTTCTCTTATGGGTTTGTCTAACGTGTGCCCTAAGGGCATATCTTAAGACATGAATATTCTTCTCGAAAAATGAGAAATGTATTTTTCAAGAAGAATTTTGATACCTTTTTCATTTTTTGAAAAGAATATTTTCAACTTTTTTAATTTTCGAGAAGAATATTTACTACTTAACATGTGCCCTTAAGGCACAAGTTAGAAATTCCCTTCTCTTATTTAGGTTATCAGTAAAAGGTGAGTATTTTTACATAGACGCATGGTCTAACCGGGGTATTTGCGTGACTGTTTCTTACCTTTTCTCAACCACTCCCAAAATCTACAACTAGTGATGTTTAAACCTAAAATTTCTTGTGAGTATGTCACAACGTCAACTATTAGGTAATCTTGACGATGGTTTTGAAATTTATTTTTTAGTCTTGCATAATCGAATGAAAAGTAAACTATGTGGTCATCGATATTAATAGAGTGGACCTTCAACTAGAATTAAAGAAACTTGTAGTTGGTAAAGAATAATTGGAACCTACACAATTAACAAAATCATAAGTTTTGCAAAATCAGTTTATAATCTAGATAAAGTTAGTTATATAATAGAATCAATCAATTGTTAATTGCTTCACCAACAAAATGGTTTATCTTAAAGTATTCCTTAGTAGTTGTATATATTATCATCATACTCTGAAAAGTTAGTGTATGGTGAGATATATAAACAATACACATAGATACATAATATTCACAAAATTCCACACCATAAAGTATGTACTTTGAAGTGTAAAACAAATGGGAAGCTTACAAATAACTTTCATATCAATCACGTGACCTCTAAAGATAAAAGGGAAACATAGAAAGGAGGGAACATGTTGAAATTATATAATTTCATTAATATTCCACATGACTAATACAAACACACTTAATAAAACAAAAATTAAAAGAAAAAAATAAAAGAAAAAGGCCCCAAAGACCTTTGGTATGGTTAGGCCAAAATCAGACCATTAAGAAAGGGACATTTTTTACCCTTTTATAATTTTTTTTAAAAAAATAAAATATTTTTATATATATATATATATATATAAAATAAAAATTACACACGTGTTACCATCACACGCGTGAACATCACTCCTAAAAAAACGGATAAGAAAATCAAAAAAGTCCCGGTTATGTGAAGTTAAATAAATAGGGACTTCAAAATTATGTTGGAAAGATGCCCAAACATTTCCCGCCAAAAAAACACACATGCACACGTGTGAGATTACACACTTGAAAAATCAAGTATGCATCTCTCTCAAACCACTCTCAAAACCAAATCTTCTTTTTTTTCTTTTGCAAAAATTAAATTAATGAGCATTAAACAAAATGAAGAGCCCTTCATTGTTGATAGTTTCTCCCCCCTCTTTTTCACCTTTTTTAGCTTCAAATCTCTATAAGCTTCAAACTCATCGTCTACAAACCGATATTTAGGAGTTCGAGATTTCTTTTCATCTCATACTAAAATCTCGTTACATGAACAAGATTTTGTACAACCACCGTCTTGATCTCTTTCTTGATCAATCTTCAACGTTTAACAGATAATATCCAATTATCTGAATAAACTTATGTTCCGTTTATTTTCAAACGAAACATAAATAAACGGAACATACATATACTTGTTGTCTTCTAGATATCGAATTGATATATGTTTTTTTTTCTTGTTTATGTTATAATTTCCCAAAGTCTATGAAAAAGGACCCACATATACGCTCCACCCCTCAATCTTGATTCATTCAACAATGAATGCCACCTTTGAATGCAATCACACTTCCCACTTAATTATATCTTTCACAATTTCACACAATGACTGGCTCTCCACTTTGTACTAAACAAATTTTCTCACACCTAAATACTATGTACCAAACTCTCCCTTTCCCTAGGGAATCAGCAAAGCCATACTCATGAATTATGACATTTGCCCACCTACTATATAAATAAATTAATAAAATCACTCTTAGTTAATTAACTTTCTTTTTTTTATATCATCTTGATTCCTCTTGAAAATATAATGAGGAATCTCAAGCACTTGGAATGAAACCAAACTTACTTTTCTTTTGTTTTTTTTCCTTTTCCCCACTCTAACCCCCATTTTTATTTATTTATTTATTTGGTCTCCTTTAATTAGAGCTTGATCTCTTGTCATCATCTACCCATGAGGAGTTATTTAATTTTCGCCTTTTATACGATGATGGTGATGAAGATGAAGATGACGAGTCACCTGATCCAGTACTCAATCGAGTCATGACTCGTATTTGTGTTTTTGATCTTTCTAAAAGACTCACTCCTTGGACTAGTCTGTAACATTTTGTGATTTTCTCCTGAAAGTTATCGGAAAAACCGTATTAATTAATTAATTAAAAATGATTTAATTTGTACAAATATATTTTCTAAAAATATGTGTACATACTTTGCTAAGTCCATCACACCATGATTCAGCATGTTCAGCATTGATAAGTGAGAAATTAGAAAGATCACTTGCTGCACAAAGTATAGTTGCAGCAGCAATGCATGATGGCCAATACTCAAGTAAACTAGCTTCTGCAATAGTCAAACTTTTTGGTCAACTTTTTTGGTATTCGCATGCATGAGTATTATATGTTACTTATTTAAGAATTAAGAAAATACAACAGGTAGTTGATTTCTTAATATCAAACACCTACATGCATGCGGAGCATTAATTATTGGCATTGGCATATTATCAATTAAAAAAACAATCAAAGACAATGTACTGAAAGTATTTTATTGGTATTACCTTGAATATTTGATAGAATGATTTGGGTTGCCCTTGAGATAAGGAATCCTGTATAAGTCCCACTTGGATCGATTTTGTGGGCAAAGAATCCGATGAAGCTAAATGGCGTAACAGATCTTAGCCTCCAATCCAAAACGCTAAGCACGAGAAACTCCATCCTTTGGATTGTTCTTGGCTCGAAAATATATTTTGCACCTTCAACCTATGTGCATATAAATAATTAAGCATGCTATTTATTTAAGGGATGGTTATCATGATATATTGATATATACAAGTTCTATAGCAATAACTGTAAGAAAGAATGAGAGAACGACACGTGGTAGTTGTGCATCAAACTTTAGGCAGTTGTGTGGCAATTTACAGATCGAAAAAACAACTGATACACATCTCTTCAAAATTTGATGCACAACCGTCAAATGTAGCATTAGTTTTCTTCTTTATACATCTATGTTTTACCATAACATGAGTTATATCTAATACTAGTATAATTTTATGTTAATGAAGTTGAAATCTTTATGAAATTAATTACCTGAAGATCTAGAAGGGAAGGAACAAGGGGTTCCTCCATTTTAGCAGCCAGAGACAAGCAAGCTACAGACAAGAGTTGCAAAGGCCACCCATTTGCCTATTAATTAAATAAATAAAAAAAGAAATTAGAAAATAAAAAATAAAAAAAAACAATAATAGTTGGTGATTAAGTTAATAAAATCAGTGTTTTCTGGTGGGACTAGAAGAGACAAAGGGGCACATCTCAATAACCCTTTTCCGGGGGATAGAATAGAATTTTGTAAATTAAATGTGATTACAGGTGTACAATTAGACAATGAAGCAGGTGAGCCCTAAATCACTCTATAATTATTTTTCATTGATAAAGAAGTTTTGTACTACTAATTAATTCTAAAACTCATGCACTTATAATTATTTCCGTCCCATATCTAAAGTTTTTTGGTAGGTAAATAATCATAAATGTAAAAAGAAGCTTATACACTTAAAATTATTTGGGCCCTAGCAGTAGCTAGTACGTACATTATTATTTTTAATCATGCAAACGACACATAAAACATGAATATTAAAAGACAAATACTACATACTTATATTGCCTTATTCGATCAATTATATTTATAATGTACGGAGTAACATCTAACTAACAACCCAAAAGTTAACCAACATTTGAGGCGAATGGTCAAAAAACATTTATTACGTTCATTAAGAAATTATTTGGATCTAGATACATCAGTTGACTATTTTTGAATGTTAGGTTCATAGAATTTTTAAATATTTATGGACCTTATATATGTGTACCTACATTTTTATATACAATCAAAATGTGACAATTTCATAAACATAATTCTTCAGTTTTAAGAACATATTAATTTAATTATCGTAATTAAAATCCGTTAAATAAAAAGAATGTAATTTTGTTCCAAGTACAGTAAAGAAAAAAACAAAAAGAGGACCAAAAAATGTGATTTGCAGAAATGCGACCCCACGTTTATATATATAAATATATATCGACAAGTATTCATAATATCGATCGTATGAATCTATTCTGTAAAGTATATTATGGTTGTATAAATTATAAACAAATTTCTTTTTATTATTAACAAAAATTTAGAATATTCGTGAATCTCTCCTAATTGATCACGTAAACCAGTCGCTATCAGTTTCTGTTAAACAGTAACATATCAATGTTTAAGTCATAAACTTTTTATCACCATATTTTCGAGTTTATATATTTTTATTTATTATATTGTTGTTATATATATGTAATAATAATATATAAAATAAATATAAATTATTAAATCCACCGGCGACGGAATTTACCACCGGGAATCCACGGCAATAGATGAAACGATCCAGATAGTTAACGGCAAGGTACGCCGTTAACGGCTGAAAACCATAAAAACGTTGCACCTGCAATATAAAAATTTAGCCGTTAGTCGGATTATGATAGCGTAACCAAATTAATGATGCTAAAATGCGCAACCGATATTAAATCCAGTTCAAGCACTCGTTTTAGCTAATAAATAACAACCGACGCGCACTGTAGCAAATACATATCTAACTTTTATATCGTACGCTCTCACAACTTTTTCGTGTTTCATTCAAATCAAACAGATCAATGAATATTGAATTAAAAATATTATATACACGTTAAAAACAATAATTCGAAAAATTATTGTATATACGCGTGTATGTATAAGTATATGTATGTATGTATACTTGTATTACCTTGAGGATCCATGCAACTGATTCTTCTCTAGCAGAAGCATCTAGAACCTGAGATTGAAATCGTTCAACGTAATCGATACCTGGAACGAATTTCCGTTCCTGTTCTACAAACTCCGCGATTGAATCATCGAAATCGGGACAATAATCGAAATCATAAGAGCACTCCGGCGAAGAATCGCCGGATAAGATGCCGGAATCCTCGCCGCAGAGTAAATCGGAGAAACAGTCAGAGTATGAAACTGACATGATGACGGCGATCGATTGATCATAGTGTTCTGAACATCTTTTCGATCGATTTTCCGGCGAGGTTGGCGTAAAGGTAGCCGGAGATATACAGATATAGATAGTTAGATCAGATAGAGATATATAAGTCCACTGAATGAGTGAATGGATTTAAGTAAGGAGTGGAGTGGTGGTGTGAGAGATGGCTCTATTGAGGTGCTTCATATGTCTTCTCCTCTACTTATATATGTGACTCTGTATTTTAATTATGATATACAGTAGTTATTTTGTGTGTATTTGTAAAGCTATTATATGAATTATTATTATAATGGGGAACTATAAAGTATTTGGATGTATTGCCACAATGATGTATTTTGAACTTTATTAAAATAGATTTACTAGTTTGAGAAAAGTGTAATGTCATCTTGTTATGTAATCGTTGTTACGCCATGATATTTAAGAAGATATATATAGTAGTTACGTATATATCGAAGTTATAAACTGATTTCTTTTAATAGAAGGGGATAGTTTACCTTGACTAAATTTTATTTCTATTAACAATGATCTGTTATATGTGTTAATATTTTTACATTTCATCAAATCTCGCTATTATATGTGTTATTATTTTTGATAATGTGATAATTTGTATGGATGTTAAATAGTGATTTTTGAAAATTTAATACACACAATAAAACAAAATGAAGTAAGATGTACTTACTATATGTAGAGTTCAGCTATACTCCGGCGTTTATTATATTCCTATGACTATCATCTGTATATAAAAATGAAGTTATTTTTAAGGATAATAAATTATCACATTTTCACAATGAAATGTCAAAATAGTTAAAGCATTCTATAACTAACATTAGGGCATCTCCAATGGGTTAAAATGAAAGGGTTTAAGTGTAAGAGATGTGTAAAAGGTTTTTTTTAAAAAACCTCTCATCTTCAATGGTTAAATCTTTTAAAAAGTATTTTTACAATAAAATTAATTAAATAAATTGGAGAGAGAAATGATGAACTCAATTCTTGCAAACCTATAGATAGCCTACCTAGTATTAATTTAATTATTTTTAATAGTTTAAAGCTTTTAAAGGGTTTAACCATTTACTTCAAAGATTTTCTTAAAACTTAACCACAAAAACCTCTTACAGAAAGTTTCAAAAAAAGCTTTAAAAACCTACTATTGTGGGTGCATTAACAAAAATACAAAAATACAAAAATATTCAAGAAGCACAAAACTTATTAAAAAACAAGAATTTGATCATCTATATGTGACTAAGTAATAAAATTACAAGAAAAAGATGAGCCGGATTTTTATAGAGTTTAAGCTTGAGCTGTAGGATAGTATCCCTAACTCGAAGCACTAGAGTTGAACTCAACTTTAGTTTATTAGAGCTCGACTCAAGCTATTATTAGTTGATTTTGGTGTCTTATATATTGTGCAACAACGAAGAAATTGGTTCGCAATTCAAAGAATGTTCAAAAGGGTAATATGGAGCGTTTCATAAGTTTTTCCTCTTAGTACTGATATCAACACCACAAATACCCTTATTACCATATCCAAACACATAAGGTTTTTAAATGGTTTGGAACATTAGAATCAAGGGTTAAATACCTGGAAATGCATATAACTATACGTGAATCTTCATTGTGTACACATAACTAAGTTGATATTTATTGTATGTATGAAACTTTTATTGATCTCCATTGTGTGTATATCTATGATGTGTTCTCATTCAGACGGTGACACGTGACATTTCACACGTTGACAACTCACAAATATACATACAATGGAGATCATAAATAGTTTCGTACATACAATGGAGATCAATTTAGTTATGTACACACAATGAAAATTCACGCATAGTTATATGCATTTTCAAGCACTTAACCCTAGAATCAACCCCATAACGGTTAGTCATGTATAGTAATTATTTGATTGAATTGAAATCGATATGAGTGGATTTTAATTAGTATCAAAACACTAGGTTTATGATTTTAGAGATTTCACCATGATTCCAATCTCAAAATCAGCATACAACTGTTACGAAATAGACATAATAACGATCACAAAGTTTGGTTGATAAAAAAATGATTTACAGTCCTCGAGAACCCACAAAGTCATTTTCTCTTCTCGGCATACAATCAAAAATATGGAACAACTGGTGGTAAGGGTTTCCCTATGCCTCTTAGTCCCCCAGGAAGGGGGTGGGAATGATACATGTATATGTCATTATGCGTTCAGTTCCTCTTCTATATATGGGTGTCAATTCTTTGTTCATCATATGATATACTATGTGTTTTTAGACATTTATGAAAACTTAGGGCTCTGAAACGATAATTTCTAAATCTTATGTTATGTGCTTTTCACATTTGTTTAGCTATATTTACAAACCATTGTTTATGTTATTTCATTTTAATTTTGTGGAGAAATGGTAGATTAATTATAATATTATATAGACTCATAAAATTGTCTAATAAAGTAATCTTGACACATCAAGTTCAACAAATAAAACTATGAGAGAATATCAACCAATCAATGAACTAGTCATACTTTCATTTGATTAGTTAGATGCACATATACTTTTATAGTCTTTTGTTTTAAGATATATATCTTTAGGAAATGTACAATTACATCTTTGATCGATTACTTTCAAAAATGTATGTAGTAACTAATTAATCTTATATCGTGAGTGTCATTATTCAAAATTAGGTATTGTTAACTAGTTGTGGCCATATAGTAGATGATAGTGTAGAACTTACCGGTTGTTCATCAACATTGTATGATTTTTCCAATGATAATGTTTCAACGTTCATGTGGTAGTCATTCCAGCCAAATCAATATATGAACTAATCAACATGAAGAAACGGGAAAATACCAAAGTTTGAAGACTTAAATAAAGATATGAGTATTTGTTAGGAAACTACTATAAGTAATGCTAAACACGCCTAAATCTAGGCCTACTCATTCATATTATGATAAGTAAACTTATTTATTTTTCTATCTCTTTATGTCCACACATAGTTTATCATGTGTTCAAATCAATTTTTCAGCTCTAGATTTAATAATACAATTTAGATCTATCAAGCAATTCTGATTATCTTCTACTATATATAAGAAGGAAGACTATGTTACCTCTAAGCTTGCCACCTAATGCCCTTAATAATTTGACACATCATCAACTTTATTATTATTATATTATTACTATTATTAACTATTATTCTTATTAGAATTAAACAACACAACATTTTATAAGAAAATATAATTTTAAAATTTGTTACACATATTTAACATGCCATATGTTACTAACTTTTTATTACTAAGCTTCTTAGTAGTTATTATTATTCTTTTTATATTAAAACCTTTCCATGAAATTAACATTAATATATAATAACTATTTTTTAATCACTAATCTTCTTAATTTTCATTTTTAATCTTTTTATATGTATAAAATTAATGATAAATTAACATTAATATATATATATATATATATATATATATATATCATTCTTAGTCTTTTTTTCATCATAAGGTTAATATTAATATATATTTAATCCTAACCTTAAATTAAACATATAAAATCTAAAAAGTATATATTAATAAAACAAAACAATTTTTAATTTCTTATAATAAATATATTTAAGATTCCTACATTTGTGTACTAATTTTCAATAATCTTCCATAAGTAGAGTTCAAATGAGTACATCAATTTTGAGTGAGAATGAGAGAACCAATGATATCGTGTCATGTGTACAAAGAGAATGTTCCACATGTACAAAACTCATTTACCCTCAACATCAATCATCTCACAAACGACAAATCAAAAAATTATGAAAATTGCACCATTAAATTCAGCATTTTCTCCGCTTCGATTTGTCGTCCCTCAAGGCATACTTTTGACAACTTTTATACTTTTTCATTTTTTTGGTGGGTTTTACAAATTAGTAACATATGTGGAGCATTCTCTTTGTACACATGACACAATATCATTGGTTCCCTCATTCTCACATAATTTCATATTCTCATTTGAACCCCACCCAATCTTCCAATCCTACACATCTTTACATTTTCATTGTTTTTTTTACTATTGCTACTAGAAAATATGATATTCATTTCTTTTAAGTAATCATGGATTGTAGGGTTTGGATATAATGTTTATCATGCCATCCTTTTCAAATTTCAATTTAGATTAAGATGACTTTTATCACTTGTTTTCTACTTTTTCTATATAATATAATGGTAACATGAATAGTTAAAGTGAAATTAATCGTATGATAATAGTATAAATTTCTATTGAAAGTAATTGAGTTTTGATATATTTGATAAAGCTATATCTTATATATTTGAAATTATACATCTTAGTGCAATGTTTTCTTACTAAGGATGAGATATTAAACAGTTTAGAAAGTGTATGAGAAATAGAAATGTAAGCTACAATAGTTGTATTATTAAACGGTTACTATTCAACGGACATTTTGTATCTGCATATATAAATGTTTATTATTGCTTCATTTAAGTACCAACTTTAAATATAACATATATGTGATATTGAAAATTTTAAAATTAACAATTATGGACGTGGGTTGTGCATCACATGACCCTAGAGTTTCCTAGATCGGTCTAATGTAGAAAGAAATGTATAAGGTTAGGCATTGCAACAAATCTTATCATCCAACTCTAAAATCAATACACGGGTGAGATTACTCCTAACAGTGACGCTAATTGATGCGTCAGTTTTTCACAAATCAGCGCCACTTCAACAGTTTACAAAACTGTTATTACACTGTCAATAGTAAATATCACTTTACTTTTTCTGGACCTTATACATTATTTACTTAATTTAATTAAAAAAAAAAAAAAACATTTTCTTAAAAATTAAAAATATTACATTAAATATAAATAAAACATTACAATTCCTAACAAAATAAATTTATTGAAAAAAAGATACAACTAGCTAACGTTGACGGAAATTTGATGGCAGGGTCACAATGTGTTGGATAAGATCTTCGCGAAGTTGATGATGTACGTCACGACCACATAATTTCTTGTCCATATTCTTTTTTATTGGGACCCTTTCTTGCAACGATCGTTGGGCCATATTTTTTGGGTGTATCGTATAGTCTTCCTCAAGTGGATACATGTTTCGTCCATTGTATTCGGTTATCATATTGTGTAAAATCACACAACAATACATGATTTCGCTTATTTGGTTGACGCTATATGGTCTAACAGGGGATTTGATAATTTGCCAATGGCCTTGAAGCACTCTGAATACCCGTTCCACATCTTATCTGGCAGATTCTTGGTATCTCTTGAACCTCGTCTCACTTTCTGTTATTGGATGCTTAAACGTTCTCACAAGCGTCGTCCATTCTGAATATGATCCGTCATTGAGATAATACCCATTTTTGAATTGTTGACCGGAAATTATTGAACACAACTTCAAGAGCTCTTTTGTCGCACCCCCAATTTCACTGTTTAGCGGAAGCAATCATTGGGCGCGATTAATCAAGTAATCAATCACCAGGTACAAGCAAACGACTCTACATGAGACGTTTATATATTTTACAAAAGTAGTTACATTGTTTAAGTCATAAGTTTACATCATAGTTGAGTTCGCAATCCGAATTCCTGAAGATTCTAATACATAACCGAATTTACAAAAAAATAATGTAAGAAAATCTTCGTATGTGTATAATGCATGCGACTCGAACTAGCTAGCACATCCTATGGGCAACCCTACTGTTGCTGAGCACCTAAGAATACAACACTAAAAGGTCAACTAAAAGCTGGTGAATCTCACAGTTTTAAAGTTAAACATGTTTGATAAACGCTAAAATGTACTAGATTGTAGTACTAATTACCCCTTTGTTCAGTAGATTTCTTATGCATTTGATGTGAATAAGATACTTATTTCGTTTATATTTGCATTTAGGAGTTTAATTGGAGCTTGGATCGAAAAGAATCAGGAAACGAGCTAATATTGAAGAAAAGAAGCTAAAGGCTTGAAGCTAGGAAAAAAAGGGTTAGAACAATTGAAGAAAAATGGGATTTAATTCCATCCGCCGGATAAACAATTCATCCGGCGGTTGGATTGATTTTTATGGGCTAACAGATACGCGGGCCGGATTTCTCAGAGTTTTGCATCCATCCGGCGGATGGATCAACTCGGTAGATTGGGTTAAAAACCTCATTTGCCTCATTTTAACCCTAACTTCTCATAACCAAAAACCAGAGGGTAGCAGCCGATAAGCAGAGGAGTTTTCTCCCTTTTATGAGTAATTCCATGGCGATTTGGAGGCGTAAAAGGCTAGGATCGATTCCTATTGATCCTACTTTTCACGGTTTACGATTCGGTTTGCGTATCATCTTCCGCTTTCAATTAAACATGTATATGTGTTTTGTTTGAGATTATGAATCTGATTTGTACAATTGAATCAGGGATTAGACTTTATTGTATATTGTTTAGTTTAATAAACTTGGATTATGATTGTTTGAAAGTTATAATTGTGTTTTGAATAAGTTGTTTGATTGAAGATTGTTATGCTATCCGTTAAACCTTATTTGTTGGTGATTATTAATTACTACTTAACGTAGTCAATAGTGTTGTTGAGATTGCGTTCCTTTGACACTATTGATTATTGATGATTATGAACTTAGGTTTATGACCATTGCTTAATATATTGAGTTTGATAGGTTAAGAGCATAGTAATTAACTAATCTAAAATGAATGAGCTAATAAGAGATTATCAGAAGGTATTGTTGAGTCATATCGTGAGGATTAGTCGTAACAAGTCGTGAACACTTAATGCACAATCTAGGGAAAAGCACGCAATAGAGCAACATTCTTGCGATGTTAGATCGATGTTTAATATGGGACTATAGATTGTAGATATTAGTTAACCAGAACCGGATACTAATTTACATTTAGCTTGGATTCTTTGATTAGTAACTAAGTTAATATAAAAGAAATCACAATCAGATAATCAAAACATATGAACCGGATAATATGAATCTGAGTGGAAGACTCTAAGCAATTACATGTCTCTCTCCAATTGTTTATTTTTTATTCTTTACCTTGTGTTATGTTATTTGGTTTAGTTATTTAGTTCATACTGAACGTTCGCATGGAATTAAAACGTACCCCCTATCTTACTGTTTTAGTTAATAATTTCAGTTGAATTGAATAACATCGTTCTTGTATTCGACCTGAACTTACCGTCGCTATATTATTCCGATCGGGTATTCTTGCCTGGTTGTGTGATAGTATTAATAAGGTATTTCCATTTATAAATAATAAAACTAGACACTTTCACACGCATGTGATACACAAGATTTATCCGATGATTTATAACCGAGTAGATAAATGAACGCATTAATGTTCCCGAATTTCCGTGACATGAGATGACCTGACATGAGCCCATGGTTCGAAGCCTAACCCGAATACTGCCTCCCGGAGGTGCCTAATCCGAAACACCTTTTATACAACTACTAAAGTGCCCGTTTGACGTGGTAGTAGCTAGCAACCCGGACGGGGACATCACTCCCATGATAGATCTATCCTTTAGTAATCGCGCCATTGAAGTTAATGAACCATGTGTGTGATGAGGACTTTTACCGGATTATAAAACAACTAATGTAATAACCGAATTAAACAACTGAATTAAATAACCGAATTAACTAACCGAATACTTGTGATCACGGAAACAATTAAGTGTTGCATCTCACCCCGAAGTTTAAAAACCGTAAAACATTAAAAATGGGGCTGTAAGACTCACCTGAGTCTCCGAGCAATGCAATAGTCAATAAGCGAATATCCGATACAAATGGATGACCCAGAACCTACAAATGCCTTAAGTGTGTAAGGTTATACATATGAGTGACTGTCTATTAAGATCATTCCCGATATTTGTCCACTCAACTAATTAATGTCCGATGCCCGTTTGTATGTTTGAAACCGTTTGAGTTTGTAGTTTGTAAAAGTGTACGGCCCGTTTTGTGACGGTTTGAAATGATAATTTCCGAAAACATTATTATCATGTTTGTTTCATTGTATTTTTTTATAAATTATAAACTTCGTGTACGGGGATCCGGGGGCAGCGCCCCTAGAAGCGGGGTCCAAGGGGCAGAGCCCCTGGCTGGGGCGAGCTTACATTGCTTTAGTAAAAACGTATTTAAAATTCAAGTTCGGAGTAAAATCAAGTGGCAAAATCTTAGTTTCCACACTTAGTGAAAAAAGGCATTTATAAAGTTTCTATTATTAGTGACGCTTGAAGCGTCACTTGGTATGGGTTGCGACACTTCATGGTCAGTGTCGTAGTACAAGTTTGACACAATACGCGATTGTGGGAAGTTTGATACGCGATCACGCGAAGTTTCAATACGCGATCGTTTAAGGTTGAATACGTGATCGCGTGGAGTTTAGTACGCGATACAGAAGGGTAAAAACTAATACGCGATCGGGTAACAAGGTAATACGCGTCAGGTAAAACTAATACGCGATCGGGTAACTTAAAATACGCGATAGCGTGGTTTGTTAGTCCCGAGGTCTGTTCGTTCAAAAATGTATGTAAAACAATTTTTGGTTTGGGTTTGGACATAATCTCGTTGAGTGAACACCTAAACATGATAATACAAGTTTTCTAAACACGGAAATTTAAGAAAATGGAGTATTTTCTTACGGAGAAAACTGAGGACCGGATGATGGAGATGACAATGGTGAAGATGATGATGCTACACGATGAAGATGATGATGATGATGATGATGATGATGATGATGACGATGATCTGTTTCCTCCTTTGATGATGATGTTACAAGATTTTGATGATGATGGTGGCGGTAATGATAGTTGTGAACCGAAAGGCAATGAGAGAGAGGGGGAGAAAATAATTGAAGAGTGGGTTTGGTAGAAAATGAAAACGTGGGGAGGGGAAAAAGGGTATGGGTTGGGGTTTTGTTGTCTCCTAATTTGTGGAATTAAACCCCGTATTTGTTTGCCGGATCGTTTAATTGTGAAATATTTTTAATTGAAGTATTTTATAAAATTACTTTATTTCAGTTATAAAAATATAACTTGAGTTTGTTTTGTGTGTTGGAAGCGTTTCGCGCATCTTTGTCTCGTTTGGTTACCTTTTAATAAAATGTAATACACATGTTATATTATCAAAATAATATATAGTAAGTATTAATGTTATTAAATAATTTCATATTATTTAATAAAAGTGTTCACCAACGTTCGTATTTTGATATGTCGAACATTGATCAGACCCGAACTTTGTACGGTTTTAACGAATTGTATACACGTGTATATATATAATATACAAATAGCCGCACATATTTAGTCTAATATATAAACTAAATATACGTAATTACACATTGATTAGGCACTATTTATAGTCCTAATTTTACCGGTTGTCACATCTATGTTGTAGTAAGTATTTGAATAAATCGAATTAATTAGAAACGTTGACGTTGTTGCTCAATCCCGCAGGGTCAAAGTAAGCGTGCCAGATCCACAAATCGTAAGACACAACCGCTTTGAGTGTGATTGTAACACCCGCTAAATTAGGACTAATGATTAGTGCCTAACCCTCTGTTAATACATGTAATTAGTTGGTTTTAGGCTAATTAATGTATCGAAATATATATATATTGTTGAATATATACGAATACGCGATTTGATTAAATCGTACGCAATCCCAAATCGAATGTAATTCGGTTCAAGTAAATACGGACGTTGGTGAACATTCTTATTAAATAGTACAACATTATTAAATAACGCTACTATATCCAAAATATTATTTCAATAATATTTCAATTACATTTCGTATCGTACAAGCAAGGACTATGCTATTAAAATATTAGACGCACAAACAAAGCGAAACAAGCTAAAGTTATATTTTATATCGCAACCATTAAATATGTGATAAAATACTTCAACAAAAACATGGGGTGATTATTCATATTTTAAAACGCATATTAAAACACATAAAATAATTATCTAACGTTTAAACAATCGGGAAAACGAACACCGCACGGAGCGCAAACGCGAGGAACAAGTTTGGGACACACCCACATGGGGTGGGCCCCATGAAAAATTTGCCAAAAGGGGTGAGGTCACCACCTCCCCACCCCATTTTCACTTTACTCTTCTCTCTCTCTTCCTTTCTTTTCTCTCTAAATCACAAACCACCACCACCTCACTAAATCCTAAAATAACACCTCCAAACGACCTCGAATCTTCACACTCATTTGGAAGAAAATAACCACGAAGCAACGATCTACACTTCCATCTTTTCGGAATTTTCATCCGACAAATTGTAAGTTTCCGACAAATCCCGAAACCTTTAGATTTCGAGTGTTTTTAGGAAGTAGTTATTTCTTTAAGCTTAAAATGTCCAAATATGGGTTGGGTAAAAGTTTCAGGCCAAACGGAAACCGGAAAACTCGTTTTTGGCTCAAAAATCCGTCATCAGACTTAAGTGTCGCATAGACAGCAGCAACTATGCGTCACTTCGTGCGTCACTTAAGTGACGCATAGAGTGACGCATAAAACCCTAATTTCCCGTCACTTGCTTAAGTGCCGCATAAAACCCTCTTTTCCCGACACTTCTACCGTCACTTGACTAGTGACGCACAACAACTTTAACCGACACTTCTAGCGACACTTCTTAAGTGACACCTAGACCCATACCCGACACTTATACCGACACTCACCTTAGTGACGCCCTACCATGCGTCACTTCCCCTAAGTGACGCACATGCTCGGATTTACTATTTTAGCGACACTTCCCAAGTGTCGCCCAAGCCCCTAAGTGACGCTATAAGTGACGCATAAAACAGAAGGTTCAAACTAACTTTACACTAAGTTTTGAGGCCCAAATTTGACGCCCCATTTCACCCAAATTCAAGTCCAGATGCGTTTTTTCCCAAAGCATATAGTAGAAATAAAAATTTTCCAAGCTGACCTTGCAGCTCGACCCCAGCCAGGGGCTCTGCCCCGTGGACCCCGCCAGGGGCTGCCGCCCCTTGGACCCCGCTACCAGGGGTGCTGCCCCCGGACCCCCGTCATTAACGGGCTTCGCCCTTACCCTAGGTTCACGAGTAACGGTGTTACATCTAAACTTTCACACAAAGTGTTAAACCTGTATAACATCAAACACGAATGCGACACAACTTCTAAAACACATTGGAACTTACTTTTAGGTATAACGTTTCAAAATCATCAAAATAATAATGTGGGATTATTATTACAAACAATCACCAACGGGCCGTACACATTTTCAAACACTTAAACAATCAACCAAATTGTACTCATTTGGACATTCTAGTTGGACAAACAACTACAAGGTAGTCTTATTAGATGCCTTCACATGTTTATAACCATCGCGTGTCGTGGACACCCTCAGGTTACAAGTCTTTGGACTTCAATTCTTGGCTAATCAATCTCAGTTTATTTAGATAAACTCTTCAGGCTCAGGTGAGTCTCATGGCCCCTCTTTTTACTGTTTTACTAGGGGTGTGATACATTGCTCTGTTTTTAACACATAAACGCGAGTACATATTTCAATATACTACATGAGTTGTTTTCAACTAATCAAACCAAAGTCCTCCGTCAGTATAGTCTGGTAATACGAAAGTAGCGTGAATATTAGTATATGGTACCATATAGGATTGACCCTCTTCGTCCGGGTTAGCAAGCACTAACCGGGTAAACGGACGTACTAATATTTGGGAAGATGAGTGTAGATTAGGCACTCGTGGAGGCACCTCGCTCGGAATTCTCTATATGGGACCCGACCCTCGAGTTAAGCTCAGACTATGCGCTCATGGTTGTATACATTATCTGTAACTTTATTTGCTGGATGCAAATCAGTACTTAAATCTTGCGGTTCATAGAATATTATTTGATACTCAAACCTGTGAGCTCACCAGCGTTAGCTGACCCATTTTAGCATGTATCACAGGTACTCAGCAGTAGATTTGGACTGCCCATCAGGATGCATCTTAGCTCGAGTCTTCATGCAAACTTCAGAGATTTCATTGCATTATTAGATTTTGTATAACTAATTATGTACTTAAATCTCTCATATTACGAACACGAGCTATGTATGAGTTCAAACTGTTGTTAACCTTTTAATATTGATATATTTTGTTAAAACGACGCATATAGAGTCGTTTGCTATATATCTGTGTGCTTTGATTATTGATAAGTAACACCCAAAGTATGCTTCCGCGAATCATTAAATTTGGGGGTGTTACAGTGATTGTTGGATATCCATGATCACATCGGGTGTATTGACATTGCCATGCTACTGGGCAATTTCTCCAAGGCCAGAGCATGCAATTGATACTTCCGAACATACCCGAAAAACCATGTAACTCCGCGTGATGTTGATGTAAACGTTGCACATCTTGGAGTGTTGGCCTTCTTAAATACTCATTTTGACTATAGATAAAAAATATATTTACAAAAGTTGTGCAAACAATTGTACGCTATTTGTTGACCCATATGTAAATATTCATCAAATGCGTCAGCGGCACAACCGTATGTCAATTGGCATAGGGAGGATTTAACTTTTTGAAAAACATTTAACCAAATCTACCGGTTGTGTCTTGACCTTAATGAAAAAAAGCAAGGTAAGCGAGTAATAGAAGCTGAGAGTACGACAATATACCTTGACATATACGGATAAACAATGGTTGACTCATCCGAAAACGTCGCCGAAAGTAAATTAGAGGGAATGTCGGGTGCTCGGCAAAGTAGTCTTGATATAAACGTTGTCCGACACCTTCTCGATCTATAGGTATATACCGTCTTGGTGCTCGGGGAATACAAAATGTAGATTCAGTCTGAATCCGTGTCTTCCGCGTCAAGCTTATTGAGCCTAGCGATCAGATCGATAATTTGTGTGACGGCATCAAATTCTTCCTTATCGGAATCTTAATTTTGGAGTAAATTGTAGAAAGTGTATGAAACTTTTAGATAGAATATAAAAGTTATGTGTTTATTTGAGTTAATTTTTATGTGTATTTATAGTGAGTTTGGGTTAGAAAAAAAAACGTTTAATGTTATATTACCGTTTTTTATAACGGTTATGTTAACAAAAAGAACTAAAAAATAATTCATTTGGGCCCCACCTCCTCGCTTCCCACGCCGTCGCTAAACTGATACCGACGGCCCCAACTGGCGTTTCCATGAGCCAAGCCGACATTATGTTGGGATATGTCTGACAAGCTAAAAAGACGGGAACAACTCCTCTCAAAATCATTATCAAATCGTTAGTTGTGTTTGAGATTGTCTAATGGGTTAGTGTTTGTAAATGCATCAGACCTATGTACCCTACCTATGTTTCATACATTTTTTACATCGAACTTGCAAAAGTGGTTTTCAATGTATTTTTCTTATGTGCCACTGTTTTAAGGTCCTACGTGGCATCCAAATAGTTTGACACATCATCAACACATCACTAAAATACACTAAAACATATTTTTTGAAAGTTTGATGTATCAAAAATAGCAAATTTAAATTGGGTATACACAATAGACACTAAGTACAAGTTAGACGCATTCCGAGATACTAACCCCATTGTCTAAAAGAATGTGTTTTGCTAAGATGTTTGTCACACATTATTAATTAGTTTTTAAGTGACGAATTTTGTGTGTTAGCTAAAATATTTGTTAGTTAGAATCACCATTATTCCAATGCCAACGCCTTCGTCGTTTTACAAACCGACGTGTAGTGACATCATTGGCACCATCATGGTGCGTATGTTGATTTGCTTAGGCATATCGATGTGTGAACTAACGAGATTTGTATTTTTTGATTTTTTTATGTTTAGTTTAGTGTACAGAAATCAAGGTAAATTGGTAAATGTGAGTCGAAAATTCAAGTAACAAACTCCCTATTAGCAGAGTTATGTCAGTTGTGTGTTGGTTTTGGGAGTGCTGGTGTGTCATTGAGGTGGCACAACTGACGAAGGAACTGACGAGCTCACTATTGGGAGTGGTCTTATATATCGAATTCTCTACATATCATCTTTCATATTTGACTAAATGACCTAGTGGTAGGTTGGGCTCTTGGTTTCCTAGAGTTCAGGGGTTCAATCCTACACTGGGTAAACATTTAGCATGATAGGTACTCACATCCGTAAAACACATAGGGCCTTGGGGGAACTTGCGTATAAAGGTTCATTCCAACTTTAGATGCCCCCACGGTGCCAGGGGAGTTACCCGAAGTCATAATTGTGGGATGGACAATGACTGATGCCAAAGGTACGTGGGATTATGGTGTTCTCGTTAATTTACACCTTTTGCAGATATCTGAACGTTTGTGGGTAATTCCGTAATTATTTTATATCATTATATGTTATCTTTAACAAAATAAAAAATAAAAATTTACATCCATACTTTTGCATTTAGTAAAAGTTATAGCTAATAACATCACTTAACTTTATATGGAAATTAATGTTATATGAATTACATATACTTTCAGTCGTATAGATATATTTATACACCTGTCATTTGTCTAAAAGAATATGTGAAAGAATTGGAGTTGAGAGTGGTATGAGTGTATGACTATAGTCAGTCGTCTTGGTTTATACTATCTTTCACATTTATCGATTACCTTGCTGGATCCAAACCCAATTGTCAGTTTTGACTGGTCAACCCTGTCAGTCAAGACCCAAGAAACTAAGCATAAATATAGTATTATTATTTTTATCCATTATATTCTACTATTATTTTTCGGTAATTATAAAAAGCCTTAAAGTCTCAATTGAAGAAATCAATTAATACGGGTGTAGGTAGTAAAAAATAATGATAACAAACGGAGAGAGTGAATTGTATTTTGAGTGGAAAGAAGGCCAAATAATGTAAATCTTTGATTTATGTAATCGACGATCTAGATTCGTTTTCAGCTTAGCAAGATTACATTCGACGTAAAATTCAGCGTTACACATCCGAAGTGTTAATTATAAATTTCAATAGCTCAAATTATATGCAATCACTTCCCCTTAAAAAGCAACTGTCCTGGTGATCTCATACAATCTCACATTGTTTAAACTAAGTTTAGACTTTTAACCACAAACTTCTATGTAAATGATACATCATTTATGTTAGCGTGCAATGACATTATGTGTATACTATTTGTTTATAAAATATCTCTTCTTAATTTATGTAAGTAAATAAAATAATTTTAACAAACTATACAAAATATTTTAACTAACTAGTCATAGTCATAATCTTAATATAAACCTTTATAATACATTTTAGTTTATATTTATCTTCTTCAATTGTAAAGATCGACCATTACCATTTGTCCTCTAACTAAACAAATTATGGTAAATTTGTTTGACAACTTGAATGATAAATTCAACATTTGAACATAATGTATGATGTATGATTAGCAATTACAAAATTTATAATAATTTAATGTGTGATATGTTGTGATCAAATAAATCAAATAAAACATTAAACTAAATGGAAATGATTTAAGGGAATCAAATTAGACAATTTGGTAATAGGTTTTATTCTACTAAAAGTCGATCTTAGGGGTGTTGGGTGAGTTTATTTTCCAAGTTTATTTCTTAACTTGTAAGCAAATAAGTTAGAATTTTGGAACTATTTTAAATCTCTAATAAATAAGCACGTAAGCTCCATACAAATAGTTTGTCGAAACACTCGAAATATTATTATGATGAAATAAGCTAATAAGCTTTTTAATTTAAGATTCATACTTTTCATCTTATTATGTTTGTTAATTTAAGATTTATGTTTTTCTAGTCAATAGTTGTTAAGTTATGGTGAGAAGGGAGCTAGTACAAATTTACACAAACCACGATAAGTAAGAGCATCCGTAATGAAAAAAGCTTTACAAAGCTTTTTTTTAAGAAACATCATCCTTTTCTAAAAAAGCTTTTAAGAAAAGTTTTATCTTCAATGAAGAAAAGCTTTTGGAAAGCTTTACTTTTCAAAATTACACAAACAGGGTGGGGTTCAAATGAGAATATGAATTTGTGTGATAATGAGTGAACCAATAATATCATGTCATGTGTGGAAAGAGAATGCTTCACATGGACAAACCTATTTACCCCAACATCAATTATCTCACAAACAACAAATCAAAAAATCATGAAAATTGCACCATTAAATTCGGCGTTTTCTTCTTTTCGATTTGCCGTCCGTCAAGGCATACTTTCGATGAGATTTTTTTTTCCATTTTTTTAGTGGGTTTCACATTTACTAACACATGTGTTAAAGTGTTGCGTTTAGGGTTTGGGGTTTAGGGGTTAGGTTTTAGGGTTTGAGGTTTGGGGTTTCTCCCCGAAACCCCAAACCTCAAACCCTAAACCCTAAACCATAAACCCCAAACCCTAAACCCTAAACGCTTTATAAAACTCTTAACCCTAAATCATACTAAACCTACCTTAAACCCTACTAGACCCTAAACACTACTAAACCCTAAACCCTGCTAAACCCTAACCCTTACCCTAAACTCTAACCTTAACCTCAAATTAAATGTATAACCAATCACTAACACATGTGTTACTAATTTGTAAGACCTGCCAAAAAATGGAAGGAAAAAAAACTTATCGAAAGTATGCCTTGAGGGACGGCAAATCGAAGAGGAGAAAACGCTGAATTTTATAGTGCAATTTTCATGATTTTTCGACTTACTGTTTGTGAGATATTAAATATTTAAAAATGTGGAGAGAGAATAAAGTGACACATGACAGAAATCTGTGGGTTCCCTCAAACTCACTCAAAGTTGGTGTGCTCATTTGAACCTTACCCCCCACACACAAATTATAGAAAAAGCTTTTGCTCCAAAGCTTGAGATTTGTAAAGTTTTACCCCAAAAAAGCTTTCCACTCCAATGATAAAAAGCTTTTCAAAAACATTTATATATACAAAAAATTATGGAAAAAAGCTATCATTGTAGATGCTCTAAGTATACGGTTCGCTACATTCGGTGTGTAATAAAATTGGGAAAAGTACAATAAAATGTACTATACTTATCACCTATTTCTATTTAAGGTACACAACTTTATTTTTTTTTTTTTAATTTAAGGTAACGAACTTTCAATTTGTAATCAAGTTATGGACGCGAATTTCATAAATGACGAGTTATAACCGAATTTCCTTTTTATAAGTAACATGTCTATATAATCGATTAATATTCTTCGATCAATTTGAAAAAATATTGAGTGAGGAGAAATAATTTAACAAAAACTCAATACCATTTTTAACTTTAATATCTCCCATTATACTCGATATGTTTTAAAATTGATCGAGGAATATTAATCGATTAAATATATATATATATATATATATATATATATATATATATATTACGATTTTGCACTTAATTCACTAATTTTTTTCTTTTATTTGTGATTTATTAATTACTTGATTATATATAAAAAATAGGTTCACTAAATACGTTATATTTATCTTATGGACAACTCTAAGTGTTATCTTTATCATTTTTCTACAAACTAATCATCTGAAAAAACCGTAGATTAAGTTTTCACACTTTATTTAAGAAATACTCTAGATTTGGTAAGTTATAACTATTTAGTACTAGTACTGTAATTGTTAAATTCATTCATTTACTTGTCATTATTTACTAAAAGGTTTTTCTGAAATTTTTTGAGAAAATTACATAAATCATCGTGATTGTTTGGTTCAAATTTCACTCGCAGTCATATAACTAATTTAATTACATTGATCATCTTTTCTTTTGAAACTTACATTATCAATAGTCATTTAGAGTAACGGTTGTTAACTCTGCGTTAAGAAGGATCATATGTGTAGCTTTTTTTATTCTTATACTTTTTAGCAATATAAATTATAAAATATATATAGATACATTATTAGGATGGTAGGTTCAAATGAGAACCAACTATATATAAAGAACTTTGAGAACTACTTGATTACGTGTTTGTTCACATGTGATTAACTTTAATCATATATGAACATTGTGAAACGCCCTGATTTTTTTTGTATGTACCCCACTCGAGGGAAAAACTCTTTCATAAAAGTCCCATAACTCTTTAAATACTCATTTGAATGCGTATTATACTTTCATTATATTTATACATTAAAAACTTAATTATTCTTAAAATATAAGACAATGCGCGATCCTACTCTCTCACACGCGATCGTGTACTTTTCATCCATACGCGATCCTACAACCTTTCCCAGGATCGCGTACTAATGTTCACAACAATCTGTTACCAAAAACCACATATATACGCGATCTGGCTCTCAAGCTGGGATCGCGTACTCACTCGCATTTTAGGTCTGCATTTTTTGTTACAAAAATACGAATTTGAAACACGCCTATTTTTTGACTCGTAAATAGTTAGACTCTCAAATTTTGCAGGCATGTCCAAAATGACACTTTTACTTTTTACACTTTTCCAAAATTCTCATTTTCGCAAGATTTGGACCTCTCACCAATTTACTGCCATTTTAATCATTTTTCAACCAACTCTTATACTCATTTTGGTTTAGGCACTTTTTCTCAATTACAACAACTCAAATTACTCTTTTAAACGTAATTACATATGTTCACAACCATAGTACATCAAATGATACATTTTAACTAAACGACCAGTTTGGACACCTAACGACCTGTTAAGCAAAAGACTTCTTTGATTTACATTCAAAACAAAACTTTCTTTCAAATAACATACTTAACAATTTTACCACAATCCTAATCGACCCAAACTAACATAATACCTTCTTAACCAATTACAATGAACGGGTCAAACTGTTGGAATAGTGTCTAAGTTCATAACTAATTGGTAAGTATATCATTAAGAGTATAGTCCTTTTTGGGTCGCCCTCAATGAACAGTAAGAGAAAAACATAAATATTATGATTAGTTCATTAATTGGATATTAATTATAAACTGATAACACGTAAAAAGTCATGTTTTTACGTACGTTATCTTCCACATTTTAGGCACAAAGTTAACAAAAACATACTTAAAAGGACATTATTCATAAAGTTTTGTTAACTAAGTCAAAACGGAGTCGATGTTTGAAAAATCACTAAAAATGGCATGAAAAACGTAAGAAACCGGGCAAAACTGCTTTATCACACCACCGTTCACTCATTTCAATGCACTTTAAGCTACGCTCCGAGTTATGACCTCTAACTTATGTCATTCTCTCCGTCTACAAACGCGTGGGTATAAAGAACGCTCAAAACGGATAAACGACGAAGAAGTTACGCCCGAACGAAAAAACAAAGAACCGAAGGGCCGTGATACGGCTGAACACAGCCGTATACGGCTGAGCCATACCGTATACGGCTGGACACAGACCGTATACGGTATGTGCAGACCGTATACGACCTGTGCTCAGCCGTATACGGGCCAGCTCAGCCGTATTCAACCTATGCACAGCCGTATACGGTCCAGTTCAGCCGTATTCACCCTAGCTCAGCCGTATCGTGCGTTTGGGTGATAAAAATCTGATTTTTATTCGCCTTTGCGATACGGTTGTGCGTTTTGAGGTTTGGATACGGTCTACGGATACGGTTGTGCGATCTCTATATATACAAGCCTCATTTCATCATTCCAAGACATCTCTCATTCAACGAACACATTTCACACTTCAAATCTTCATTTTCTTATATTTTATATTTTTACTCTCTCTCTAGAATAGTTTAGATAGTTTCTCTTTCTAGAGTTTCTCTCTCTAGAGAGAGAGTTAGATAGTTAGTTGGTTAGCAGTAGAGAGAGAAGGAAAGATGGTATTGTAATCACGGTGTAATAAGAAGCATTCTTGGTGCAAGACTCTGCCTTTTCTTTTCGGCTGTTACTCTGCTCAATTTTTCTGGTGATATCTTTCTTTTCATACTTATACTATGTCCGAATTATTTTTGCCTGTTTGTATAATGTATGTTACTGTTATTACCATGTTTATTGAGTAAGTATGCTGTTGCGGTTGTTGAAATGTAGATAGTTAGAAGTAGGGATGATGTTGAATTAATCTTTAAATCTATATAATTGGGAATTGTTATATTTGTTATGTCTAAACTTATCATGCATCTAGACTTAGCTATGGATCACCCTTTCCAGTCCTTCGCGTGACTACTACTTTAGGCTTAGAACCTGATCAACTCTAGGTACAGTAGGAAGTTATCTGTGTTATAGTAAAGAAGCCGTGTATGTCACTGTAAACCGGCTGTAATACTGGGTAAACGCCCCGGAAAGAGCCGTCTGTGCCTACACTGTGGATTACCTAGAGACCCTAGAATATGGCCTAGAAACCAATATAGCTGTGGAAGTGCACAGTACACCATCTGGCTACCCCTGTAACTGAAGCTATGGAAACACTTCGATATTGTACACCGTATATGTACCTAGGGATGAAAAGCTGTGGAAACATCATAGTACACCGCAAGTACATCCTCGGTTACACGAATCTGTGGAACTGTCTAAGTGCTGTACATCGTGAACGGTTCCTAGGTTAGTACACTGTGGAAGGAGTATGCATTGTACACCGCTGGTGTTCCTAGGGCTGAATGACTGATTGCAAAGGAGAGGCTAGATCATGACAGAAGTAGTTGAACTAATCAAACGTAAGGAATGAGTCTGGAGATGAAAGTCAAGCCCAACAGTGGTTCAGGATTCTTAAAACCCCTAGACTCTACAAAACTGATAGTTTAGAATAGCAAGTTAATGATCTGAACATGTTTAGGAAATGACATTTACATTTAGGTGTTAAGAACGGACGGAATTACCCGCGTGGCAGTCTGTTACCTTATTCCTGCACCCTTCAAGGGTCACTTGTCCACAAAGACAGTGTGGGGGGGGGGGGTTGAGCAGCCTGTTCTGATCAGAATCACGATAGCCTAGGTCTCGTGACATACTAATTCTGGTACATAACTAGAATGAGTAGGGTCCTAGTGTTTACACCCATAATGCATCTGTTTATTAACTGAAAATGTCCCCAATTATCTTTATAATAAGCATCATCCCCGCAACTGATTATTGAGGTTTCAACCGCCGCAATTCTCTATCTGTCTACCTAGCTACCGATTCTTCTCTATCTTATTTACTTTTCCTGTCTTTAGTTAATTAAATTAGAAAACCCCCAAAACCTACCTATCTGCACAAAACCCATCCTAAAAGCAAAACTCTATCTTTGGCATCACTTCGTTTCAATCCGCTCCGATTTAAGAACGACCTCGAGTTATACTTACTGCTTGCTCACCATGTGTGATAGGTAGTACTTATAAATTGAGTCCCCAGCTCTTTATAAATTTAAAACTTACCCACCAACGCGCGCTTGGTACTGTCCGGTCAAGTCCCTTGACGACGGGGACGGGCTCTCGCCCCTCACGAGGAGAGAGCTTTAGAAAACCTGACCGTTCGGGCGCCGTCAAGTTTTTGACACCGTTGCCGGGGATCGTAGAGCGTTACGATTCTGAAGCCGCCTTAGATAGAATAAGCAATTAGGAGATCCTTTTCATATAGGTTGTCCTTAACCTATTCGAAAGTTAGTTTTCTTAGAATAAATTAACTTAGTCTAAAATAAAATGAAAAATCCAAAAATATCTTTCTATGATTCGCCGCCTTCCTGTCCCATTTCTATGTCCGCCTCCAAGACGACTGAAGAAATGACGGCTATGGACGATGCTGAGTTCTTCGACCACTTGGAACCAGAGTTGAAATCCGACTTTCACTCATCACCGGAAGAAGCCTCCGCTAGCCCAGACGACGATTCTAGAACCCTAGGGAAATTCTTAGATCTTGACTTTGGAACCCATAAATCTCAACAGAAGATCTCAACTTCTGCTTCTAGCATTCCAAGCTATCAGGTTTTACTCGTGCCTAAGATTAAATATTCCTTAGAAAATATCCCTAGATTCCCTGATTTTGTCGATAATATTCCTGAAAACACTCAATCCTTTCATTCCTCATCTAATGAAGAACGAATCCCCATAAGGAATGAGGATATTCATGAACATCTTCCAAAATCACCAATTTTTGTCCACTTCGTACCAGAACCTTCGTACACCATCTATCGTGTTGTTGATAAGGAGATACCGAAAGATTCAGATAGTTGTGAAATCCGATACGTTGGTTATTCTTTTGACCCTGACAGAAGGTTAGGTGTATGTAAGGCATTTGCCTTACACTTAAATATGTCTGATTTTCCTTACTCAGTCGAGCAAAGAAAAACCATCTTAAGGATTGACATACTCGTAGGTGTTCTCCACTGTCTTCCGATCCAAAAGAAAGATGGTATCTTCACTCGATATCGAGAGCAAGAGCGAAAGCTATTATCAGAAATAGATCGCCTCATGGATCTATTTGCTTGCACCGATTATCCATCAGTTTCACAAACCATGATTAATCGTTATGTTGCAGCAATGATAAAAGAGCTTGAGCTATTAACTTCTAAAGATCCTGCGATCACTCTCGACATTTCTGGAAAATTTCCATTTTTCGTAGATCCCGCCGCTTATATAATCACCAAGTTGCAAGAAATATTTCCTGGAGCTGACGACGACAAGATAAAAGCCGTTTTCTTTGTCGAAAGAAAAGATATTCACGTTAAACTCGCTTCGTTGTTCGATCAATCCAAATTCCCTTTTACCGTTTCTCAAAGATCTTTAATTTGGGATATCACCATTGCAGTGCAAACTACAAATGGAGATCCCGACTCAAAAGAGGAACTTAGGTTTCAGAAAATTTTAGGAAATCTTCTTCACGATCTTAATAATATAGACCGCGGTATGCGAATAGGAATTTCAAGTAAAAAGAAAGTTAGAAAGGAATTTAATAAGTTTGTTAACAATCTGCTAGAATTAGGCCAGAAAGACTGTAGGATTCTTAGCGAATTCGAAAATTTTTCATTACACCCTGCCAAGCTAGTTGATTATGTCATTAACATTCTAAACTGTGATTTTATTCCTCGCTATACTTCAAGATTGCTTTCGAGCAATCCCCTTTAAATAGATTTGGAACAATAGTCGAGCTACAGACTTGAAACATGCGCATTTTGGGAGGCAACCCAAATTTTTAATTAGGTCTTTAAAATAATTTTCTTAGGTTAAAAATAAGTTAGTTTAATTTGTTTTAGAAAAAGAAAAAGAAAATCCTTTTAAAATCTTTGTCTCCGCAAAATCTGCGCAGTTTCTGAAAACTTGAAAATCTTAAATCAAAATATCTTATAAAGTTTTAAATTGCTTAGATTTTAAAGAGTCAAAATTTTAAACCAAAAATATTGTTTAAACCAAAAATTTTAAACCAAAAATTTTAATAAAACAATCTTTTGTTGCGCACAGTCAAATAACAAATTTTAAACTTTTGCTAAAATATTTGGCTTAGGTTTTTAATTACCCAAAATACCTAGTAATTACACTTAAAATGTTATTTATGCACAAATGGTAAAAAGGAGGAGTAAATAAAAGGGGTAAAAAGGAGTCAACCAAAGTCAAAACAACAAAAAAATCATTTTCTCCCCCTCCTTCTCCCTCCTTGCACCGGCCTCCATCACCCCACCCTAAACCCACCATTTTCCACCATTTTTAACCAAACCAAGCTTCAAACTTTCATCTCTAGGTCATTTTTATGTCCTCTAACATCATTGCATCTTCATTAAGGTATGATCCAAGCTTAAAATACTAAAATTCTCTAACTTTATTAACCTAGGGTTTCAAGTTAGTTTTTGATGATTTGTGTTTTACATTGCGAAATTGAGCTTTGATTCTTGCTTAGTGATGATATAGGATGATGTAGGAACTAGCATTACTTCTTAGATTGAAGCAATTTGATGTTTGACTTTGGAAAGTTGACTACATTTGACTTTTGTGACTAGTAGACCCATTTTGGCCAATTAATGATTAAACTGCTTATGATAAGTTGTTTGTTGATTGATTAATGCTAAATATGATTAGTATAGCTTATTCATTTGCTTCATTTGTGGTTAAATGCGTAATATGGTCAAGTTAGCAAATTAAAGTAAGCATGAAAAGTTGACTTTTGTTGAAACGTCACCATTTTGAAACAAAACCTTTGATAAAATGATGTTTTAATTAAAGTTGTTGCTAATGCCTTGCTTTGATTTGCTAATGCAAGTTAGTGTTACGATAAATTTGGCAATTGACAAAAAGGAAACCTTACTTTGGTAATGTTGACTTTAAAAGTCAAAATGCTTAATTTTTAGTAATACTAGTAACCATTCTAGTTAAAAAGTCATGGTGATGTGGTGTTGTATCTTTGAAAGTGTTATGGTAAATCTTAAATGGATACTAAATTTTCTTTAATTAACTACTTTTAAATTTTAAAATAGTATCTACTTGAAAGAATACCATAATTACTTAAAAGTTACAATCAAGCAACACATTTGTCAACTAAAGAAGCTTTGTTGCGATACTTGCATGATATGGTCAAAATTGCTATATACTTGTTTAAATATCATGGTTTGTTTGCATGCGGTAATAGGTTATACTTGCCATGATAAGGTAATTACATGATTAATATTTAAATATTTATCATACATGCTTGTTATGGTTAAATAAGTCTTTGACTTTTGGTGTAGAAATCATTAAGACCTAATAACCTATTATTGTAAACCAAAGTTTCTTGTGGTGATTGAAAATTGAGTTTGGTGGTATTATTAGCTATTACAGGTTTTTGGGACTGCTCATATTCTAAAGCCCACATTTCGAATTTTTATTCAAAATTGGGAATGTGATTTAGTCAAATAACTTGTAATTATTCCTGGTAATTCACTATGTTCTTGTTTTCTCTTATTTTTCAGATGACTGATTTTCCTCGGTATATCAGAAAATCCATCAAGGACCCAGAGAAACGGAAAAGGTAACAGACATGGCTAACACATCAGTTGGGAGAAAATAGGTACCTAGTATGGGAGGATTTGGAGCAAATCGGTTTAAAGGAAGGGTTTGAAAATTTGATAGTATTTAAGGAAGGGAAGCGACATCTACGCGCATGGAGGAATCTATTTGAGATTAAGGAAAATGTTTATCAAGAGTTAGTTGCTGAGTTTATGGTATCCTTCCAGTTCGACAAAACGATTGATAAGCTAAATGATGACCGAATGATTAGATTCAAATTCATGGGAAATCCTCACCACATGTCATTAGCAACCTTCGCCAGACATCTTGAATTATACACTGAGTATCAAGTTACCACTCCTTTCTTCCTGAAGGCAAACACCGAGGTAAAGCAGCGAGACCACACTGCTATTTGGCAAGAATTGACTGGAAATCAGTTCCAGTCCAATGTCAAGGCCACTTCTTTTCTTGATAAGCACCACCAAGTTCTCCATCACCTCATCGCTTGCAGCATTCGAGGAAAGAGAAAGACTAAAGGAGCTGTTGGGATAAAGGACTTGCAGATCATCAAGAGCATTATAGAGCAGGAACACGTTAATGTTGCCTATTTGGTTGCTGATAGAATCCTTACTGAGTCGGGGTACACTGAGTCAGAGTTTGCATATATGGGAGCAATAATCACTAAGTTAGTTAGGAGAATGGGGCTGTTGACTGAGGAGGTGATTGGTAACCTGACACCAGTGGCAAACAGGTTATTTAAGCCATATGACATTAACTATATGGTTAAGGTTTAGTTGCTAGAGAAAGATGCTGATGGGCAGATAAGATGGAAGGATGGTGATATCATTCCGGGAGTTCGAATGAGACCCCCGAGGAGCAAGAGTGTTAGGTTTGAGTTCGATGATAGCACGGTCCACCGACAACCTAGGACCACTGTTGATCATGAGCGAGAGGAATGAGAGACAGCCGCTGCTGAGGCACAAAGTCCACTAATACCGCCTGTTCGAGAGTTTGGTTGGGGAGATCCGGTATCATCCGAGCTCATGTATGGTATATTGGGTATGCTTAACTCACATTACACACAGGACACATATTTAGCTACTGAGTTTGGATTCCTACAACCTACACGCCCTACATGGGTATGCGGCCCACGACCACCCAACTACCACACCATGCCACTACATCCATTTGCCATGATGCCACCCACTACCACCGTTCCCTACACCTCCATACCACCCACATCCTCCACTCGCACCGTGCACATGGAGATTCCTCGAGCCCGCCGTACCAGGACTACTCCTGCGGCTGAGCCGGTTTTCTCTGTGCACACTGCGACACCACATGAGCCGTATATCCCACATATTGGACAGCCATCTTTCCGTACCATGACCCGTCCGAGACCAGCTGAGTCAGCCACGTCAGGCACATCTTCAGAGACAGACTCACCTCAGTCAGGGTTCAGACAAGACATGCAGGTTGATGACCAGGTACCAGTGCAGACTGACTATCTGCCTGATATGACTACTGCTACTGTTGTGCCTACTTTTTCAGGATTCACAGGGATGCTTCAGAGCAACCCAGTGCCTTCCGCTGAGCTTCCACCATACCCGATGCATGGTGCTTCCTTAGGATCATATGAGGTTGCAGAGATGGGACTAGATCCCAACTTCCATTTGTACCCGATCCAGCCACCAACATCCGGCAGGCAACGCAGTTCATCTTCAGCATCAGTCTCCCGCAGGTTATCCAGTGTACAGCATCTGCCTCCTGACATGTACCTTACAACTCCATGCCACCTCCAGCTCACGGACCACCATCCGACCAGGATCCTTCTCACCCTTGATCTTATCAGATTTTATTTTCATTTGTGTTGGATAACTGTATTACTTATTATTATTATTACTGATATTTGGGATTACTGTATTTGACTGTTGCTGCTTGAACTATTTGGGTTCCAACCTGTAATCTGGTTGGACCCATCTATCTATCTTATCTTATCGTTTATCTATCATTTACTTATTTTATGCTTTTCTTAGTTAATTTTTAGATTACTTGCAATAAAAGAGAGCAGTAAATAATATGAAAGTTCCCCAAGAAGAAACCGAGATGACGCACGAATCACGCAAAGATCCTGACACAAACTGATCGACCTACACATCCGGATCAGAATCTTCATTCACACATCTCAGTCCTTTCTAGGGGAGTTTTTTTTTGCATTCCTTAGTGATTTTCTTTCATCATCTATAACTCGCCGTTATGCCATCATGCTTAAATTCTAAGTGTGGGATTCTAAATCCCACACAAATCAAATCAACTTAGAAATAGGGTTCCAAAATATTTTCAAACTTTAAGTGTGGGATTCCTTCACAAGAATTTTAAACTTAGTTTGAGAACATTAGGGACAATGTTCCTCTAAGTGTGGGATACACGGTATGTTATACCGTATTCTTTGACTTTGATTGCTTGTCCAAAGTATAACTTTCCAAAAATAAGCTTAACTTCGACAGTGGAGATACCACTCATTCAGTTAGCTTAAAATTTTTCCTAAAAACCTCATTCTTGCTAAAATTTTAGAAAACATTTTTCAAAATCATAAGCTTAACTTCGACAGTGGAGATGCCACTCATTCAGTTGGCTTAATTTTCATAAAAACTCATTTTTGTTAAAATTTTTAAAATTTTCTGACTCTAAATAATCTTGAGAAAAATAATTTTTTTTCAAAAATTAATTAAACTGCTTTAGAAAGTAAAATAAGTTAAGATACGATTTCCTTAAAAATGAAATGTTAATCTAAGAGCATCGCACGACTAGGCACATACAACCCTATTGCAGTGAGGTATTTGAGCCTAATAAAAGCATTCATCTTTAATGCTTCACTTTTTCATTTGATGTGTGTGCCGATGCATGTGTTTTAAGTTAGAACTTGCTCTTGGTATACGCTTCGAGACCACACCAATGGGCACCGTACGCGGTGAAGGTGCAGTCAAAGGACCTTGACATTCCTTAGGATATAAACCCCTTTTCATCATATCTCTTCAAGCCCAAAACCCTTCCAACACTCACTTTTAGTGTTGATGATATGCCTAGAAAACTCTGTTGAGCCTTAGCCTATTCGTTTCTTTCAAAACCCAAAAATTTGAACCTACTTATTCCACACCCACCAAAAATCATATCGTAGAAATTTTAAACTTATGGGAAATGTTATTTTAATTATCCTTTTTGCTTTCTCTCCAAATCACAAATACTGGTGTTTACTCAAAACTTTCTCGTGTGCGTTCCCCTGATAAAAATCAAAAGTTGAAAAAGTTTATGGTGTGAAAAATTGACACCAAGTAAATGCAAAGTCATCAGAAGGGTGAAAAAGATGAAAGAAAGAAAAGGATTTCAAAAAGGGCAAAAGAAAGAAACAAAATAAAAATCCCTAGAAAAGTCCAAAAATAGAAGCAAAAGAAAAGAAAAGAAAATAGAATAAAGCTAAAGTACTTCGAATCTCTCGAAAAGTTCTTGTTCTTATAAAAGATATAAACTCCCCCGAGTATTTTCAAAAAAAAAGAAGTCAAAAATAGTTATCTTTTTCCCTTGCCATTTATCCGTTTCCGTTTTCATTAAAAAGGTGTTTAAAGTAATGTTTTCCCAAAAGGTTTAAAGTTCTTAAAGATAAGCTAAACCCCCTATTTTAAACCAAAAACTCTCACTTATCCATACCACTTAACCCTCACCAACCATTACAACCCATTTCGAATGTCCTGGGATGATTAGCACCGTCCTCATTGAAGTGGTGGAGATCCGATTCTTGATCAAGCCTATGATGAGAAGCAATGCATGACTGGCTTTATGAGTGATTTCGTTTGATTAGAATGATAGGAAACCCGATACACTCTGAGTGAATTAAGTGACCACCTTTGTGAGATCGCCTAGTCATGTACAATATCCATCGAGAATTGTGAAAGTATGCCAAGGTTGACATTTCAGGATTAAGGGAGGGTTATCTTAATGATGCTTGCTTTCTAAAAAGGTTTTCTTGGTCTCTGACTAAGTAAAAATCTCAGATTATTTCTTGTCAAAACCCAAAAACCGATTTTTTCAAACCTTTATAGCAAGTGAGAATTTTAAAGTTTGCTTGAGGACAAGCAAAAGTCTAAGTGTGGGATATTTGATAACACGTAAAAAGTCATGTTTTTACGTACGTTATCTTCCACATTTTAGGCACAAAGTTAACAAAAACATACTTAAAAGGACATTATTCATAAAGTTTTGTTAACTAAGTCAAAACGGAGTCAATGTTTGAAAAATCACTAAAAATGGCATGAAAAACGTAAGAAACCGGGCAAAACTGCTTTATCACACCACCGTTCACTCATTTCAATGCACTTTAAGCTACGCTCCGAGTTATGACCTCTAACTTATGTCATTCTCTTCGTTAGGAAAATACGAACGCATGGGTATAAAGAACGCTCAAAACGGATAAACGAAGAAGAAGTTACGCCCGAACGAAGAAACGAAGAATCGAAGGGCCGTGATACAGCTGCACACAGCCGTATATGGCTGAGCCAGACCGTATACGGCTGGACACAGACCGTATACGGCTGGACACAGACCGTATACGGTCTGTGCAGACCGTATACGGCCTGTGCTCAGCCGTATACGGGCCAGCTCAGCCGTATTCACCCTATGCACAGCCGTATACGGTCCAGTTCAGCCGTATTCACCCTAGCTTAGCCGTATCGTGCGTTTGGGTGATAAAAGTCTGATTTTTATTCGCCTTTGCGATATGGTTGTGCGTTTTGAGGTTTGGATACGGTCTACGGATACGGTTGTGCGATCTCTATATATACAAGCCTCATTTCATCATTCCAAGACATCTCTCATTCAACGAACACATTTCACACTTCAAATCTTCATTTTCTTATATTTTATATTTTTACTCTCTCTCTAGAATAGTTTAGATAGTTTCTCTCTTTAGAGTTTCTCTCTCTAGAGAGAGAGTTAGATAGTTAGTTGGTTAGCAGTAGAGAGAGAAGGAAAGATGGTATTGTAATCACGGTGTAATAAGAAGCATTCTTGGTGCAAGACTCTGCCTTTTCTTTTCGGCTGTTACTCTGCTCAATTTTTCTGGTGATATCTTTCTTTTCATACTTATACTATGTCCGAATTATTTCTGCCTGTTTGTATAATGTATGTTACTGTTATTACCATGTTTATTGAGTAAGTATGCTGTTGCGGTTGTTGAAATGTAGATAGTTAGAAGTAGGGATGATGTTGAATTAATGTTTAAATCTATATAATTGGGAATTGTTATATTTGTTATGTCTAAACTTATCATGCATCTAGACTTAGCTATGGATCACCCTTTCCAGCCCTTCGCGTGACTACTACTTTAGGCTTAGAACCTGATCAACTCTAGGTACAGTAGGAAGTTATCTGTGTTATAGTAAAGAAGCCGTGTATGTCACTGTAAACCGGCTGTAATACTGGGCAAACGCCCCGGAAAGAGCCGTCTGTGCCTACACTGTGGATTACCTAGAGACCTTAGAATATGGCCTAGAAACCAATATAGCTGTGGAAGTGCACAGTACACCGTCTGGCTACCCCTGTAACTGAAGCTATGGAAACACTTCGATATTGTACACCGTATATGTACCTAGGGATGAAAAGCTGTGGAAACATCATAGTACACCGCAAGTACATCCTCGGTTACACGAATCTGTGGAACTGTCTAAGTGCTGTACATCGTGAACGGTTCCTAGGTTAGTACACTGTGGAAGGAGTATGCATTGTACACCGCTGGTGTTCCTAGGGCTGAATGACTGATTGCAAAGGAGAGGCTAGATCATGACAGAAGTAGTTGAACTAATCAAACGTAAGGAATGAGTCTGGAGATGAAAGTCAAGCCCAACAGTGGTTCAGGATTCTTAAAACCCCTAGACTTTACAAAACTGATAGTTTAGAATAGCAAGTTAATGATCTGAACATGTTTAGGAAATGACATTTACATTTAGGTGTTAAGAACGGTCGGAATTACCCGCGTGGCAGTCTGTTACCTTATTCCTGCACCCTTCAAGGGTCACTTGTCCACAAAGACAGTGTGGGGGGGTTGAGCAGCCTGTTCTGATCAGAATCACGATAGCCTAGGTCTCGTGACATACTAATTCTGGTACATAACTTGAATGAGTAGGGTCCTAGTGTTTACACCCATAATGCATCTGTTTATTAACTGAAAATGTCCCCAATTATCTTTATAATAAGCATCATCCCCGCAACTGATTATTGAGGTTTCAACCGCCGCAATTCTCTATCTGTCTACCTAGCTACCGATTCTTCTCTATCTTATTTACTTTTCCTGTCTTTAGTTAATTAAATTAGAAAACCCCCAAAACCTACCTATCTGCACAAAACCCATCCTAAAAGCAAAACTCTATCTTTGGCATCACTTCGTTTCAATCCGCTCCGATTTAAGAACGACCTCGAGTTATACTTACTGCTTGCTCACCCTGTGTGATAGGTAGTACTTATAAATTGAGTCCCCAGCTCTTTATAAATTTAAAACTTACCCACCGACGCGCGCTCGGTACTGTCCGGTCAAGTCCCTTGACGACGGGGACGGGCTCTCGCCCCTCACGAGGAGAGAGCTTTAGAAAACCTGACCGTCAGAAACTAATAGAAAAGAAAATTTTTGGAAAATGGATCCAACCACCGGTTGGAAGGTTTAACCGACGGTTGGAGTATATAAGGGTAAAGGCGGTGGAACGCGAAGTCAGAAAGTTCTGGAATCCAATCCAATCGCCGATTGGAAGGTACAACCGTCGGTTGGATGAAAAATGTTGTTGTCCCACATCGGCCGGAGGACAAATCTTTTGATCTCCTTCTCCTTTATAAATAGGGGCTTACCCCTTAGCTTTCCATGTACCTTTGAATTGAATAGTTTTCAATTATTCTTCTCCCTTTCTTATTCCTGATCCTTGTAAGAGTTTTACGACTTAGAGTCGTAACCAAAGGAGACTTGGAAATTTCTCTTAGTTATTGGGTGTGAGCCATTAGATGTGTTATAATTTGGGCACTTGCCTCTAAGTAAGGAAGCTTTGGAAGATCGTATACGCGCGAGAAATTGTTTTCTCAAAGGTTAGTATTTTTCTTATTTATCTTGGTTATTTTATTGCTTTTATTTATTCAAGTTAAGATCCATTAGGGTTTAGTTTCATAATTGCCTTAGATTAAATTTTGTCATAATTCCGCTGAGTATATTAATCTAGTTAGGGAATAGAAAACCTAATAGTGGTATCAGAGCCTTAGCTTGATAAATACTAAAATTTATTTATTTGCAATAGTAGGTAGGTAAAGATAAATTGGAAATGGATTATCTAAATTAGTAAAAAGAATTTACACTTTAGACCCTATATTTTGAAAATTTTAAAATATAACCCTAAATTTTAAAATGTTTTAAAATAGAATCGTAGACTTTAAGAGTTTAAAGAGAGACCTTACAGATATTATGAGCTATAAGTATATGCATCATTAAAGTTAAATACATAGTTAATAAATTGATAAATCGGCTCACCCATAGTGAACAAACTATAAGAGAGGTATAAGGCGGGTAGCTCAGCTTCCCTAAAGAAGTCAGGTTTTTTAATAGGCTTCGCGCTGACCTGCTTCTCCGCTTCTTTGTGCGTTCAATGGAGCTACCGAGAACTTTTGATAGGATGATGTCAAGATCAAAAGTATGACCTAAAAGTACTAAAACAAAATCCCATTCTAGATACTATAACGTGAATAGTATGCTAACCCATGAAAACTGCACATCTCTCGTATGGTCTGTTAATGGAGCGTGTGTGGTTTACCGGCACATTAATATGAGATCATATTGAGAGGTGATGTGGAACTCACGATTCTCGAGCATACTCGGGCCGTGGACCACGCGGGTTTTGCATGGTTAAGTTCACCATCTTGTTCATGATCCTCGGTATACCAATCATGAATGGTAGATGAGCATACCTGAGATTAACATGCCGTTGATAAGAATCAATGAATCTCAAAAGAACTAGGAGTTTCATAGAGAATGAAATTGACAAAAGCATTGTCTACCTAAAATAAATTCGCAATATGATTACGGCAAACCTTTTCATAAAATGAATCTAAAATATGGATTCTAGCCTTAATTTGTAATTGTGTAATTAATTAAGGAATATTTAAACTAACTAAAATTGTTTATCTTATAGATGTGTTCTACAAATGGTAATAATCCTCCCGTCCCCAATCCCGCACCAACTCGAACTTCTCACTAATCTCAGTTCTTGGGAGGGAAAGACTGACCGGTCCAAACTATATGGACTGGATGCGTAACCTAAGGTTTACCTTAAGGTACGAAAACAAGGAGTATGTTCTCGATGAGCAGATTCCCGTAATTGATGAGGATTCAACCCAAGAGGAGATTGAGGCACACCGGAAACATTATGATGATGCGAATAAAGTGCCATGTATCATGGCATCGTCCATGAGCCCTGAATTGCAAACGACTTTTGAGAATACTTGGGCTTATGAAATGAACCAACAGCTTAAGGAAATGTTTCAGGCAAAGGCAAGCAAAGAACGCCTTGATGTGCTTAAGTCACTCATGGCTTGCAAACCCAAACCTGGAGCATCTATCTGTGCTTTCGTCTTGGAGATGAAAGGGTACTTTGATAGGTTGGAATCATTGAATATGACGTTTGACACAGAGTTTTCCATCGCCATAATTTTGTCCTGTCTTCCAGCTATCTACAATCAGTTTGTAATATCATATCAGATGAATATGAATGAGAGAGAAGGCTCTATAATAGAACTCCATAATTTATTGCAAGCCGCTGAGCTAGGAATCAAAAAGGATGATGTGTCATCTAGCTCAGCAACTCATGTATTGGCAATTGGTCAAAATGCAAAGAAAAGAAAGAGGTCAAATTAGAAAGCAAAGACTGCAAATGGAAAGTCTAATCGTGGGTTCAAAAGAAAGACTTATTCTGATATTGCACCAACTAATGATCCTAAGGAAGCAGTGTGCTTTTATTGCAACACCAAGGGGCACCAGAAACGTAGCTGCCCGAAATACCTGAAAGACCTTGAAGATGGAAAGGTCAAAAAAAGTATTCACTCAGGTATGTTCATGATCGAACTCCATAATACTACAACTTTTAATTTGTGGGTTCTGGATACAGGGTGTGGTACTCACATTTACACTTTATTGCAAGGTCTAAAGGAAAGTAGGAAGTTGAAGCATGAGGAGCTCAACCTAGTCATGAGAAATAGAGGAATCACGCATGTAACCGAGATAGGAAAATATGAGCTCGTGCTAGAGTCTGGAGTTAGGGTTGATTTAAATAATTAGTGTTATTCGTCAGAAATGACTAGAAACATAATTTCATTTTATGCTTTGTTTGAGGATGGTGATATTTTGGTTTATTTAAATGGTTATTTTATTTTTAAAGCTTCTCCTTACAATGGCATATATGAAAATGTTGAATGTGTTAGCAATTTGATTTTAAATGTTGATTCGTCTAATGAGCTTGATAAATCCAAATTGTGGCATTATCATCTTGGGCATATAAACAAGGAACGCATCAGCCAAATCCAAAAGGATAGAGTGTTGGAATCATTCGACCTCAAATCGGATGATGTATGCGAATCTTGCTTATTGGGCAAGATGACTAAATCACCATTCATCGGATCTTGTGAAAGAGGTGAAGGACTATTGGACTTGGTACACACAGATGTATGTGGACCATTTTGATGATGTCACAAAAGATGAAAATCGGTACTATGTTACATTTACTGATGACTACAGTAGATTTGGACATGTTTATCTGATTAAGCATAAGTCAGATACTTTTGAGATATTCAAAAGATATCAAAGCGGAGTAGAGAATCAATTGGGCAGAAAGATAAAGGTCTTCCGATCCGATAGGGGAGGAGAATACCTTAGTATCGAGTTTCTCGATCATCTTAGAGATTGTGGAAGAGTTTCACAATTAACTCCTCCTAGAACGCCGCAACTTAATGGTGTTGCATAGAGGAGAAATAGAACCTTGTTAGACATGGTTCGGTCTATGATGAGTCAGACTATACTCCCGATAAGTTTTTGGGGTTATGCATTAGAAACAGCCGCTCGCATCTTAAATCTTTTACCCACCAAGAAGGTTTCAAAGACACCTTATGAGATGTAGAAGGGAAAACGTCATTCTCTTGGTCACATCAAAATCTGGGGTTGTGAGGTTTTTGTTAGACGAGAAACTCAGGACAAACTAGACACCAGATCTGAAAAGTGTCTTTTCGTCGATTATCCACAAGAGTCATTTGAATATCTATTCTACAGACCCACGGAAAATGTGGTATTTGTAGCTCGAAGAGAAGAGTTCCTTGAGAGAAAAATGATATCTAAAAGGGACAGTGGGAGTAAGATTGATCTTGAAGAAATTTGAGAGTCGACCGATGAAGAACCTACAGTAAACACTGATGTTCAACAAGAGGTGGAAACACCTATTAAACCGGAAGACATATCCTTACCCGTTCGCAGATCTAGTAGAGTTAGCAAGCCTCCCCAGTTCTATTATGGTTACCATGTAGAAGAAGAGGATAAAACTAGTAACAGTACACTAAATGACTTAGATGAACCTGCTAACTACAAGGAAGTGATGGCAGGCCCTGAGGATGCTAAGTGGAAGGAAGCTATAAAAAGAAAAATTCAGTCTATGTATGACAATCAAGTTTGGAATTTGGTTGACACTACACCCGGTCTTAAGACGGTGGGTTGTAAATGGATCTTCAAGAAGAAGACAGACATGGATGAGAAAGTACACACTTATAAAACTAGGTTGGTAGTGAAAGGCTATACTCAAACCCACGGGATTGATTATGAGGAAACCTTCTAGCCAGTAGCTAAAATAAAGTCAATCAGAAAAATGCTAGCCATAACTGCTTTTCATGATTATGAAATTTGGCAGATGGATGTCAAAATCACTTTCCTTAATGGGAAACTGATAGAGGATGTGATCATGGCACAACCGTAGGGTTTTGAAAATGTAAAGTATCCTAACAAAGTGTGTAAGCTTCAAAAGGCTATTTATGGACTTAAACAAGCCTCTCGTAGTTGGAATCTCTGCTTCCATGAGAAAGTCACAGAGTTTGGATTTTCTAGAAGCGAAAATGAGTCTTGTATATATGTCAAGTTTAGTGGGAGTGTTGTAGTCTTCCTAGTATTATATGTGGATGATATACTACTCATAGGAAATGATATCCCAATATTACAAGGTGCAAAGGATTGGTTGAGAAAATGTTTCGCTATGAAAGACTTGGGAGATACATCATATATTATTGGTATAAGATTTATAGAGATAGGTCGAGATGTCTCATAGGACTTAGCCAGGACATATACTTAGATAATATTTTGAAAAGATTCAAAATTGAGAACTCTAAGAAAGGGAATCTACCCTTGCATCATGGCATTAAGATCAGTAAGGATTTTTGTCCAAAATCCAAGGAAGAATCGGATAGAATGAGTCGAGTCCCATATGCTTCGGCTATAGGATCGATCATGTATGTCATGACGTGTACGAACCCTGATGTCTCATTTGCTTTGAGCTTAGTGAGTCGACATCAGCAGAATCCTGGTGAAGGTCATTAGACAGCTGTAAAGAATATTCTTAAGTATTTGAGAAATACTAAAGACATGTTATTAGTTTATGGTGGAGAAGAGGAACTTAGAGTAACGGGTTATAGTGACACAAGCTTCCAAACAGACAATTTTTTTATCGTTCACAGTCTGGTTAGGTATTCTTAATGAATGGGGAAGCGGTGACATGGAAAAGTTCCAAGCAGATACGGTGGCAGACTCAACGTGCGAGTCTGAGTACATAAAGTGCAGAAACAAACAAGACACCTAGGAGAATATGTGTACTTTTGGTTAGGCTTGATTCGGAATAGAAATGGGTGAGATCGGGGGTTGATTCGGGTTAAAAATCTGGAACCAAAGCTAAAAGGACTGTTTTTGTTATTTCACAAAACCGACACTTTGGGTTAACGCCGACTCGAACCGATAATTTTCCTAGACTATATTAACTAATTTAAGACTTGTATAAAAGTTTCGGGTCAAACCGAGGCCGTTTGACCACAATCCCGACACTTGAAAATACCCCAGATCCTTGTGTCGCTTTTGGCCCAAAAGCCATTGCGACACAAGACACTATCTCGCAATATGATTTCAAATCATAACCTGCGACACCATATTTATGTCGCAATAATTTCGAATGTCGCACATAGCGACATAACACCTTATGTCGCAACGATTAAATTCGTCGCATGGTACGACACAACCTCCTATGTCGCGTTGAATCCCGACGTGTCATGATGCGACACAAATACTTATGTCGCAATGTTATTGCGAATCACACCTGCGACACAACACCCTGTGTCGCATCTCTATTCAAAATAATAAACTGCGTCATATTACCCTATGTCGCAAACTTATTTAAATTCGCCTTCTGCGACACATACGGCAGTGTCGCAACCCACTCTCAGCGTCGCACCTAGTGTCGCAGAACACAACAACTTGAAAATACTTTTTATACTAAGTATTGAATACATACAGCAACTATACTTTATACGACACTATACATACATGATATACATATACTTTTGGAAGTATACGCTACAACTTGAACGCATACGAGCTTACACTCGAATCAATAACTATACTTACGAGATTACACTCGCATGTGTTGATATCCATACGAGATTACACTCGAAACTACATATGAGATTACACATACACTTAGATGGGATTACACCCACTCTACCACGAGCTTATACTCGAACCAATTGTTTATAAGACAAGCTTACACTCGCACGAACTTACATCCGAATGACGGTTACACGTCACGTTACAAATAACCAACTTATGTATATGCTTTACAAGGTATACAACTGTAACACCCCGAATTTCAGGAAATTAATATCGTACGCGGATATATATTTATGATGAAATATTATTATGTAAATAACGAGATATAGTGAAAAACGTAAACGGTTTTATCAGTTCCAGACTGTAGAGTTTAAAGGGGAATAAAATTAAAATACTTATATCTATTATTCACACACAAATACGTACATACTTCCAGATAAATAGAGAGAGGTCACGATGGAGAAACACAGGGACGATTCAAGCTTTAATTTCTTTTCTAAATTCTTGATTCAAGGTTTCTAAGGATTAATTCATCTTGTCTAATCATCAAAAACAACATGTAAGTTGATTTCTTCATGTATTTAACCTAGGGTTTTGGGGTTTTTATGAGATTTTGATGGGTTTTGTTAAATTGATGGCTTAATTACGAAATTAGGGTTAGAAATCAATAGAATTAATGCTTATAAGTGTATAGAGCTTGTTAGTAATCATATAATATGTTAAAAGTGATTTCTTTATGATTTAAACTAGGGTTTTGAGTTTTCATGAGATTTTTAAGGGTTAATGGGTCTAATCCGAAAATTAGTGTTTGAATATGATTAAACTAGTGTTAATTAGTGTTTTGATGATGATTGTTAACTATGTTTCACCATGAAAGTGATTGAATTGAATTATGTTAGTAGTATTCAAAATGGGTTTTCATATAAGTTATGAAGTTAGTGATTTTAATCATGAAACTTATGTTAATAGACAAAGAAGATGTTAGTGAAAGCTTATTAGAGAATGAAATGAGATTAATAATGAAATTTAAGATGAAGCATGAATTAAGATAGTGAAAGATTAAAAGTGATCATAAGAGGTGGTTTGAGTGTAAATGATTAAAGATTTAACTTAGTGTAATCAAAGTGGGGGAGGAAGTAAATAAGATTATGTGAATGATTGATTAGTGTTTAAACATGTTGTTATGTGTTATGTACTTTATGATAGGGATTGAAGAAGGGGATGCTTATGTTGATCAAGATGGTGAAATCGTCATTTAAGAGATTGTGGTGATTGATACGGGGGTTAAACAGGTGATGTGATTGTGTAGTACTGTTTAGCTTGCGGGCTAGAGGTTTACACAATCAGGAATAAGTTAATTGTTTATGTTTGTTTATTATGTTTATTGCTTAATTTAGTTGTTGTGTTAAATTACTTGTCATTCTAATTGTTATGTGATTAAATATTATTTGGTAAGAAAAGTAATGATTTTCTCATTAGCTTGATGTTAGCCAAGTAATGAGTAAGTCACTAGCTTAAAGGTAAAGGTAAAGGAAAAGAATTGTGAAGAATAGTGTACGATTCGATTGTGTTGGATCCGGATTGCTGTTGAGTAAGAGGCTACACAATCGGGTGGAAGATGATTTGTTGATATATGTGGATTAAATAGTGATTATGTGGTGAACCGTGTACGAATTGGTTGTATGTGTTTCCAGATAGCTTCCGAGCTAGAGGATCATACAATCAAGTGAGAGTTGCTTGTTATATGTTTTGTGTCTTATATGTGTGTGTTTAAGATTATGTTGAAAAGGTGTTGTTAATTAGTGACTTGATTGTTGTTGGTTAATAATTATGTGTAATAATTCAGTGGTGATCAGAGAGTTAATTGCGGTTAACACAGTGTTCAGTGTTTAGTGTTCAGTGTTCAGAGCTCAGTGAATTTGTGCGTATGTATTGTGTTGATATGTGTTAAGTGTTATATGTATTGCTTGTTTAATTGCCTGTGTACTCACTAAGCAGTGGTGCTTACCCGTTTCAGTGTTTATGTTGTAGGTTGAGGTTTGGCTAGCGACATGTGGATAGAAAGTTTATGTGAAGTTAGTGATGTGGATATGGAGCATGCTTGTGGTTAGAATATGCTTCTTTCTTTTGAATTGATGTTTTGATACTCAATTGTGTAAATCGCCCGAACAATGAGTTTTTGAATTAAATGTGTTGGTCAATGTATAGTAGTTGACTTTGAAAGTCAAACTGGGATATGGTGTCAAGTGTATGTGGTTGTCAAGTGTATGAAGTCATATGATTGGTTTGGTTTGGGTCAAAGTGGTGAAAAGTGATTTAGTGTCGAATTTGATTGGGTGGTCAAATGTGAAGTTGACAAATAGTCAACAACGTTGTATTGGTCAAACATGAGTGGGATTGGGTGGTGTTTTGGTGGAAATGTGGTCGAATTATCAAACGGGTCAGAAAGGGTCAAAATGGGCATGAAATGGGTCAAAGGAGTTAAATCGGGTTAGAATGTATCTATGTGGATTTGGTCAAGGGTGTAGACTTGTTTTGATATGTTGATAATGTGTTCAAAAAGCCAGAAGCTAAAACCAAGTGGTTTGGAATATAGAGTGTTCATCAAAATGGGTTAAAATGGTCAAAAAGTGGTTATACGTCCGTTTTCTCGTAAAACATGTATTTTAAAAAAGTGTAAAAAGGGAAACCTTTATTTTGGCATTGAGGAGGAGCCTGTAAAATTTGGTGGTCTAACTCTCAACGAGTTAAAAGTTATGCGGGTTTGAATTTCGTATTTTGGTAATAAGGAGTGCATGTCTGATTACTGAATCACAGTGTTAAATTACTGGATCAAAGTATTAAAAAATTCACCGAATCAAAGTGTTAACTTTACTGAATCAAGGAGTAAATGGAGTAAAACAAAAAAAAATGGTTTTGTTTTCGGGGCGTTTCAACAACCACGATGAATTACATAATAATAATATTTGAATTATTATTACACCTCCATCACCAACGGGCCACACTTATTTACAAAAATGATTACAAACGTATAAACAAATACTTGGACATTTTCTAGTTGAGTGGACAACTAGCAAGGGTGATCCTTCATGACATCAACTTACTTACTTGCTTACAACCTTGTGCGTTTCGGACGCCAGAAGGTTGCAGGGCTCGGAGAACCAACTTACGGAATTACATTCAACACTACGGACTTACATCCGGGATACTTATTCGCTTACACAAAACTATAATACTTGCTAGACTCAGGTGAGTCTTACGGCCCCATTTTTACCGTTTTCTACTTTGGGGTGAGATATTTGCTACCATTTTATGTATGAACACAAGTACTGAACTGTTTACACTACTTTTACACGTATTACATGAGTTACTTTTATCCATTGAAAGCCTCCTATCATAAGTTGTTAGTTATGGACTTAAGCGCGATTACTAGTAAATGGATCCATTTGGGATTGACAATCCCTGCCTGGGGTGGTAGAGCCACCACGGATTACACCGTAGAAACATGTATATTAGTATTTGTTACATATGAGTGTTTGGATAGCACTCACGGGGGTACGTGATACTGTACTTGATTGTACCATTCACACTACACTGTTAAGCTTCAACTTATGAGCTCATTGTAACTGTGTTGACGTACTGATTTACTCACTATGCTCGAGGTCATTACTGGTACTTACTTGTGGTTCATAAATGATTTACTTTACTAAACCTGTAAGATTCACCAACCTTTTGGTTGACACTTTTTAGCATCTATCTCAGGTTTACCGCAGCAGTAGGGCTGCACACCCATAGGACTGGTAGCTCGAGTCGCATGCATACAAACTTGTGGAGATTCTTTTGCATTACTTTTTGTATATCATTTATGTATTAGAATCTCTAGGAACTATTTTCAAACTCGAAGCTTGTTACTCTACTTTAACAATGTAATACTTTTGTACTATTGTACGACGTTGCATATAGATGTCGTTTGCTTTACTTTGGTGCTTGATTATTGATTAGTAACAGCCAAGGCTTGCTTCCGCGCAACATTAAATTTGGGGGTGTTACAGATTGGTATCAGAGCCTAAGGTTATAGTGAACTAGGTTGCATTTAGTGGGCCTAGACTATGACTGTTAGGCAGTATCTCCCTATTAGGTATGACTAGTTCAGGAATTACATCATACGACTTTAATTTAACATAGCCTGATCAACTATGTACAATTAAGGAAAGTTGATGTGAGGTCTAAAATGGTTATGTTGAACAGGGATACACTAGTTGACTTTGATCACTAGAGAAACAGGACCATTACTTGACTGTGCTAGACACATTAGGCTCTATTATATTATTATGTGATTAATATGCATATAGGCCTCACTATACTCATTATTTTTGCCACAGAATTGGCAAACACTCCTACTGAAACACCACCTACTTCGTCACGTTCTCATCAACCGAGATCACAAAACCCACGGATTTCTAGGAGGACCACTATGTCACCTCGAACAAACCCCTATTCTGTACCAGCTTTAGCCGCTAGGCTAAACCACCATGAGCGACGATTTTGCGAAATGGACATAGAGCTTGTTGATGCATATTAGGTTGTTTGTCAGTTGGTCTATCGAGTTGTAATAAGTGTCATTAGTTGTATAGTGAAATATATAGTTTTTGTTATATGTGACACTTAAGTTTTAGGTTAGGCGTCACTTGCCTTAGTGACGCATAGCGTCACTTAGGTAAGTGACGCATGAAGGCGGCCACATGCGACACTTCCACAAGTGACGCATGTCGGCTGACTTTTAGTATAAATACAAACCTACGGGTTTCCGGCTAGGGTTGACGAAACCCTAGCACCATTTGTCGACTAAACATATCTGTAATCGTTCCCAATTCATAATACAAGCTGATATCTTCGTTGATTACATTTGTTTCGGTTTATGTTCATTAGTAATACATGCAATTGATTGATTCCGCCTTTCAATTGTAGTCAATTGTCATCTAGATCCACGTCAAAGGGCACTCTCAACTGGTATCAGAGCCTTTAGGTGATAATATTGACGTTTAGAAGGTGTTTTGGGTTGATTTCGGTTTTGTTTGAATCAAGATTCGAGATTACATACGGATTTTGGGTTGCTAAGGTGATATACAGTCGATACTCTTCATCATTTACAGGTTTCGTCCATTAGGGTTCAAGGAATTTTCGTTAGGTTTACGAAATTTCGATTTTTTTTAGGGTTTTGGGATTTTACAGCCGTTTTGCGACCCTCGATCCGTCACTTGGACGCGTCACTTACAGCGGCACTACCTAATCCCAAATTAGGGTTATACCGTCACTTGAACGCGTCACTTGAAGTGTCATTTGAGGTTTATACGACACTTAACTTAAGTTCCGTTAACTTTAATCCACCGTCACTTCCGTGCGTCACTGTTGCACGTCACTTAACTATCAAGCGTCACTTCCGTTAGTGACGCCTGCTTGATTTGTTGCGTCACTATCGTTAGTGACGCCTTTTGATTTACTGCGTCACTTTTACTAGTGACGCCTATTTGTTTTAGCACGTCACTCAAGTGCGTCTCTTGAGTGCGTCACTCGTCTGATTGAGCGACACTTACTTACAGTGTCATCAGTCACTTCATCCGTCACTTGAGAGCGTCACTTACCTAGTGACGCTAGTCGTTGCGACACTTCAGTGCGTCACTTACTAAGTGACGCTTTCAGTACTAATATTTTTTCAAGCTTTTGTTTTTGAGTGAAGTTTCAGGTATATCTTCAATGGCTGGTGTTGCTGATAAAGAAGATATCAGAGGAATTAGGGATATGTTAAAACAGAATCACGATGTTGGTTCTAATAATAAACCTCCGTTGTTTTCGGCTGACATGGATTACGCATATTGGCGTGATCGATTTGAACAGTATATAAACTTCCACTGTCCAGAGCTATGGGGTCCACTCAAAGAAAAATATGTAGCTCCCTTAGCCGAAGGAATCTTTCCCCATATTGCTCCGAACAAGCTCTACAAATCTATGACTCCGGAAGAAAAGAAAGACTATGATACTGAGAAAAAGGCACATGCGGCTATTTGTATGTGCCTAACCAAAGACGTATTAAGACTGTTCAAATCACATGACACCGCATACGAACTTTGGAAAGCTATCGAAACTAGATGTGGTGAAAATCAAAGATATAAAGAAGCTAAGCTAGAACTGATAAAGAAACAGTATGATCTGTTTGATTCTCTACCAAATGAAACGGCTTCTGGAGTTTTTACTAGATACTCACAGTTGGTGAGTGAGTTGACAGAGGGAGGTTATAATTTTCCTCCACTTGAAGTAAATAAGAAGCTTTTGGATGTCTTGCCTAGTTCATGGGATGTTAAGGTACAGCTTCTTAAGGAAAGTCAAGAATTAGCTACCATGAAACTGGATAAGCTAATTGGTATTCTTCAAGCTCATGCGATGGAGATGAAGAAGAGAGAATGCAAGCCGGGCGGTTTTGTTCAAGACCCGTCCTTATATGGAGGTAAAGTCAGCACTGGCAAGACTTATGGTGGAATGGCTTTTGTCTCTTCTACGAGCTCTCCACTTCAAGCTCCATTGTATTCTACTGGTGCTCCTCATCCAGTATATGCTTCTGGACCCTCACAGGGGTCACAACAGCAGGTTTCTGTCTCTCCTGCTATTCAAGAGCAGGCTGCCATCTATACAGCCTTTCTAAGCTCTTATAAGGATTTGGTTTCGCAACCAAATGCTACTTTGGAACTGGCCAAAGAAGATTATGCTCAACTTGACGATGATGATCTTGAGCAGATGGATTTGAACTGGAACATTGCTATGATATCCAGGCGTGTTCAGAAATTCTTGCAACGAACTGGTCGCAAGAGTTTGGAGGGAGATGGCAAAACCAGCTTCGGTTTTGATAAAAGCAAAGTGCGATGTTACAATTGTCAAAATCTGGGACACTTTGCGAGAGAATGTGAGAAGCCTAAGGTTCCTCCGTCTGGTTTCACAAAGCCTGATGCTCCTAGAACTCCGGAGAAGGATCAAGTGAAACAAGCAAAAGCTGATGCACTTGTTGTTTTTGAGTCAACCAGCACAGATTGGAGTATGTATGCTGAGAATTATCAGCAGTGTCTCATGGCTCACATTTCAAATGAGGTACGCAATGAACCTGAAGAACCTTTGAACTGTATCTCATGCATTAAGTTAACTGAATCCTTAAGGTGCTTTCAGGTAGACAACGTAGAATTAAGGAAAAAGGTCGAAAAACTTAGTGAATCAAATAAATACCTAAAAGTAAATGAACAATTATATGATAAGAAAATAGAGGCTTATCAACAGGACACGCTTAGGTATAAATCTAAAGTTTTTAGTCAATAGGATGCTATTGATAGTTATCTTGTTGAAATAGACCGTTTGAGAAAGGAACATTCTGATCTTAAAGATGAATATGATAAATATAAAAGTAAGATTCTAGGTTCCTCCTCGTCTACTGTTGCCTTTAATGAAATTCTTAACAAGCAAATGACAGATCACAAAACAAAGACGGGACTAGGTTATAATGTAGTCCCGCCTCCTACTGAATACTGTCCTATGCCTGTTAAGGAAGGCACCAAAGAGATTCCGGTTGACTATGCATTGTTATACGGGGTCAAATCTAAGGGTAATAAAGTTAACAAACAGGTGAAGGAGAAAACTAAATGGACAGAGTATCCCTCACCTCAGTTTGTTAAATCGGAATGTGAATCTCCAGTTAGTAATGAGGAGATTGTTGAGATTGAGGATATTACCGATGAGGGGTATCCTGAGTTTAAAAAGAATGTTGAAGTAAAAGCTGAAAAGGTGTCAAAGGTTGAACCTACAATTAAGGTTCAACCTAACAAAGAAAAAATTAAGGTTTTAAAATCAAAATCTCAAACTTTACAGTCACCTGTAAAGATTTTGCAAAATAAACCTTCTACTTCAACCTCTCAACCTAAACAGGAAACTTCTAAGACGTGCACGAAATGTGCATGTTCTAGAAACGTTTCTTCAACCCCGGTGATAAATCCTCAGCCTCAACCAGCTGTTGAGACTAGAGCATGTTTTTACTGCAAGAGACAAGGACATCTAATTCGTGAATGTCCCAAATTGTCTCATCAGAATTACGGGAGAGAAATGCCTAGGACATCTGTTTTTCGAAATTCATTTTCAAGATCTCCTCCTAGGCGTTACTCTGTCTCTCCCATACTTGCTGTAAAACCGAGTAATGTTGGGCAAAAACCTTTGCCAAAACAAGAGCCTGACATTACTCCAAAGCCAAATTCCCAACCATCCAAGGTTTGGAAAAGAAAAGAGTCTACGTTGGACTCTAGTGTCATCAATAATAACACATCAGATACAAATTCTGATTTGTTTAAAAATAAAGTCTTATCTGATGTGATTATTGTTGATGACTGTGGTCGACCTAAGTCTGTAAAGGCTTGGGTCACCGTTTCTCACTAATCTCCTACTTTATGTGTTGCAGCAGTCAGAACGCGTTAAAGACAGTGAATGGTTTGTAGATAGTGGCTGTTCGCGACACATGACGGGCGATGTGTCCCTTTTGACGGATGTTAAACCACATTCTGGAGGACACGTTGCATTTGCTGGAGATACGGGAGGAACCATTTCGGGTAGAGGAACGCTAACTAACGGGAAAGTTAGCTTCGAGAATGTGAAGTATGTGGCTCAACTGACCCACAACTTGCTGAGCGTTTCACAAGTATGTGATAAGGATTATACAACAGCGTTCACAAAGACGGAATGTGTGATTTTGAAGCCGGGTTTCGTTATCCCCGAGGAATGGGTGCTTTTAAGGGCACCACGGAGAAACGACACCTACGTTATGAATATGCGAACCGTGGAGACTAAAGATGAGTATACATGTCTCCTTTCGAAGGCTTCAGAAAAGGAATCACTATTGTGGCATCGACGAATGGGACACATCCATTTTCGTAAGATGAACTTCTTGATAAACAATGATTTGGTAAATGGATTCCCTAAACAGTCATTCGCGCTAAAAGATGACTGCATCGCCTGCCATAAAGGGAAACTTCATAAGAAACCCCACAAGCCAAAATTAGTGAATTCCATTGCGGCACCATTGGAGTTATTGCATATGGACTTATTTGTTCCTATTTCTACCAAGAGCATCGGTGGGAAATCTTATTGCTTAGTAGTCACCGATGACTACTCGAGATTTTCATGGGTGTATTTTCTGGTGTATCTGTTAGATAAGTTGGCAAACTTATGCAACTTAAAGGTGAAAAGACTGCGAAGTGACAACGGGACTGAATTCAAGAACTCTACTCTTGAGTTATACTGTGCCACGAAAGGCATTGACCATCAGTTCAGTGCCCCTCGAACTCCTCAACAGAACGGAGTTGCTGAGCGTAAAAATAGGACTATTATCGAGACAGCTCGGACTATGCTGGCCGATTCTAAGCTTCCTATAATCTTTTGGGCAGAAGCAGTCAGTACTACTTGCTATGTTTTGAACCGCGTGCTCACGATTAAGAAGAAGAATAAGACATGTTATGAACTCTTCAACAACCGTAAGCCCACTTTGCAGTTTTTGGAACCTTTCGGGTGTCCGTGTTTGATTATGATCTCCAAAGACAAGGTCTCGAAGTTTGGAGCTAAAGCCGTTGAAGGAATCTTCCTTGGATATTCAGTCAACTCTCCGAATAAACGAGTCTACATCAAATCAACTCACCAGGTGGAAGAGCATTTTGAGGTGAAATGCTTGCGATACACAGATCCTCCTCAAGGAACAGGTCCTAAATGGTTATTTAATTACAAGGACGTGTTCAATTCGTTCGACATACCCGAAGGACATGATGACGAGGATGAGATAGTTACTTTGCTTCATGGTATAAGTCTGTGTCAAGATACTTCTACATTAAAACCAGCATCTCCACCTACACCAACACCCACTCCATCACCTCCAACACCTAATATAACACCCACACCACTTCCTACTGTTCCACCTTCGGATGTTCCTTCGACTTCAGGAACGACTAATGCACCAGAACATCCAGATGATCCCAACATGCCACCATTAGAGGAAGACGAGGAAGAAGAAGAAATGGTCCATTCTCACCTGTTCTATAATGAAGATGATACGGAACCTCCTGTGCAACTGGAAAGTCCTACTGCTCCTGCAACTAACACTGTTCCCGTCACTGAAGGGGACATGAATAATTTGGAGTTAGTACTTGCACCCGATCGAATCCCAGTCACACGTGTACACAGGGATCACCCCATCAATAACATCATCGGTGATCCTGATGCTGCTGTTCAAACAAGGCACCAAGTGCAGCAAAATCCGAATCAGGAAATGTTGAATTTGGTCGCCCGGATAAATTCCTGTCATTTATCCCAAATTGAACCGAAGAAAGTTGATGAGGCCTTAAAAGATCCATCTTGGGTAGAGGCTATGCAAGAAGAGTTGCAGCAGTTCAACAAGCTGCACGTGTGGGATATAGTTCCATTACCCAAAGGTGCTCATTTAACTGGCACTCGATGGGTGTTTCGCAATAAGATGGATGATAGGGGTATTGTAATTCGGAATAAAGCCCGTTTGGTCGTTCAAGGATTCAGTCAGATTGAAGGTTTGGATTATGATGAAGTCTTCGCTCCTGTGGTAAGACTTGAGTCCATTCGGATCTTCCTTTCATTTGCGTCTTACAAAGAGTTTCGCGTTCACCAACTCGATGTTAAGAGCGCATTTTTATATGGGAAAGTGGACACTGATGTCTACGTGAAACAGCCTCCTGGCTTTGAAGACCCTGAGCATCCAGAATACGTCTGCAAGTTAAACAAGGCGTTATATGGTCTTCATCAAGCCCCGCGATTATGGTATGAGAGGCTTACTACTCATTTAGTTAAGCATGGATTTGTTCGTGGGAATATCGACAGTACTCTGTTCATTCGCAAAGGACGGACTGGCGATCGAGAGGATATGCTACTCGTGCAGGTGTATGTGGACGACATTATTTTTGGCTCTACAAATGAAGCGATGTGCAAGCACTTTGAGGAGATCATGAAATCTGAGTTTGAGATGAGTGCGATGGGGGAGCTCAAATTCTTTTTAGGTGTACAAGTTGAGCAGTCTCCAAAAGGTATTTATATTCATCAGTCAAAGTATGTCAAAGACATATTGACTCGATATGATCTGCTCAATTGTAAAACCTATGGGACTCCCATCGAGCTTAATCACAATCTCAGACTTGCTGAAGATGAAGAAGATTGCAAAGAAAAGGACTATCGATCAATGATAGGTTCTTTGATGTACTTGACTGCTTCTCGACCGGATATTGTGTTTGCGGTATCTGTATGCTCTCGCTTTCAAGCCAAACCAAAGGTGTCTCATATGAGGGCAGTAAAGCGAATCTTTGGTTATCTCAAACATAGACCCAATCTTGGTCTATGGTATTCAAATGAGAAATCCTTCGCTCTTTTTGCCTATTCGGATTCAGATCATGGCGGATGCAGCATAGACAAGTAGTCAACCACTGGTGGATGTCAATTCCTAGGAACTCGACTAGTTTCGTGGCAGTGCAAGAAACAGACTACAGTTTCTCTCTCCACTGCGGAAGCTGAGTACGTTGCTGCTGCGAGTTGCTGCTCTCAGGTTCTATGGATACAGCATCAACTGCGTGATTACGGGTTACTTCTTTCTATGACTCCTATTCACATTGATAATACTGCTGCCATTTCTATCACACGCAATCCCGTACATCACTCTAAGACTAAACACATTGAACTTAGGTTTCACTTTATACGAGATTGCTATGAAAAACACACCTGATAGACCTAGTCCAAATAGACACCTTAAAGCAGAATGCAGACCTTTTCACTAAAGCCTTTACGCGTACTCGATTTGACGAACTAATCAACATGATTGGTTTAAGATTCTTTGTCGCTAAAAAGTAATTTGTGACTTGGATTGTTTTTAAAGTAATGTTTCATCAAAAAAAAGAAAAAAGAAAAAAGAAAAAATGCAACCAATGCAACAGCCACTCTTTATACTTTCTAGTATTAAAGAAATGCAAGGTTGCTACATTTTAAAAATAGACGTTGAAGTTGTGTCTGTAAACAACTTAGGATATGATAGTACATCGGGTGACATGCATAAAAATGGAAATTTAAGGTTTATCTTGGATGTGTCAGTAGATTTATCTGACGTATTGAAAACAGTTTTTATAAACATTGTCTTCATCATACGATTTATTAGTAGGCATGTTATGCAAAACTCTTTGAGAAGTCTTAAGAAGCCTAATCATTAATTGTCTATTTCAAGTGGTACACCATCATTAGATGTATGAAAAAAGTCTTAAATTCTTACTTATACTAGGCATGCTTTCATGAAAGATGTTTATTTGATATCATTTAGGGGTATATATTGACAGTTTCCTCTGTTATACGTAAGTATAGACCTGGCTTATGTTAATATATATTTTAAAATTAAGCAAACACAAGTCAAAGTACTTGAAAAGTCTTTAAAATTAAGATACCTTACAAGGTCGCCAAAATGGTTTGACCAAGTCTGGTTTTGCTTAAACCTGAATCAAGCTATGTCGCTCTGTTGTACGTAAGTACAGACCTGTCACCGCTGACTAGATTCTTAAAATTGATTTTCTTATATTCTATCTGTAAATGGAAACATGGTCTATGTCTTAAGTTAAGATGTATATCTATGGTGGGAACCACAGCGAAATGCACATACCAACAATAATAAAATACCTCCTAGGTGTGAGTGTAACATGTTTAAGTGGACAAATATACTAATAATCGTTTTGAAATAATTTTTATAAAAAGTGTTTTTAGTATGTCAAGTAAATTTAAAGAGGACAAATATACTGATGATCGAAATAACACTTAACGTTCCTAATAAATGTATGTTATTCCGATATGATCCCTAACCAGATTATATCAACTCCGTCACCAAAAAGAATGTGTTAATTTTCTAGTTGTAAATTTACATTCCTATATGTACTTTTATTTTATCTAAGTTAGTTTTATTTTAGATTTTATCCAAGTTACAGTTACATTTTCAAATTTGAGTACCGAAATCACAACGCGAAAATCGATAAAATCGCCAATTTTTCACTAAAAGTGAACTGCGCGTCACTTTCATATGTGACGCTGCCAGTGACGCATACGATTTTGCGTCACTCATTTTAGTGACGCAGTAAGTGCCGGGGTAAGCTACGCAATAAGTTCCGGGTTGAGTGACGCATACTAGGGTCGGTGTATAAATACCCCTTCCCCACGACACTCAACTTCACCACTTTTCAAAGTACTATAGCGTCACTTGCTCTGATATACCGACACTTATACTGTCTCTGCGTCACTTCGCCTGAGCGTTTTTCTTCGATCGATTCGTGCTTTCTGCGGCTTTCTCGTGCATTCCTGTGATTTCTCTCTTGTTCCTCTCATTCACACGAACCTTTTGGTACTTATTTTAACCATTATACTTCGATATATATGCTGTTATTTGATTTACGGTTACGGGTTTGGGTTTAACTTTGAAATCGTTCGATTAAACATTTGATTTGTTAATGTTTTCGTGTAATAAAGGGTGTGTAATACTCGTTTTTACCATGCGCACACCCTGGTAACTTTGATTTCAAAAACCCCCAATTTTGAAATCTGGGTATGAACAGTGACACGATGATCTTCATCGTTGCGTCACTTCGTGCGTCACTTACCTCAAGTGACGCTATTTGGTAATTTTGAACGCCCATACCGTCACTCGACAAGTGACGCTTACTCTTGCGTCACTTCTTAAGTGACTCGTGTAGTGACGCATATACTTGCTTTAATTGTTCAGACCGTCACTCCTCCTAGTGACGCCTCTAAATGCGTCACTTCCCCAAGTGACTGTCTAAGTGACGCCTATTTCTATACGTCACTTATACCGTCACTTCTTAAGTGACTCCCTTAGGATACCGTCACTATGCTAACTGTCGCATGTTCTTCACCCGTCACTTCTTAAGTGTCGTATACTTTTAATCACTAAATACAAACGTCACTTACATCAGTGACGCTTGATAGCGTCACTTACCCTAAGTGACGCTATACTTTAATTTTAATTTTAAACACTGTATACTACGACACTTCCTTAGTGACGGTAGTGGCCATGCGTCACTTACCATAAGTGACGCCTAAAGTCAAAATTCGTTTTTTAACCTATCTGTGTTCGGGCTAACTCTATAACGATTTCGGTTATTTTTCTTTGTATTTTAGCTTACAGATGGCTGAACTTCAGAACTATTACCGCCATACCAACACCCGACACAATATTACGGCTTTTCTTGAGTCTACGCATGCAAATTCGGCGCCTTTTAGGCCAATGATCGAGTTCTTACGCAGGTCAAGGATTCATTATGCGATTACTGCATCGACTCCGGTTTACATGAACCAAATCGAGGAGTTCTATGATCATGCAGTGATCAGGGTTCAGGGTGATGTTCCCAGGATTGTATCAACTATGTTCGGGGAGGAAATTGAGATCACAGAGAATTCTATTCGTCGAGTTCTCCAGTTTACCGACAACTCTACAATGCCCACCATCTTCCCAACTACATTTATCTATGGGGGACTTCAGAGGATGGGTTATTCGGCAAACCAGCTCTCCGATTTCAGGAAACAGTACCTCTGCCGGGTTTGGAGGTATCTGTGTCATATTGTGATCGTTTGTTTATCTCCGAGGAAGGGGGGATATGATGCTGCGAGTCATCTTACTTTATCTCTCATGTTGGCCCTCATCTACAACAAACCGTATAACTTCAACGGTTATATTTTCGGCAACATGGTTGAGAACATACGAGCTAGAAAGGATAAATGGCTGCAGTATCCTCGGTTTGTACAGCTTTTGTTGAACGACCTGAATCTTGATATAGCTCCAGATCAGCGATCCCTTCTGGTGCCGACACCGATGCTTCTTCGAGTCTTCAACAACTGCAAGCTCGCGCCAAAGGGTGAGCAAGTATTGGCTGATCGTGACTTTTTCGGGCACATAGTGAACGAAAACTATGTTGCGCCATGAGATGATGGTTTCGAGGATGATGTCGTGCCTCCGGTCAACGAGGATGACTTAGTTGATACCGATATCGCTCAAGACTTAGAGGATATCGATCGTGTTGTTCGGGTTGAGGCCGATTCTGATGACGGTGGGCCCACACCACCCGATTCTGAGGGTGATGTGCCACCACAATCTGCTTTTGACGGTATTCAGCTTGCTGATCCTCGACGCTTTCAGCATATACTGAGATGGATCTCTGCTAGCAGGGTCCATGTCCCGAGGAATCCGGGCAAACGTCCTGCTGGGTCTTCACCCTCTTATGCCGATTTACCTCTCCGTAGACGCCAGCGGACGACAGTGGTCATTGAGGAACCAACATCTCAGCGACAACAACCACCGCCACCGTCTGACATGCTGTCTCTTCAGATGGTTTTGGCTCAGATGGAGCTTTTGGCGAAAAGGTTTGATGATCAGAAGGCTATTATTGAAGCTTAAGCCTCTCAGATCAAGGAATTGGAAGCTAAAGCTGCTACGGTTGACACTCTACAGCTTCAAGTGACGAATCTGTCATCTAGGTTGTTAGAGCTGGAATCCGTTACAAATGTTTCGGGGGAGGTAGGTCCTAGTGAGTTAGAAACATATGTAACTCCTTCCCCGGAACCAGAAAATGTACTTCCTTCTACTATTAATGAAAACATATCTTTGGATTACTTCGTTGAGGTTCAAGGTCAGGCAAGACCGATTGCTGTGGATTACTCATATGTAGATCTTACATTTCTGCAAAATATGATGAATGATAATACACCGATACCTGAGGAAGATGTGATAAATGATTCTGTGGCAGAGGATTATCTCTTTGAAGGAAATGATGAAGTTGAGGTTGAGGGGGAGTAGCTTCAAAGTGATGAATGTTACGACGATGCTCCTATTATCGAATCGGATTCTTCAGAAGATGAATTAGGTCATGATTCTGAAACAGAGACCAATGAGCAATCAGCTTCTACAGCTCAATCTTCAATGATAAAGCCTGACATAGTGCTCAAACCTATAGTTGAGGTACCCGTCACGTGTAAGTTTTACAAAGTCAGAACTGATTACACGGGTTTGATAAAAAGCTGGAAGTTTGATGAGAATAATTCGGTATTCATGATTAAAAGGAGTGATGGCATTCAGTACTTCAACTTAAAGTTTTATAAATTAAGTACTTTGCCAAAATGTGAGCTTCAGAGATTATCTCAGATACCCTTGATCAACCGTGCTCGAGATTCACGAGCTGATTTCTTTCAAGTGGTTATTCGTCAGGAGATTAACAGCAAGAAGTATAATCTGATTAAACCGACATTGGGTATGAGATATAAGTTTAAGAAGAAGTTGGATCCGGTTACACGACAACCAATTGTAAGGATGATCTATCCACCAGCAAAATGCTTACAGAAGATACCTTTAGAGATCATTCCTTTGGACTTTTTGAATAGGTTGTTATACTGGGAATATGACGATATTACTGGTGAAGCTGTGATTGTTTTTATTCCAAAATCAGAACCTGCTACGGATTCGGGGTCTTTAGATGCAGATTTGTAGATTGAAGAGAAAATAGCATGGGATGCTGTTCAACCTAAAAAGAGGTCTACTTGGGGTCTGAAAAGAAATAGATTTTGTGTATTTGACCCTCTGAGTTTGATTAATCTTTCGGAACAAGATATGAAAAGACTACATCAGAACAAGATTCAGTTCAAAGAGAGAGATAGAGCCGAAGCTATCAAATTTCAGAAGATTATCGATATCTGCGTAGCCAATGGAGTACACGCTGGTGGTGTATTTCCTGCTGGCTGGAAATAATTAAAGACTCAAAGATTTTGAAGTTTTTGAAGACCAAGTTGAAGATACGGGGGAGTTTGTTGATGCATATTAGGTTGTCTGTCAGTTGGTCTATCGAGTTGTAATAAGTGTCGTTAGTTGTATAGTGAAATATATAGTTTTTGTTATATGCGACACTTAAGTTTTAGGTTAGGCGTCACTTGCCTTAGTGACGCATAGCGTCACTTAGGTAAGTGACGCATGAAGGCGGCCACATGCGACACTTCCACAAGTGACGCATGTCGGCTGACTTTTAGTATAAATACAAACCTACGGGTTTCCGGCTAGGGTTGACGAAACCCTAGCACCATTTGTCGACTAAACATATCTGTAATCATTCCCAATTCATAATACAAGCTGATATCTTCGTTGATTACATTTGTTTCGGTTTATGTTCATTAGTAATACATGCAATTGATTGATTCCGCCTTTCAATTGTAGTCAATTGTCATCTAGATCCACGTCAAAGGGCATTCTCAGAGCTGCAGGAGACTCGTGAGAACTAGAGACTCACAGCCTTGAACGTATCAACCAAGTCTCCGAAGATCACGAGAACACTGTGGATAACATGGACACACTTCACGACTAGCTGCGAGAAACTATCGAAACCATGGGAACTATTCACAACCAAGTGATCAGTAACCAAAATGAAATCTCTGATCTGCATTCAAGGCTCCAAGAATGCGAGACGCGTCTACGGGAAACCGAGGATGCTCTTAGAATGGTTAGCAGGCTTGCAGAATCTATTGACCATCTAACTTCTCTATTGTCACAACTCAACCTACATCAAGATTAGTACAGTGGTTATCATGTAACCTATTAGCTAGCTTGTAAACTCTTGTAACCCGACCGGATGTAATGTTTCCGACATCTTTTGTAGACTCTAGATTCTGTAATCTTTTGGAACTCATGTATTGTACAGAATCTAATCTTACTATCTAATGAATTATGACTATCGCTTCGTGCTGTTGTATATTACCACCTTATATATACTTACGCATGTGATATATCATAACCTTGTGCAAACATCTTACCGACCTCTTCCCTTTGACATACAGCATTATGCCACCTTGACGACACACGTACGATGATGTTGAATTCGCCCAACTGATTGCTCAAACAGTGACGCAGGCCATAGCTGCTCGGCCGCACTTGGGCAGTGAGGACTCCACTGTAAATGGACCTCCAATACGGCCTTGCTCCTACAAAGATTTCCTAAATTGTAAACCTTTAAATTTTAAAGGTACTGAAGGGGCCATAGGATTGATTAGATGGGCCGAGAAAATGGAATCAGCTTTCCCGAGGACTGCAAGGTTAAGTATGCCACCTGCACTTTCCTTGAAGGTGCTTGGACTTGGTGGAACGCCTATGCTCAAGCAGTGGGCATTGACATTGCATACCAAATTCCTTGGGAGGATCTGAAGAAAAAGCTTAGTGATGAGTATTGTCCATATGAGGAACTCCAGCGTCTGGAAGAGGAGTTCTGGCATTTGACGGTTCAGGGAACCGATATCATTGGTTATACCACTAGGTTTCAACAGCTTGCTCTCCTCTGTCCATCTATGGTTAATCCTGAGCGCAAGCGTATTCAGAGGTACATTCGTGGACTCCCAGAGAGTATCCAGGGGAACGTGGCCTTGTCCAAACCAGCTGACATTCATAGTGCCATTCGTATGGCGCATGAACTTATGGCCATGGTTGTTAGCCGTGAAGCACCCATCCCATCCACTGGCAACAACAACAAGAGGAAGTGGTATGGGAACTCTGGCAACCAGAATCAAAACCAACAAGCATCTAAGAAACCTGAAACCATCAAAGCCTACACCTCTAGTGCTGATAACAAGAAGGAATACCAAGGGGACAAATCCTACTGTTCTAGGTGCCAACTTCATCATAATGGTTCTTTCCCTTGTAGCAAGTGCAAGCGATTATGGCACTTTGCTAAAGACTGCAGGACCAACACTGCCAATACCAACACCAAACCCAACACTCCCAGAACCTGTTATGAATGTGGAGTTACTGGACATTTCAGAAGTGACTGCCCCAAATTGAAGAACAAGAAAAAGGACAACATCAACAACGCTCGGGGCAAAGCTTTTGTACTTAATGCTGGGGATGCCCGCCAAGACCCGAATGTGGTCACGGGTACGTTCCTTCTCAATAATTTGACTGCTTCTGTGTTATTTGATACTGATGCTGATAGGAGTTTCATTTCTGAAGAGTTTTGTTCACTACTTGACACCACACCTGTTGCCTTAGATTCTAAGTACATAGTAGAGTTGGCAAATGGTAAACTTATTGAGGCCAACAGTGTAATACCTAACTGCACCTTAAACTTAGCTGATGAGCTGTTCTCTATTGACCTTATGCCTGTTGAGATCGGCAGCTTCGACATCATTGTTGGTATGGATTGGCTATCCAAACACCGTGCCGAAATCATCTGTTTTGAGAAAATTGTTCGTATCCCTCTAGCCACCGGTGGAACTCTAGTCATACAAGGGGAGACCGGTGGGACGAGACTGAATATCATTTCGTGTAAAGTTTACGCCTCACGCGCCTACTTCCAAGTCTTTAAGTAAATTACCTAAATGCCCTTACTATTAAAATCCTTCTTATTGTATTGGTAATTGATTATTAAGGGTATTTATGTCATTCAACCTTTAAGGGTTAGTATTAGTAGACGTAATTACCAAATGTGGTAAAAAGATAAACTATTTTTACTCTTGATATACACAATTTCACAATAACATATTTATATACAATATTATAAAAATGTTATAAAAACGTATTTATATAAACAAATATGATAAGAAGATAAATTATATTTTTAATCGGTACACAACTTAACAATAACCTATTTTTATTTACACACACACAAACAAAAGTATGAAAATCTTATACTTATAATAAGTAGAATTATGCCGTATATCGTACATTTGACTATTAACCTTAGGACAATGTCACATACATATATATGCTGAAATGACGAATTACATAACACCCTAAGTTCAATAGTGGCGTGTGTGATACCGCAATTACTGTCGTATATAGTACATTTGACTATTAACCTTGGGGCAATGTCACATACAAATGCCGAAATGATGAATTACATAACACCCGGCCGTAAGTTCAATAGTGGCGTGTGTGATACCGCAACTGCCGTATATCGTACATTTGACTATTAACCTTAGGACAATGTCACATACATATGCCGAAATGACAAATTACATAACACCCTAAGTTCAATAGTGGCGTTTGTGATACCGCAACTGCCGTATATCGTACAGTTGACTATTAACCTTAGGGCAATGTCACATACATATGCCGAAATGATGAATTACATAACACCCTAAGTTCAATAGTGGCGTGTGTGATACCGCAACTGCCGTATATCGTACATTTGACTATTAACCTTAGGGCAATGTCACATACATATGCCGAAATGACGAATTACATAACACCCTAAGTTCAATAGTGGCGTGTGTGATACCGCAACTGCCGTATATCGTACATTTGACTATTAACCTTAGGGCAATGTCACATACATATGCCGAAATGATGAATTACATAACACCCTAAGTTCAATAGTGGCGTGTGTGATACCACAACTGCCGTATATCGTACATTTGACTATTAACCTTAGGGCAATGTCACATACATATGCCGAAATGACGAATTACATATAATTTGCATATAATATTTCACAAATGGTTTTTTGTTCATTCTGCTTTGATTAATTTATTTATTATTAGTTGAGGTTACATTTATATAATAATTTATTTACCACACACCCACCAAACATGATACATATAGCTACTTAAAAGAACCATTAAACATAGGGGTGTTCAAAAAATTCCAAAACCGAAAAACCGATCCGAAAACCGGTAGAATCGAACCGAATTTCGGTTAACCGAACCGACTTTTTTTCGTTTTTCGGTTTCGGTTAACCGAACCGAGTTTTTTTCGGTTTTTCGATTTCGATTTCGGTTCATGATTTTGAGATGGACGTTATAAACGGTTAACCTAAAAAACCGAAAACTTTATATATAGTTTTAAATATATGTATATATAGTGTACATATTATATTTATATATAAATATTTACACTTTTATTTTGATAAAATTATTTTTATTTCTATTTCACTCATTTTAATGTAATTTACTAGTTAAATTTTAGCCTAATATGGTAATTACTTCTACTAAGTTTCTAATTATATTGAAATGATTTACGTACGTATAACATAAATACACAATTATAAAGAGTAAAATGGTTATCGTTTGATACTTCTATTATCAAAGTATTTTAAATATAGTGAACATTGAAAAATAAATATTTATATGTGTGTTATTAATTACCTTTTAAGTAAGTATTAATTAATTAACGGTTCATTTGGTTAACCGATTACCCGAACCGAAAAATGGTTAACCGATTGCCGATTAACCGATTTTTTCGGTTTCGGTTTAGGTTCAAAAATATTACAAACCGAGACTCCGGTCCGAGTCTCCGGTTAACCGTCCACGAACACCCCTAAATTTAAACACACCATTAAATGAAACTTAGTTCATAACAAGAACAAGTATAACTACACACAACATCACTACAACACCAATTAAAAGTGCAAACACTTGGTCAAACATCTTCAATTTTGACTTCATGAGAGCCAACTCTTCAACCATCTTCATCAACACCATCTTTGAGTCTGAATCTTCTTCCGTTTCATTCCTGATGGACTTGTTTTTGCATTTCATTCTTAATTGATACATAATCTTCCTGTAATACTCTGGAAGCTCCGAATCAAGAAAGCGATATCTTGTGCAAAAACTGGTTTTAACCTAAATCACAACAAAATAACAAATTTAAAGCATTTTTGAGTCAATATTTAACCTAATAGCATCATCAATTGCAGATACCAACAACAATTAAAAAATAAGGTTAAAACTAACATCTGGGCATTTTACAAATCTGCGTGCCGGGTTGATCTCAGTCCATGATGTGCGAACATACATCTTGGCTCCGCAATGACAGTAATAAAATTGTGGTTCCAAAACTTGATTTTGAGAAGATGATGATGACGCCATATTACAGGGAGAAAAAGGAGAGGGAATTAAATGGGGATGGTAATGGAGAGAAATATCAACTGTACGATGTAAAGGAATGGGGAAGAAAGGGGATTAAAAAGGTGGGTAGGAAAGGAAATTACCTAAATACCCTCATGTGTGATACCGGTAGTGCCATATATCATACATTTCACTATTAAACTTAGGTTAAAGTCACATAAAGACGTAAATCTGTTAAAGACGTAGAATCTGTTCAATCAAATTCATTTGGTTTAGTACGACGAATCTGTTAAAGACGTAAAAAATGAAACGATAAAAATTTTTATCGAAAAAGTTAATAGACAACAAGCAGGCCCGGCCCCGAGAATTCAAAGGCCCATTGCAAAAATAAAAAAGGGCCCTTTATACACAAATATATATATGAATATATAATAAATAATATAAATAAAAAGTTGTATCATTACTGTAAAGCTATTATAAGCATAATAATATCAAAACAAGAGTAACAAAGTCTCATACCGAAAAAAAATCAAATTTACTATTTATATAGTGCGGCCCTTCTAGACATTCTTGGAAGCAAAATTGTCAACCAACTCTTTTTCTCTTTTTCTCCTTTTACTCTTTTCAGATCCGGATAGAGATTTCGGAGGCATAGTTTTCTGTTATTAGAACAATATAATTAAACAATATGTGACAAATGTCTAAAGATATATTCCTTTAAAGTTCATAATTATTTACTAAACAACTTACGAAAAAAATATATATAAAACTCAAATCGCCTAAATCTTATTTTAGGTTGAATAATAAAATCAAATAAAATATTAATAATCAATTCAATGCTAACAATTTAAACTCGGATAAAAAATTGTACGTAAATCAACCATAACTATACGCAATGTGTTCAAGAATTACCAAAGTTTATAAAATGTGTTTAATGATAACTAAAGTTTATAAAAATGTTCAAAATGATGAATCCTTATGGTTAATCGAATTCGTTTTCCGTTTAGTGCCATATAATCATATATCATTAATTACATTAACAGTGGCTACGCCATGCTTTCCACTAACAGTGGCTACAATATACTTAGCACAATATACTAACAGTGGTAAGCACTTCCACACTTAGCCATATCAGCTCAAATCCCAACAATCTCCCCCTAAACTTAATCAATCTGGAATTGCATTAAGTTTCTTCATTCAGCCTCAGATTCTTTAGAAGATTTGGACCCTTTCTTGCTTGATTCTACCCTCTTGTTGTACTAAATCATGATTTTATAGATTATATCCTTTCCTTTATCAGTTTTGATAGCTACAAGTAACTTTCTTTCAATTAGCTGTTTCAACAGTGATTGGCTCAGAACATAATCTCTTTCTTCCAACATATAGATGTATTTACCATTCCTCAGTCGTATGCAATGAACTCCTGCTCTAGCAAAATGTCTCTAATTAGTAACAGCTTCAATACCCAAAAATAGTTCACCATACTGTTCTGGTTCAAACATCATTCTTAACCATTCCCATACGTGTCTTTCAATATGAATATTCACAAGCTTCATATCCTTTTCCATTCCAACTCTATACATATCATACACATCCATTTTCTTTACTTTTCTCAAAATATCACCCATAGACTTATGAAAACTCACATCTCCATTTCTTCTTTTAATTCTGAGTTCATAAGACACAGTGTTTGACTCTATGAACATTCCTTGCCATTCAACAATATCTGAGAGATCTTCATCATTAAGATTTGTATTTTCATTCCTATCTCTCTTTTCAACCATCATCTCTTCTAAGATTTCTTCATCTCTATCCAAATCATATATCTGATCATCAGAGTCTTGAATCATTTGAAATGACCTTCTATGACTTGCAACTTTTAATCTCAACTCTTCAGCCTTTTGGGCTTCGATTTTCTTTTGTTCAAGCTCCTCCTCAATCTGTTGATACCTTAATTTCAGCCTTCTCTGTATCTCTTCATCCTCTCTCCTTTTCTTTTCAATTCTTTCTCTTGCCTCAGGATTAACAATTGGATTGTTATCCCACAATTCCTGCAATTGCTCTAATGTCATTCTCCTCAACTTCATTGTAGAATATCTATCTCCTCTTAACTTGCAAACCAATTGATTTTTCAATTCACCTCTTGTTGGTTTCTTAGCTTTCCTCTTAGCTTCTTTCTCTTCAGCATCCTTCTTTCTGATCCTATCAATTGCAACTTGCAGAGGGTTACCCTTGGTCTTTTCAACATAAGCATCATATATAATGTCATCCTCTACTTTCAAACCCTTTGACTTCATTTTTGCATACACTCTGCTAGCTTCTCTGCTCATCTTCACAATTCTTCTAGATGGTAGCAAAACATCTACTGCCTCAGATTCAGATGCAGATTTCTGTATAGGTACTGACCTCTGAATAGGTGGCTTGGAATCAGGTTTAGGCACACTACTAGGTTCATTGATTTTAAATGGTACTTCAGGTTTCCTGGCAGTGGTTGATTTTGTAGCAGTGGGTGGTTGTGGTATATCAACAGTGGGTTGATTTATAACAGTAGGTTGAAGTTCTGGTTCTTTGGTAGCAGGGGCTTGAGGTTCTGTTGGAACAGTGGTAGTGGGTGTTGTAGCAGTGGTAGGTTCAGTTGGTATAACAGTGGTAGGTTTACTACTAGCCCTTTTAAGTGCTTCAATTCTACTAGCTTTAGCACTTGCATATGGTATTGATTTCTTTCTTCCCATTGTCATCTTAGGCTCTGTTCTAACCTTTGACTCCCCCTCAGCCTCTGCATCATCTCCATCACCTTCCACCTTCTCAGTTTCAACACTACCTTCATCTACATTCTTTGGTTGATCAACATTTTCAACACTTTCAACATCCTTAGGCTGCACATCATCCATATTGACCTCAGGTGCCTTTGCAGTCTTCTCAGCCACATCATCATTCTGCACCACTTTTTCATCATTGCTTGCATCATTTCTGCCTTCATCATCATCATTATTCTCCCCCTTGTTGAAAGTGGTCTTAACCAGCAAAGCTTCAAGTGCAGCAAGCCTGTCTTTGAGATCCTCAATCACTTTTTGTTGCTCATCAATCTTAGCAGCCTGCTCTGCTATTTTCTCATCTTGAGCCCGATTGATTTGTTTCTCCTTCTTTAATTTCTCCCAAATTTTATCCACAGCTTCTGTCAGTTGTACATTCGTCAATTCAATGGTAGGTACATTTGACTGAGACACCTGCTGTGGTGGTACATTTGACTGAGACAAATGAGCAGTAGGAGCCTTACTTGCCTGTTTAACTTTCTTTTTCTTAGGCTTAGATGTGGTAGGCTGTTTGGTCACTTGTTTTCTCTTTTTACCCCCACTTGGTGTGTGTTCAGGCACAACTGGTTCTGCTGGCCTGTCACCAAGTGGTTCAGATGTAGTTGGTGGTACTACATCTGTGGTGGAAGGAGCAGGAAGCATTGTTGGAAACAATGCTGTTTCCTTCCCTGAGAACTTCTTATTGGTATTTTTACTCATCTCTGTGAATGTTCTAGCAGAGAGAGTACCAACACCAATGACAACTTTTTGTGCAACCAAATCAGTAATTTGTTTGTTTAAAACAAGTTGCACAAATCTTGGATACATTATAAAAAGATCCTTTTTACCCTTTGTGATGTTTCTGATCATGCCATCAAGTATGTATTTGGAAAAATTATATTTCTGACCCTTAGCCAAACACACAAGAAAATAGGCTAATTGTGTTCCAAATTCATTGTAAGAAGTTCTCTTAGATGACAAGCAATGAAGAATTGTATGAATTAAAAATTTCCATTGTGGGCTAAAGAGTGATTTAAAAAATGTAAAACGTGTATAATCACCCTCATACCCCATTAATCTTAAATTATCAAACAATTCTGTGTCATCTAAGGAAGTTATACCTGTGGCATCATCAAGTAAAAGAACATCTCGTAAAATTTCCTTAGTAACCACCACTTTGGTTTCTTGAACCTTTGAAACCACTTGATTTACACCAGCAACCACTTCTAACCGTGCATTCTTCCAGAATTCATTCAGATGACCCCTTGACACCCTCGGAGATACTGTAAGCGCGTGATAAACATAACTAGCACGAAGAAAATCAACTATTTGAGTGAAATTCTGTGCAGATGGGGGTTTCATTAGAAAAGCGATCATATTGTGTTCTTCATGAACACTAAGGGTCAAATCAGATGAAGAAGAAGAAGCCATGATCGTCAAATTAATTGTAGAAGAAGAGACGGTTGTATTTTGAATTGTAGTTGCAGTGGTTAGATGAGAGCGTAATGAAAAATTGAAGTGTTTTAAGGTTATATACTGTTAGCAGTGCCAATCCCTAGAAAATAGAACTAACAGTGGCACTGTCAAGAATAACTGACAGTGGGAAGGTATGTAAAATACCTAACAGTGGCACTCCTCAACTCAGATTCCCTAATTACATTTATGAGATCCGAATTAATTCCCCTATCGAATTAATCAAGGCACTTCCTAAAATATTTCATACCCTAATCAATTACAGTACATAACACGTCGACACACCTAATTGGATTTTTCAAACCCTAAGTAATGGACAAGTCTTGGATGGGAACAAACAGGCTGGGCAGAATTTATAGAGACGGAGTAGAAGCATTTATTGATTATGCGGTAAACAACTTGAAGAAGATGAGTAACATCGACCCACAGGGTAATAATCCACATCTTCTAATCCCATGTCCATGTACCAAATGTTTAAACCATGTAGTTTGTAAAACGGAGGAAGTGCATTTCCATTTATTCAGCAATGGCATTGATCAAAACTACACACAATGGACTTATCATGGAGAGAAGGATGAGCCAATTGTTACAACAGAATATGGTGACAACCATATGGATTTTGATGCAGAACTCCCAACACATGCGAGTGAAACAGTGGAAATGGTTAATGCTACAAAAGATAATTTTGATGATGAGGATCCGGATGACCATGCCAAGCTTCTAGAACTGCTATCAGATGCAGAGAAGCCACTTTACAGTGGGTGTCCTGACTTCACAAATTTGTCAGCCATAGTTCACCTACTCAACTTAAAGAGTAAGTATGGATGTTCTGATCAATTCTTTACTGAACTGCTAGGATTGTTAAAAACGATGCTACCTGATGGTAACGAATTGCCGGAAAACACTTATCATGCAAAGAAAATTTTGAAATTGCTGGGATCAGGATACAAAAAGATAGATGTATGTATCAACAATTGCCTTCTTTACTGGAAAGAGGACAAGGAATTGACCGTGTGTCGTACCTGTGGGACATCAAGATGGAAGGTGGATAAGAAGACAAAAAAAGTGTATGAGAAGACTCCAGCAAACGTAATGTGGTACTTTCCAATAATACCAAGGCTTCAACGTCTCTTTAAGATAACAAGTATTTCAGAAGAATTAAGATGGCACGCGAGAAGGAGGAAAACAGATGGTGTGTTACGTCACCCGGCAGATTCACAGGCATGGCGAACCATAGATAACGAATTCCCTGAAATTGCAAACGATCCAAGGAATCTAAGGCTAGGAATATCTGCTGATGGTGTTGATTTCAACAGGGGAAATAGGCATCACAGTGTGTGGCCAGTTTTATCTGTCATCTACAACCTTCCTCCATGGTTGTGTATGAAAAGAAAGTTTATCATGCTATCTGTACTGATATCGGGATACCCGGGAAATGATATCGATGTTTTTTTAGAACCGTTGGTTGATGATCTATAACTCTTATTCAAGACAGGGGTCGATACATATGATGCTTCCACAAAGCAAATATTTAATCTACGTGCGGTGGTGTTATGGACAATAAATGATTACCCTGCACTTGGTCCTTTATGTGGCTGCCCAACCAGTGGATACAAAGGTTGTGTGGTATGTGGGAAAGATACATATTGTATTAGACTTCCTGCGTCATCCAAGCAGAGCTATGTAGGTCACAGAAGATATCTACCATATAACCATGTGTTCAGAAATCAAGAATTTGGCACGGCTCCAATTCCAATGACCGGTGAACAAATATACAACAAGGTAAAACATATTGAAAATAAGTGGGGACGCGTAAAACAAGCAAACCAAGTAGATGCCAGAGGCAGAGGTGGGAAGATCCAAAAGGAGAAGAGGAAAAGATCAGGAAAAGAATATGGTACTTCAAGCAAATCAAATGAACAGAATGGTGCGTATTGGAAGAAATTCAACATTTGGTATCGAAAGCTAAAGTATTGGAGGCACAGTGAAGTTCAACATTATATCGATTTCATGCATATAGAAAAGAATGTTGGTGAGAGTCTAGTCGGGACTTTGCTAAATGTACCGGGAAAGACGAAAGATGGAGAGAATGCTCGATTGGATCTTAAAGAGTTGGGAATAGACAAACCAGAGTTGTTTGTTAGGAAAGACGACCGAGAAATAACAGTAATACCACCAGCAGGTTACACGCTAACGAATGCCGAAAAGGACATCTTTTGTCAGACGTTATACAACATGAGGGTACCGCAAGGATATTGTTCTAATTTCTCTAGTTTAGTCAGCCTCACAGATAGGAAGCTCATCGGCCTTAAATCACATGACTATCACATGCTAATGCAGGAGTTTTTGCCCATTGCAATACCTTCGATAATGGACGAACCCACACGCAAGGCTATTATCAGGTTTTGCTTTTTCTTTAAATCTATATGTAGCAAAGAGATCATATTAGAGGAACTAGATAAGATGCAAGAAGAACTTTGTGTCACACTGTGCCTACTCGAAAAGTTCTTTCCCCCCTCTTTTTTTGATATTATGGTCCATTTGACTGTGCACCTAATTAGGGAGGTAAAATTATGTGGTCCTGTATGCTTTCAGTGGATGTATCCCTTCGAACGATGTATGAAGGTTATTAAGGGACATGTGCGAAACAGAAATAGACCAGAGGCATGCATTGCTGAGGAGACTATTGCAGAAGAAACAATAGAGTTTTTCGGAGAATATCAAAAATTCATGAAAACTATTGGTATCCCAAATGATACACATGAAACTGATGAAAACGAGGACGGAAAGCCACTGTCGGCTGGCAAATCAAGTGAAGTTTCTGCAGAACTCTTTCAGAAAGCACATTTGTATGTAATACTGAATACAGATGAGATTGTACCGTATATCGAGTAAGTATTAATTACTAACACATGTCTAGCTATTTCGTTACTTTAGTTAATGTTCTATCAAATATAATAACAAAATACCTTGTTCAGGCGACACAAGGAGGTTTTGGTAACACAAAACCCGGGTAAACGAAAAGCATGGCTGCAGAATGAGCACGTTAAATCTTTTGATAAGTGGTTACGCGAAGAGGTAATTGTTATTTAATCGTATATTATTTACTCCTTACAATTGTCCAGTTTTTACCAATTGGAGATCGACTTAATTAACTGTAGTTTCATTAACCAAAGTTACTACTATTAAGCCTGTTAGTATGTACTGTCAGAGTTGAAGAATAAAGTCAAACTAAAAGCTGGACAATTGTTTTTTCTATCACTATTTGTGTTTTGTTAATTCATTCAATTTCAAGCTCACATATATATATATACTTGTAATGAGATTCTGCAGGTTGAAAGAGAGTTAGCGATCTCCAAAGACAGTGTATCCGAAACCGTAAGGTGGATCTCATATGGACCACGAGCCAGCGTAGTGAAATACACTGCATATAACATCAATGGTTATACATTTCATACTAAATGTAGTGATGGCAGAGTTTACCAAAACAGTGGGGTTAGTGTTGAGACAGAAGATATTCACATATCCAAAGAAGTTGCAACCACTAGACGCACATTTTTTTATGGGGTTTTGCAAGAGATATGGGTACTGGATTACCGCTTCAGGCAACTTCCTCTTTTCAAATGTGATTGGGTTAACCGTAAAGATGGCGCGGTCCAACGCGATACTAATCTTGGTTATACATTGGTTGACCTGAATAATGTAGGCCACAAGGTTGATCCATTCGTGTTAGCCTCACAAGCACGACAAGTGTTTTATGTGAAAGACCAGCTAACTAGGAATTTATCTATTGTCCTGAAAGCACCTCCTAAGAATTACAGAGACAATATGATGAAATTGATGAGGAATTTAGCACGGTCATTCACCCGCACAATGATAACATATTGCCACGTGTGGATAAACGTGACTTGGGTAATGAATCACGAGATGATTACTTTCGAACCAACTAGAGTTTGGGTATTGTTATACCAAAGTCCAAGTGATCAACATATATGTAATGCTGGAACACTAGCTATATTAATTTTAGTACAGTAACCTTGTAAATTACCTTTTGAATATTTTATGGAATGATTACTTGTATCTTAATTTCTATGACTTCCATTTTTCTTAGTACATGCATTAACTTTGTAAATTACAACATAAATACTTACGGATAAATTTCATATATAACATCGTAACCAATAACTAATCACGGGCATATTACAATAACCATTTAATTTGACCATACCACTAAGTCTGCTTGCATATATTAAACCTTTTGGTCAAAATGACATTTATATTAAAAAACATTCTGAGAGTGGGGTTCAAACTTGGGTCCCAGCCAATACACCTACAAAGAAACACGTTAACCAATGCAGCTAAATGTTATATCTGTTAGAATTCCAATGCTTTTTAATATAACAATATACGTTAGATTTAGCCACACAAACAGCATTGAATGTGACTAATATCAAATTTAATGATAATCGTTTTTGCCCATTTTAGCTTTAAAAAATAGTCACAAGAATATTTAACAACGTGACTGTTGTGAATACATTGGTCACATATAATCACCCAAAATGTGGCCATAAACATCCTATTGGATACACATTTGTGATATGGTGTGGCTATTACCATGCCATATAGTCACATGATCGGGCAAGAAATTAGGGTGACTATACACATTACGTTTTGCTATTCTGAGTTTCTAACACACACTAAACTTTAGACACACATAATAACTTGTGACCATATGTACCTGACTTTGGCTACACTTAAATCATGTGTGACAAAATCGACTCTATACTTTAGTCACATAAACAATTCCTCCATGTGACCAATAGGGTCTCATGATTTAGCCACACAAACAACACTGAATGTGACTAATATAATATTTAATGATAATCGTTTTTGCCCATTTTCGCTTTAAAAAATAGTCACAAGAATATTTAACAACGTGACTGTTGTGAATACATTGGTCACATATAATCACCCAAAATGTGGCCATAAACATCCTTTTGGATACACATTTGTAATATGGTGTGGCTATTACCATGCCATATAGTCACATGATCGGGCTAGAAATTAGGGTGACTATACACATTACGTTTTTCCATTCTAAGTTTCTAACACACACTAAACTTTAGACACACATAATAACTTATGTGACCATATGTACCTGGCTTCGGCTACACTTAAATCATGTGTGACAAAATCGACTCTATGCTATAGTCACACAAACCATTACTCCATGTGACCAATAAGGTCTCATGATATAGCCACACAAACAACACTCAATGTGACTAATATCAAACTTAATGATAATCGTCTTTGCCCATTTTCGCTTTAAAAAATAGTCACATGAATATCTAAAAACGTGACTGTTGTGAATATATTGGTCACATATAATCACCTAACATGTGGCCATAAACGTCCTTTCGATACACATTTGTGATATGGTGTGGCTATTCTAATGCGATATAGTCACATGATCGGGCTAGAAATTAGTGTGACTAAACACATTACCTTTTGCCATTCTAACAGACACTAAACATATGGTCACATAATAACTTATGTGACCATATGTACCTGGATTTGGCTACACTTTAATCATGTGTGACAAAATCGACTCAATGCTTTAGTCACATAAACAATTACTCCATGTGACCATATAGTGGCGTTTGGTCACAGTGTTCAAGTGTGTGACAAGATTTGTCACGCGTTCCAACTTCATGTGTGACTAAATGAAATGCAAAAAAATTGCAGTTCCCTTTAGCCACATAAATCTTCGAAGGTGTGGCAAATACGTTTCAGAATGGTCACACGATTGGAGTTCATGTTTTGCTAAAGAATAACGTCCAGTTTTTTTTTGGCCCTTTGGTCACATAAATATTGGAATGTGTGACCGTTTCAAATAGACCATGTGTGACGAAAGCCCAAATTTGTACTAGTGTGGTAGCTCGATTCGAATGCATACAAACTTGTGGAGATTCTCTTGCATTACTTTTTTGTATATCAGTTATGTATTAGAATCTCTAGGAACTATTTTCGAACTCGAAGCTTGTTACTCTACTTTAACAATGTAATACTTTTGTATTATTGTACGACGTTGCATATAGATGTCGTTTGCTTTACTTTGGTGCTTGATTATTGATTAGTAACAGCCAAGGCTTGCTTCCGCGCAACATTAAATTTGGGGGTCTTACATACGTGCAACTAATTCCCTGAAAAACATAGTATAAGTCAATAACAAAGTTGAGTGAATTCACAGATTTTAAGTTTGCAAGTACAGTTCGTTAAACCAAATACGTTTATAAACAGTTGTTGCCATAATAGTTAAATAAAAGTTTTGTGGAATGTTATCCAAATATAGTTCGGTTGGGATGTTGCCCAAAATACAGTTTACGTGGAATGTTACCCAAAACACAGTTTCAAATACGTTGCTGGTCGTTCTCTAGCGTTTCCAAAACAGTAGCGATTGTTTTCCGGTCTAAAGACGCACCGGGTCGTTCTCCCGTCCAACTCGGCCAGTCGTTCTCTGGCACTAAACACTGCTGGTCGTTCTCCAGCGAAATACAGTACCGGTCGTTCTCCGGTCTAACACGCACGGGACGTTCTCCTGTCCAACTTGGCCAGTCGTTCTCTGGCACTAAAATACGTTGTTGTTCGTTCTCCAGCGTTTACATAAAAGTACCAGTCATTCTCCGATTTACCAAACAAAGTTTAACAAGTTTATAGTATGAAAATATTGTTTCATAAATACCAGTTTTGTGTAAGAGTTCAACAGTTTAAAGTACTCTAATTATTCGAGTAAAACAAGTATACAATCATGTAAGTAAAAACAGTTATGGCAATCAATAAAGCAGTTGACTATGTTTCTCACCCCAAGTTGAAAGCGGTAAAATTGTTAAAAGCGGGGCTGTGAACTCACCTGTTGAGTTAAGTAATGTGCGAGTGCTAGCAAAGGCTAAAGCCCAAGTATAGTCCGGAATCTCCTAACGCCCTAAACGTATGAGATTTAATGAGTACATCGATGTCTAGCTCGACCATCCATGCTAGTGTTTGTACAACCAAGTTATGTCCAAGATGTTCTTTAAGTGTTTACATTTGTATTTTGTAGTTGTGAAAATGTATACGACTCGTTGGTGATGGTTTGAAATCAAAATTTTAAAAGTATAATTATGTTTGTTTCATCGTGTTATAATAAAGTATGAAATTGTGTACGGGGGTCCGGGGGCAGCGCCCCTGGTAGCGGGGTCCGAGGGGCAGAGCCCTGGGCTGGGGTCGAGCTGCCAGGTCAGCTTGGAAAAATTTTATTTCTACTATATTGCTTTGGTGAAAATCGCATCTGGAAATTAAATTCGGGAAAATTGACTAAGGTTAGCTGCGGACTGAGATTGTGGTGCAAACTGAGTTCGCGATGCGAACTGAGTTCTGTTCGCATTGCAAGGTGGGCTGCGAACCGAGTTGGGCTAGCAGGGTAAATTCAGTTCGCATGTTTGACTTCGCAAGTCAAAGTTCGGTTCGCAGTCAACAGGTCAACTTCGCAAGTTCAATTCGCAAAGTCAGTTCGCATCTCAGTTCATCTCGCAAGCCAGCTCAGTTCGCAGGTCAGTTCGTGAGACTGGGTTCGCAACACGATCTGCGGACTGAGACGCATCTCAGCTCGCAGATGCAGTTGTTTGTGCAATTTCATTTTTAGAACGCATTTTAAATCGGTTTTTGGACATAATTTTTGTTGTTAGAACACTAATACATGGTATATCACTCATTATAATCACGAAATAACAAGGAAAAGTGGTGAAATCTTACCAAATTTAAGTGAAACCGAAAGTTAGGTGGGAGAAGAAAATGGTGGATCTTGAGCTTGGATCTTGAAGATGAGGTTGATGATACGTTTTGTTGTGTTGTGTCTCCGATTTGTTGTTGTTTTTGTTGATTTTTATGGTTGTTGTTAGTGTTGTTGTTGAAAATGAGAGAAAAAATAGAGAGATGTGGATGGTGATGAGATGAAAATGAAATAAAGAAATGGGTTTGGTGGGGGGTTGGGTAGGCCGGCCAAACAAAGAGGGGATGGGATTTTTGTCCCATTTTTGTGGTATTTTATCCGTGTTTGCTTACCCGATCGTTAAATGTTTTAATATTTTTAAATGATAATTTCTTAAATATGTTACCGAATATATATATATATATATATATATATATATATATATATATATATATATATATATATATATATATTTGAGATATTTTATATGAATAATTTAATTGAGTTATACTATTTTAACTTTGTTTTGTTTTTGTTTTACGGATGTGTTTCGAGTCATTTCAGTTTACGAAATAAATGTTACACGTTACCAAATACTTTGTAAATATTATCAACATAATATTTAATAAGCGTTAATGTTATTTAATAATTTCATTTTATTAAATAATTTTGTTCACCAACAGTCGTATATTTTTGTTGCGTTTGTTCCAATTGTTTCTACGTAGTTATACATGTCTCAAAATATGTAATACTACGCGTATTAACTAGTTGGGCTTTGCTAGACTTATCTTAAAATGTGTTGTGATCTCATTCTAAGTTAGGGAATTAGCCTAGAAATGCGTGCAAATTACGTTTATAATTTAGTCAAAAATGCGGGGTGTTACACTACTAGTTGTCATATTTGGTCCTTCAAGTTTCTTAATCATAACTTAACTTTTTAACCAACTAACTAACCCCCATTTCACAATATTTCTACATATTAGGTCCTTTCTCATAGAATATATCTTATAATTAAATACATTTGACTAAACTTACAATTTACGGATTTTAGGGTGTTATACATTGATTTATGTTAGATTGAGAAAGAAGAAAAAGTCAAATAATCCTAAAATTACGTCTTAAAACACATTTTAAATTATTTATTCACATTTATCGTTCAAATGTGAACATATATTTGTTATTTGAGTTTTTTTTATATAAATTTAAGATTTTTTTGACCTTTTTATTTATCAATTTAATGTACATCAATGTTCACATATGAATGAAGTTAATTACATGCGAACAAATACGTAAACTAATAGTTCTCACAAGTTCTCTACTTATAGATTTTAAAATTTAGATTTTATTCAAAGCATTTAAAAATATTAAAAAATTACACACATAGACCTTTTTAATGAAGAGTTAACAATCGTTAATGTAAATGACTATTTACACAAAAAGTTTCAAAAGAAATGGTGATCGGTGTAATTAATTTAGTCAAATGACCGCGAGTGAATTTTAGAGCAAAACATAAGGATGATTTATGTAATTTTCTAAAAAAAAAATAATAAACAAAAACTTTTGAGAAAATAATTTCTGGATGCTCTTATAATAATTAGTGTGTGACACCCGTCAAATTAGGACTAGTAATTAGTGCCTAATCAGTTATAATACATGTAATTAGTTCTGTGTTAGGCTAATTAATGTATCAAGTAATATATATATTGTTGAATATATACAATCATGCGATTTGATTAAATCGTACAAGTTTCAAACCGAATGTAATTCGGATCAATTAACACGGACGTTGGTGAACAATTTTATTAAATAATATGACATTATTTAATAACTCTATTTAATCCAAAATATTATTTAGGTGATATTTCAACTCAAATTCGTATCGTTCAAATAACAATTACGCAATTAAAATAATAAACGCGCGTACAACTGAAATAAAGTTAAAGTTACAATTTATATCCCAATTATTAAGTATTTGATGAAATACTTCATATATAATTTTGAATAAATATCCGTATTTTAAAACATATATTTAAACGTATAAAATAATTATTTAATGTTTAAACGAACGCCGCACGGAGCGCGAATACACGGAGTTAAAAAGTGGAGACCCACACTCCGGTGGGCCCCCACCGAAATCAGCCAAAAGGGGAGGGGATCCCACCCCACTCCCCATTTCTATCATCACCATCATCTCTATTCTCTCTCTCTCTTTCTTTTTCTCTCAAACACAAACACCACCACCACCATAAACAACCACCAATAACTACCACCAAACGGCCTTGAATCGTCACACTCATTTAGAAGAAAACGTTCCTCTCGTCATGATCTACATTTTCATCTTTCCGGATTTTCACGGCGTTAACTTCGTAAGTTTCCGACAAATCCCGACACCTCTCGTTTTCTATTGTTTTCAACTTATAATTGTTTGTCTAGGCTTAAAATGTCCATATAAGGGTTGGGTAAAAGATTTGGACCGAACGGTGGCCGGAAAACTCATTTTCGACACAAATTCCGGCCATCAGACCGTAACGTCGCTTTTGGACCAGACTTTATGCGACGTCAGCTACTACGTCGCAGAACCTCTCACAATGTCGCATGGTGCGACATCAACCTCAATGTCGCATTAAATTACCGACGTCGCACATAGCGACATCGACCCCTATGTCGCAAAGACCAACAACGTCGCACATAGTGACATCGACTTCAACGTCGCAGGAACCTACAACGTCGCGCATAGCGACATAACACCTAATGTCACATTAAATTGCGGATGTCGCCCTTAGCGACGCAATGATCAATGTCACACCCATGACCTGCGACATAACAGCCTACGTCGCACCTAGTGTCGCATGAAACAGAACCAAGAAAACACAAATTTTATTAAGTGTCGAGACCTAAAATTTTATCTCTCGATTTCACCCAAATTCGAGTCCAGATGCGTTTTTCACCAAAGCAATTTAGTAGAAATAAAAATTTTCCAAGCTGACCTGGCAGCTCGACCCCAGCCAGGGGCTCTGCCCCTTGGACCCCGCCAGGGGCTGCCGTCCCTTGGACCCCGCTACCAGGGGCGCTACCCCCGGACCTCCGTCATTAACGGGCTTCGCCCTTACCCTAGGGTCACAAGTAACAGTGTTACATCTAAACTTTCACACAAAGTGCTAAACTTGTATAATATCAAACACGAATGCGACATGACTTCTAAAACACATTGGAACTTACTTTTAAGTATAACACTTCAAAATCAGGAAAGTAATAATGAGAATATTTCAACAACCAATTCACCGACGGCCGTACACGTTTTCAAAACACAAGTCAAACAACCAAATCGTAGTAATTTGGACATTCTAAGTTGGACGAACAACTACAAGGGCAGTCTTTCGAGATGCCTACTCATGTTATAACCATTGTGTGTCTTGGACACCCTCAGGTTACAAGTCTTCGGACATCAATCCACCGCTAATCAATTCAAGTTTATTAATTTAAACACTCAAGGCTCAGGTGAGTCTCATGGCCCTTATTTTACTGCTTTTCAATCAGGGGTGTGATATTATTGCTCATTTTGTTTTACAAGTTGAACGCAAGTACCAATCAATCAAATACTACATGAGTTGTTTTCAACTAATCACTAAAGCCCTCCATAGCATAGTCTGGTAATACATCTGTAGCATGAATGTTAGTATAGGATTGACAATCCTCGTCCGGGTTAGCACGCACTAACTGGTCAAATGGACGTATTAGCATTTGGGAAGACGAGTGTAGATTAGGCACTCGTAGGAGGCAACTCAGTTGGGTTTCCTTAATTGGACCTGACACTCAAGTTAAGCTCAGACTATGTGCTCATGGATGTATAACTTTTATTTTGCTTAATTGCATTTTAAATTCAATTATATTATAAAATCTTGCGGTTCATACAAATATGCGTTGACATACAAACCTGTGAGCTCACCAGCCTTTCGCTAACCCATTTTAGCATGTATCACAGGTGACCAGCAGTAGGTTGGACAGCTCAATCAAGAACTATTAGCTCGAGTCAGCATGCAAACAATCAGAGATTTAGCTGCATTATTATATTTTGTATAGGTTAATTATGTACTTAAATCTCTCAATTTCAAACCGGGCTAATGTAAACAATATTTTGATGTAAACTTTTGTTTTATCAATATCAATGTAAAACGACGCATGTAGTGGTCGTTCATTATATCTTTTGTGCTGTGTATATTGATTAGTCGCGCCCTGACCTGAATCGCTTCCGCAACCCGAATTTGGGGGTGTGACAGATTGGTATCAGAGCCTAAGGTTATAGTGAAATAGGTTGCATTTAGTGGGCCTAGACTATGACCGTTAGGCAGTATTCCTTATTAAGTATGATTAGGTTCAGTGACTGCATTGTATTGGTTTAATTTAACATAGCCTGATCAACTATGTACAATTAAAAGAATATGATGTGAGATCTGAAAGGAGTCATGACTGAACAGGATACACTAGTTGACTCTGACCTCGAGAGAACCGGGACTGAAATATGTCTGTGTTAGACACTTTAGGCTATTATGTGATATATATATGCATAGATAGGCCTCTCTCACGCTCAATATCTTAGACTATATTATATATGTATTATATGAATATAGGCCTCATTCTTTCTAACGCTTTGTCTCAGAATGGCAAACACACCACCTAATTCGTCACGCTCTCATCCGTATGGATCGCGAAATCCAAGGGTAGCTAGGAGGAACACCAGGTTGCCTCGAGCTGACCCATACCCCATTCACTTCACTTTGTCAGATTTAGCCACTAGGCTACACCGACATGAGCAACGACTTGATACTATGGATATCGAACTCCAAGAAACCAACGAAAACTGGAGACTCACATCACTCGAACGTATCAATCAAGTCTCCGAAGACCACGAAAATACAATCGACCACATGGACACCCTTGACAACCGTCTGGGTGAAACCATCAGCACTATGGAGGTTGTCCACAACCAAGTGATTGGCAACCGAAATGAAATTTCTGTCCTACAATCAAGGCTGAACCAGTGCGAGACACGTCTAAGGGAAACCGAGGACGCCCTCCGAATGGTTAGCAGACTTGCAGAATCTGTGGACCATCTCACCACACTACTGCCACAACTCAATCTACGTCAGGATTAGCTTAGGCTGAACCTATACTTTATTATGCTTTCATAGGACCTATGTAATTCGACCGGATGTAACAATTCCCGGAACTTTTGTAAAACTTCTAAGTCTGTAGCTTTTGAAACTCATGATTTGGAATTGTCTGTAATCATTTAATATCGTAATATCAATCAGCAATTTCTCTCGACTATCTTACATTGTTAATTTTCACTGTGTGATGTTGTATATTACCGCTTAAATATATATACATCTATTGAATTATCATTCCGGTACAACTTCTCATATACCTCTTGTTTCTTTCTTGAAGAATCATGCCGCCAAAGAAGAAAAGTTACAGTGATGTCGAACTTGCTGCTATCGTATCTCGAGCAGCGGCCGATGCTTTGGCTTCTCGGGATTCACCTCGAAACTCCCAAAGTAATGAAGAAACCCCAGTCATTACCCCTGTCATCAAGCCTTGTTCCTACAAGGATTTTCTCAGCTGTAAACCACTTTACTTCAAAGGCACGGAAGGTGCCATTGGTCTGATCCGATAGATTGAACGTATGGAATCCGTCTTCAACCTCTGCAACTGTGCTGAGGAAAACAAGGTCAAATTCTCTGCCTACACCTTTCAGGAAGGTGCACTTACATGGTGGAACACCCACGCCAACTCTGTAGGCATCGAAATAGCAAACCAACTCCCCTGGGCTGAATTGAAGAAGAAGCTAAGGGAAAAATATTGCCCCGAAGAAGAACTGCATCGGTTGGAGGAAGAGTTCTGGCACCTGACTGTGCAGGGAACTGACATTGCTGGATATACCACCAAATTCCAGCAATTTGCACTGTTATGCCCGGGTTTGGTTGATCCGGAGGAGAAGAGCATCAAAAGATACATCCGCGGCCTCCCGGAAAATATCCAGGGGAACGTCGCTTCATCTAAGCCAACCATTACTGAAAGTGCTATCCGGCTAGCACATGAACTCATGGCAATGGTTGTCAGCCGTGAGAAATCCAATACATCCTCCTCCAACAACAACAAACGCAAACCTTCTGAACACCACAACAACCAGAACAAGAAATCCAACACCATCCAAGTTTACAACACCAACTCTGAACCCAAACGTGCTTACACTGGGGACAGGCCATATTGTTCCAAGTGCAACTACCACCACGACGGTCCATGCAGTACTCCCTACAACAACTGCAGGAGGTACGGGCACTTGACCCGAGATTGCCGAGCCCCCAAATCCAACAACACCACCTCTCACAACAATTCCAACCAACCCAAATCCTGCTTTGGGTGTGGAGAAACAGGACACTTCAAGAACGAATGTCCTAAAAACAAGAACAAGGGCAACAACAACAACAACGCAAGGGGAAGAGCGTTCGTACTCAATTCTGGGGATGCCCGTCAGGACCCAAATGTGGTCACGGGTATGTTCCTCCTCAACAACTTATCTGCTTCTATTCTGTTTGATACTGGTGCCGATAGAAGTTTTATTTCCGATGAGTTCTGCCCTCTACTTGATATTGCACCTATTGCTCTAGATGTTAAGTACACCGTAGAACTTGCAAATGGTAAACTCATAGAAACTGATAGTGTGATACCTAATTGCACTTTAAACCTGGCCAACGAAATCTTTTCAATCGATCTTATGCCTGTAAAAATTGGAAGTTTCGACGTCATCATTGGTATGGACTGGTTGTCCAAACACAGCGCTGAAATCATTTGTTACGATAAACTCGTTCGTATTCCTCTCGACGTCGGTAGAACCTTGGTCATACAGGGGGAGACCGGTGGGACGAGACTAAACATCATATCTTGCTTGAAAACTCGTAAATTCCTGAGAAAAGGCTATCCGGCAATCCTCGCACACATCATGGAGAAAAAGTCAGAGGAGAAGCGACTTGAGGATGTGCCCATCGTTCGAGACTTTCCAGAAGTTTTTCCCGAAGAACTTCCTGGTCTGCCACCGCCAAGACAGGTTGAATTCTCAATTGACCTCGTGCCAGGTGCTGCGCCTGTGGCCCGAGCACCATACCGATTAGCCCCAACCGAACTTCAGGAGTTGTCCACCCTGTTACAGGAACTCCTGGATAGAGGATTCATTCGACCGAGTTCTTCACCTTGGGGAGCTCCGGTCTTGTTCGTGAAAAAGAAAGACGGTTCTTTCCGAATGTGCATCGACTACCGAGAGTTGAACAAGCTAACCATTAAGAATCGGTATCCACTTACTCGCATCGATGACCTATTTGACCAACTTCAAGGGTCGAGTATTTATTCAAAGATCGATCTTCGGTCAGGCTATCATCAACTTCGAGTTCGCGACACCGACATCCCAAAAACTGCTTTCCGAACTCGTTACGGGCATTATGAATTTCAAGTGATGCCCTTCGGTTTAACAAACGCACCAGCTGTATTCATGGATCTTATGAATCGGGTGTGCAAGCCATACCTCGACAAGTTTGTCATTGTCTTCATCGACGACATTCTCATATACTCGCGAAACGAACAAGAACACGCGCAACACCTCAGAACCATCCTAGAGCTACTTAAACACGAAGAGCTTTACGCCAAATTCTCCAAGTGTGAGTTCTGGATACAATCCGTTCAATTCCTTGGACATGTTGTTAATAGTCAAGGAATCCATGTCGATCCATCGAAAATCGAGGCCATCAAGTGCTGGCAAGCACCAACATCTCCAACCGAAGTACGTCAATTCTTGGGTCTTGCCGGATACTATCGGCGATTCATCGAAAATTTCTCAAAAATAGCTCAACCACTCACAACCCTGACTCAGAAAGACAAAAAGTTCGATTGGACTAATAAACAAGAGTCAGCATTTCAACTTCTCAAACAAAAGCTTTGCAGTGCTCCGATTCTATCATTACCCGAAGGCACCGATGACTTCGTGGTATACTGTGATGCTTCTCACCAAGGTCTCGGTTGCGTGTTGATGCAACGGGATAAAGTTATTGCTTATGCTTCGCGACAACTCAAAATTCATGAAAAGAACTACACCACCCACGATCTCGAGCTAGGAGCTGTCGTCTTTGCCCTCAAAATATGGAGACACTACCTCTACGGCACTAAGTGCACAATCTTCACCGACCACAAAAGTCTCCAACACATCTTCGATCAAAAGGATCTCAACATGAGGCAACGTCGATGGGTCGAGTTGCTCACCGACTACGATTGTGAGATCAAATACCATCCGGGTAAGGCAAATGTTGTTGCCGATGCCCTCAGTCGAAAAGAACGAACGAAACCACTTCGGGTCCGAGCCCTCAGCATGACTATTCATAATTATCTAAACATTCAGATTCTCACTACTCAACTCGAAGCTCTGAAAACCGATAATATCAAAGACGAAGCCTTGCGAGGCATGGACAAACAATTCGAAATCAAGCCTAAGGGAATTAGGTATTTCTCAAACCGAATCTGGTTACCCAGTTTTGGAAACCTACGAGACTTGGTGATGGATGATGCTCACAAGTCCAAATATTCTATCCATCCTGGATCCGACAAAATGTATCATTGTTGGGAAAAACAATGATCAAACTTAATCTATAAATCTGATGAGTCAAAATGACTAAGTCTTTAGTTTGAGTCTGAAGAATAGTGTGTGTCTGAGTCTGAAGAACTATTCATAGTCTGAAGAAGAAAAGAAAGCATCAGTCGCAGACAGAAGCAAATGTGTGAATCAGACTCAAGTGGTATCAGATTCAAGTCAGAAGCTGAAGACTAAAACAAGATAAAGACAACAGCTGGAGCTGTTGAGGATTCGAATATAATTAGATTAAAATAGAAGATTTGTAATTATCTTGTTTCCACGTATATCGGTCTAGGTTGTTAGACTTGATATAGTTGTTGAGAATAAGTAGGATCTAGAATAGGTCAACTTATTCTGTGTATAAATAGGTTCAATAGGTTATCGTTTAATCTAATGAAACCATTGCACTTCACGATATATACTTGTTGAATAAAAGCTTATATATTCGACAATATTCATTATGTGTAGTTTCATACATTCATACTTAGATCAATATTATTGATATTAAACGTTGAATACTTAATTGCTAATTGATTAACCGATTACAAGTTTCTGGGTAACATATTGGGACCTAACAACTGGTATCAGAGCAAAATAAGATTTAATAGTTAATATTTAATCTTAAGGATCCAAAGTAATAACCCAGAAAAACATCATCAATGGCTAGTACTTCAATTCATCAACCAGTTATGGATGGTAAAGGTATTCCAATCTTTGGAGGGCATAACTTTGCTCATTGGAAACTTAAAGTAGAATGGTTTTTGTCTGGTGTTCATCAAGATATGCTTAAAGTTCTACATGAAGGACCAATCATTCCTACTACTCCTATTGCTGCTGTAAGAGAAGGAGATGTTATTGTTGTTCCTGCTAGAGTTGAAGAAAAAGCAAGACATCAATGGACTGATGAAGACAAAATCAAGTATAATCTTGATGCAAAGGCTAAAAGCATTATTGGTAATGCAGTTACTGAGGCAAATTTCTCTAAAATTGCTGGATGTAAAACAGCAAAAGAGATATGGGATACTCTTCTTGTATCTTATGAAGGAGTACAAGTGGTAAAAAGTCAGAAAAGGAAAAGTCTGATAAGAAAGTATGAAAACTTCTTTGCTGGTCCAAAAGAATCTTTATCAGAAATTCATACTAGATTTCAAATCCTTCTTCATGATCTTTCTGCAGTTGATGTTACTAAAAGTGATGCGGAAGTGGTACAAAAGTTTCTGGATATTCTTCCAGATTCTTTTTCTGAAGTAATCACTTCACTAATAGTAAGTGAAAAGATAGATGATTATAATCTATCAGGTTTGTTTGGTTTGCTCATGAATTTTGAAGAAAGCAAGGAAAGAAGGAAACTGGATACAAAGAGAATTGCTAAAGATCCAGATGCAGCTTTGGTAGTTACAGGTAAAAAGAATAAAGAAATTTATTCTAGGGCAAATTACTACTTGGAGAATGATAGTTCAGACTCTGAAGATGAGTCTGATGATGAGGAAAAGTCAATCAAAGTTGAGATAGCTTTTCTTGCTGAAAGGCTAGAGAAAAAGAAATTTGGAGGAGTTAAAAAGAAGAGCACTTTTGATCCAAAGAAAGCTACTTGTTATAGATGCAGTAAGGTTGGTCACATTGCTGCAGATTGCAAGGTTCAGACTGAGGAAACCAAGAAGATAGATCAAGTGGCAGATAGAGCAAAGAAGTACAGGCAAAAGTACTTGAATCTGAAGAAGGGTGGAAACAAGACTCAGTCTAAGAAGACTGAATCTAAAGCTTTGTATGTTGAAGATTGGTTGGATGAAGAGTTATCTTCAGATGATGAGGAGGTTGAAGATAAATGTTTGATGGTTGTTGTTGAAAATGAGAAGACTGAAAGTCAGTTTGAGGTTGATTTAAAAGAGGCTGAAAGGTTAAGTTACACTTCAGACTGGAACAAAGCATCTGCTTATAAGGTACAAAATTTTAAATCATATTTTGATAATGAAAAGAACAAGATGTTTGGATATCTTCTTATAGATTTGGAAACTAGTCTTCAAGAAAAGAATGATTTAAAGACTAAAATTTCACAACTAGAAGAAGAAGTCAAACAAAAAGTTGATTTCATTAATCAGAATGTAGAGCATGAAAGTGCCTTAGATGCACAAGTTAAAGCTTATAAAAAATTAGCCATTGAAAATAAAAGATTAATTGAAAGAGCTGATTATTTTGAAAAGGTTTATAAATCTTGGTGCATATCTTCTTTGAAAAATGCTGATTGTTGTTCAAAACAGATTCCAAAACAGGTTCAAGCTGTATTAGGTGAAGAATTTGATATTAAAGAGCATTTAAAGAGAGAATTTAATCCTGACATTCTTCCAAATACTTTTGGATATTTAATTGGTGATAAAACAGTTCTTACAAATGCTTTTGTTAGAGCTGAAAAACAAAAAGAGGTTGAATTAGTGTTTGAAACAGAATCTGATTCATCAGATTCTGAAAGTTCAGACTTTAACACATCAAATTCATATGAAAATAAGTGTTTGATGGTTGATCATGCTGATGAACCTAAAAAGGTTACACCAATAAAAAATATCATAAAAGAAAAAGTTCAAGCATCTACTTATAAAAATTCTTCAAAAGATTCAACTTTTCATAAATACATAAAATCTGAGTTGAACAACAAACCATTTAAGAAGAAGAATGTTAAGTCTGATGTGGCTTACAAAAAACAGCCAGTTAAGAAGAATAACAATGCTTAAAAGAAAGTTTTTGATAAACCTGATTCTAATTCTCTATTAATTAATAAATTGAGTAATCAATTAATTAAATTAACCAGTGAATTTAGAAATTTTGTTCAAAATTCTCAAAATCAAAAATCATTTCATAAACATTCATCAGATTATTCACCCAGATATAAATCAAAGAGTGTAAAGTTTTGTGGAAATTGCAAAATCAAAGGGCATGAGACTGATGAGTGTTATTGGAATGAGAGTTATAATGAACACAGGTTTATTAAGAAATCAAATAGGATGACTAACTATCATCCTAGAGGACCCACTCAACAGTGGGTTCCTAAGAGGAACTTATAAGTTTGGTTTGTCTTGTGCAGTCTGAAAAGAGATGGTATTTGGATAGTGGCTGCTCAAGACATATGACAGGTTGCAGGGCAAATCTGTCAGAGTATGTAGAAGAAGAAGGACCATCTGTAAAGTATGGAGATAATTCTGTGGCTAAAACAAAGGGTTATGGAGTGATTAAAGCTGGAAATGTGAAGTTTAAAAGGGTTGCTTATGTAGTGGGGCTGAAACACAATCTGCTAAGTGTAAGCCAGATCACTGATGATGATAATGAAGTAAGGTTTAGAAAGAAGGCTGGAATCATCTATGATCCAAATGGAAAACCACTACTGTTAGCAAAAAGGGAAAAAGATGTATATCTTTTAGATCTGAGTTCTGCAGATGAGGAAATTGAAACTTGCATATATTCTCAATCTGCACCTGAGCTGAATTGGTTGTGGCATAAAAGATTGTCACATCTGAATTTCAAGAACATCAATCTGCTGTCCAAAAATAAGCTGGTCAAAGGACTTCCTCAGCTTACTTATAAAAAGGACAAAATTTGTTCTGCATGTGTTCTTGGTAAACAGACCAAAACAAATTTTCCATCCAAGATGTTAAGTTCAATAAATAAACCTCTTCATATGCTTCATATGGATCTTTTTGGTCCTATAAGCACTGCAAGTTTGGCTGGAAAGAAGTATACTCTTGTGATTGTTGATGAGTATACTAGGTTTACTTGGGTAGTATTTCTGAAAACCAAAAGTGAAGCCCCTGAAGAGATTATAAAGCTACTCAAAAGAGAACAGTTGCAAAAGAGTCTACCTGTTAAACAGTTAAGAAGTGATCATGGAACAGAATTCAAGAATTCAACACTCATTGAATTTTGTGATTCAACTGGTATTTCTCAGAATTTTGCATCTGTTAGAACTCCACAACAAAATGGAGTTGTTGAAAGAAGGAACAGGACACTCATTGAAGCTGCAAGAACCATGTTAGTTCAAAACAAAGTTAAAATCTATTTTTGGGCTGAAGCAGTTAACACTGCATGTTATACTCAAAATAGATCAGTCATTGTTAAAAGACATGGTAAGACTTCATATGAGTTGTATCATCAAAAGGTGCCAACAGTACATTACTTTCATATATTTGGAAGTGTATGTTACATTTTAAATCAAAGAGATCAATTGTCAAAGATGGTTCCTAAATCTGATGAAGGAATATTTGTTGGATATTCAACTGTGTCCAAGGCATACAGAGTGTTTAACAACAGAAGAAGGATTGTTGAAGAAACAATAGATGCCACATTTGATGATAAGTCTGATGTACCTCAAACAAGTGAGACTGATGATGTAAATCTTGATACTCTCATTCAGACTAGCTTAGAGTCTGAAGGTATACCTTTTGTCAATCAAACTCAGACTCAAGAGTCTGATAGTGATGAAGATGATATCTTCAAATCTATTCAATCATCACCTGTAGAGCTAGAAGATGATCCAGATATGCCATCTTTGGAAGAAGATGATGTAAATTTGTCAACTACATCAGAGTCTGATGAAACTCAAGCTGGTTACACAGCTCATAAGGATCATCCTTTAGAAAATGTGATTGGTAGTGTTGAGTCTGGAGTGCTGACCAGAAATCAGGCTACAGCAAACTTTTGTTTCTTCACAAATTTCTTGTCATTAATAGAGCCTAAAAAGGCTGATGAAGCTTTAAAGGATGATGATTGGATTGAAGCTATACAGGAAGAGTTGACTGAGTTTGAGAGAAACAAAGTCTGGACACTTGTTCCAGCTCCTAAGGGCAAGATAATTATTGGTACAAAATGGGTATTCAGAAATAAGATGGATAAGGATGAAGTTATAATTAGAAACAAAGCTAGATTGGTAGCTCAAGGTTACAGGCAAGAGGAAGGCATAGACTATGATGAGACCTTTGCACCAGTAGCAAGAATTGAAGCAATCAGATTATATCTTTCTTATGCTGTGTTCAAGGATTTCAAAGTCTATCAGATGGATGTGAAGAGTGCATTTCTGAATGGAGACCTACAGGAAGAAGTTTATGTTAAACAACCTCCAGGTTTTATTAATGCTAAATATCCAAATCATGTATATAAATTGCAAAAAGCCTTGTATGGTCTGAAGCAAGCTCCTAGAGCCTGGTATGAAACCTTATCCTTGTATCTTCTTGAAAACAAATTTTCAAGAGGATCAATTGATAAAACTCTTTTCATTGAAAAGGATAAAGGTCATGTTTTACTAGTTCAGATCTATGTTGATGATATTATATTTGGGTCTACTAATGATAAGTTATGTACATGGTTTTCTGAGTTAATGTCTAAAAAGTATCAAATGTCAATGATGGGTGAAATGACATACTTTCTTGGACTGCAAGTCCAACAAAAGTCTGATGGCACTTTTATAAATCAGAGTAAGTATGTTCATCAATTATTAAAGAAATACTCATTTGATAACTGTTCTGTCATGAAAACTCCCATGAGTACATCTGAAAAGTTGCATAAAGATGAAGCAGATAAATCTGTTTGTCAATCAACTTACAGAGGTATGATTGGATCTTTGCTATACTTAACAGCAAGTAGACCTGATATAATGTTCTCAACATGTCTATGTGCAAGATACCAAGCAGATCCTAAAGAATCACATTTTAAAGCTGTCAAAAGAATCTTTAGGTATCTAAAAGGTACACCCAACCTGGGTCTTTGGTATCCCAAAGACTCTGGATTTGATCTAATTGGATATACAGATGCAGATTATGCAGGTTGTAAGTTGGACAGAAAGAGTACATCAGGTGGATGTCAATTGCTAGGTGGAAAGCTTGTGAGCTGGTCCAGTAAAAAGCAAAATTCTGTAGCTACATCCACAGCTGAGGCTGAATATGTGGCAGCAGGAAGTTGTTGTGCTCAATTGTTATGGATGCAGCATCAATTAGCAGACTATGACATCAAGCTGACCAAGACTCTAATTATGTGTGATAATCAGAGTGCCTTAGCAATCACAGAGAATCCAGTGTTTCATTCTAGAACCAAACACATAGAGATACGTCACCATTTTATAAGAGACTGTGTTGAAAAAGGAAAGGTGGTTCTAAAGTTTGTAAATTCAAATGAGCAAATAGCAGATATTTTTACAAAACCTTTGAATGAGGATCGATTTTATTATCTGCTAGGGTTGATGGGAATGTTAAATCCCTAAAACTACTCATTTTTCTGTAAAATTTATGTATGGGTCTGAAGTTTTTTTTTTTAATTTTTAATTTTTTTTTACTTCATTAGTTTACTTAATTGTTTAATTTTAATAAAAACAGAAAATCCAAAAAAAAATATTTTTTTTTTCTTTCTTTTCTATTTTTTATTTTTTTTGTCTGATTATGATAAGTCTGAAGCTTAACTAATAAGCCTTATGATTTGTCATAGTCTGATTGTCAGTTAAAACCTATTTAATTTCTATTATTTATGGTTTCAACGGCTACAGTAAATTGACGGAGAATTACCAAATGGTAATATTTGATAACAAATATCTTTTTGTGGGCCCCCGAGTTAACTAAAGCCCTACAAAAAGGGTAAAATATCTAATCCGTCATACATTCTACCCAATTCATCTTCAGATTTATTCGAAAACCCTAAACAATCACCATACTCTGTTCTTACTAAAATCAAGAATTATGGCTCCGTATGTTCCATATATTCTGAATTTCACGGATAATATGATTCTAGCAAAGCCGATTGTATCTGGGAAACAGGTTAAAGTATCATTGAACAATAAGATTGCATACTCTATCATTCCTACTCGACTAAAGAACAAAGGTTATGAGGATTTGATATTGTTCATGGAAAATCATCCGTTTTCTGAAGGGTTCTTTAGAACTACAGATCATATGTATCCAGGTATGCTAGCTGAGTTCTGGTATACATGTACATTCAATAGTAAGAATAGATCTATCACTGGTACATATAAAGATGGTGATTTAAAGATAACCATTACAGAGGATAATCTGCGTAGAGTACTTAGTTTTCCTGCCAGGAATAACTTTGTAGCACCTGCTACTGTAGAAGAAGCAAGACAATCATTCTTGATTGTAGGTCAAACTAAGGTAACAGGTACTATTAAGATGAATTGGTTTACCCCTAGGTGGAGATTTGTGCTGTCAAATATTTTGAGAAGTTTGGGTTCTAAGTCTGGAAGCTTAGATCAGATGAATGAATTGGAGATACAAGTGTTTCATGCATTTGTAACTGGAAGGGATGTTGATTTTGTCAAGCTATATTTTGATGATTTGATAGCTATGATTCAGAAAGATACCAGGGATAATAATGTACCATTTATTAGGTTTCTAAGTCTGATGTTTGAGGATGCAATGGGAGCTGCTAATTATGCTGAGATGAGACACATTTATAATGATGTTTCAGTTCCTGAATGTTCAGTAAAAATGTTTCATACTGAAATTCAAGAATCTGAAGTAGGATTAACTCCTGCTATGCAGCATTGGGTAGATTTGGGTAATCAAAGGAATGAGCATGTAGAGGCTGAAGATAGATTGAATCAGGCTGAGACTGAAGTAGCTTCTGAGTCTGATGAGGCTTCTAAATCTGAAAGGGTAGCTGAGTCTGCACCTGTTGAGACTCAGAAAGATGGTGTTGTAGGTGATGAGTTTGATGATAATTTGAAATTCAAGTCTGGTGAAACTTCAAGATCAAGGGTATTTCACTCAAGCTCATCATCAATGGACATGTCACCTCCCCATGGAGGCTCAGGTATGGTTTTTAACTTTGAAGATATGGATGATGTACAACCAACTCATCCTGACCAATCTTCACCCACACCTACTGAAGTATTAAACACTTCTGAGGCCAACCCTATGGATTCACCAATTCATATGGAGAAAACACCCATATCATCTCCCACAGCATATGCAGATTTACAAATAAATGAATCTGCAGGAGTTATTCCTTCTGGTATAGCTCCAAATGCTAATACTACATTTATTTCATCTCTGCTAGAGACTGAAGTGGATGTTAGTATAATAAAACCCAAGCCTATACCTGCTAGTTTAGGTAACTTGGAGTCCCACATTGCTGCTACTGTACAGACACATACAGTAAGCATTGAAGACGATGTCCCACTCCTGGACTAAAATACCCCCTTCTGTGCACAATCTGACTCTTCTTTACACCCCTCTGCACAGGCTGACAATGCATCTGTCAAATCACAGGCAGATGTACAGGCCTCAAACCCTTCTTCTTTTAGAGATCTCTCTCCTTTTCACCAGGAGAGATGTGAGAAAGAACCAACCAAGACTGCTAATGCATCTGTCATATCACAGGCAGGTGTACAGGTCACACACCAATCATCTCCCAAAGATCTCTTTTCTTATCAACAGGAAAGATGTGAGGGAGAACCAACCCAACCTACTACTACTCCACCTCAGTCTGAGACACCTGTGAGTCTGCAGAGCATCTATGATGCAATGAAGCAGATGCACAACAAGTTTGATGACAAGCTTGCTGGTGTGCAGTCCGATATTAATACAATTAAGAATAATATTTGTACCAGAAATGAGCTGGTGGAGGTAAAGGGGCAGATGTCTACATTGCTATCAGCTATAAGGACTTAAAGATCTGAAAGGGCAAATTTTGAACTGAAACACAATGTTTCATTTCAAAAGTTTGAACAAAAGTTAGCAAGTGTAGAAGCTGAAATTCAAAGGGTTGATGATCTGTTAAAGTCTGTTGATGGTTTACAGACTGATATTGCAGATCTAAAGAGATGAGATAAGGCTATCTTTGATGAAGTGGTTCATATGGATCCTCCTGATGATGTCAAAAAGGGGGAGAAAAGAAAAGGTTCACAGGCTGAGGGGGAGAAAAGCAAAAAGTCCAAGTATTATATTCCTGAGTCTGATAAAGACAAGTCAAAGGCTGAGGGGGAGTCTGAAATAAAAAGAACAAGAAAGAAGCTGATTGGTAAGAAAAAGCTTAGGTCAAAAGGTGCAAGCAGAGTTGAAGGTTGTAAAACTTTATCTGATCTAGAAGCTGAAGATGAAAGTGATAGTGATTCTGATGATCAACCAATTTCTTCAATCTTTTCAAAGATAGGGTCTAGTTCAAAGTCTGAAGCTGCTGCTACTAAAGAATCAATGTCTGAAAAACAGAAAGGGAAGAGGCCACAAGAACCTTCCAAGACAAAGACTCACACTGAGTCTGATTCTAAGAAAAAGCAAATTGAAAAGTTAACTGATATGGCAGTGGAGCATGAGATTGAACTACAAGCTGAAGAAGCTGGAATGACAAAAGAAGAATATTTAGCTAAGGTAAAGCATGATGCTGAGGTCAGAGAATCTGCTAGAATGCTGGCAGAGAATGTGAATAGACAGAGAATTTTGGCTATCAGGCTGAAAGACAACTTTTCAATGCAGAGGTTATTAAGCAGAATTGCAAGTGGTGCTATTTTTGATGATAATGGAATCATAAGAATAGATTATAAGCCTGTAAATGGAAAAAGATCATCTACTACATTGGAAAAGCTTTATTCTCTGGGATTTTAAGAATGGAAAGACATTGCTAGATTTATCAAGGTTATGGATGATAAAGTTGTGAAGGAAAAGGTTATGTCTGAGATAATCTTATTGGTTGAAGTTTCACATGATATGGGATACTTAGATGAATCTGATTATAAATCATTTTGTGTGGCTTTTAACATAAAAGTGAAGGATAGATTGATGGGCTTATATGATGAAGATCTGAATAACAGAACACACTCTGTTCCAGATGGTATTGTATTTAAAGAAAACACTTATGTGAAGACTGAACATCATGAAGGACTTCTGTACAAAGATAACAATGGGATTGAGTGTTTTCAGTCAGTAAATAGACTTCATGGAACTGATCATTATCATTTGTTTGCACTTCTGGAGTTATGCAAAGATAAGCAAAATCTGGAGTTTAGAAGAAGAGTAGTCAGATGTTTGTTTTATCATTTGAGTGAATTGTTGAAGATTCTAGAGCTGAAAAGCAAGTGTGAAAGAATCAGAAAAGAGCATAGAAAGTTTGAGAAAGATAAGCTGAATGAGGTTGAACTTGTTGAAAAAGGAAGAAAAGATGAAAGATGGAGAAATATGTATAAGTTTGATCCAAAAATGCTGTAATAGACTAGTATATGTATAAGACTTATTGATAAATATAAAAGTCTTTTTCAGTAGTTTATGTTATCTTGTTTATTGTATTTGTATGTGATTTTGACATCATCAGATAGGGGGAGATTGTTGGGAAAAACAATGATCAAACTTAATCTATAAATCTGATGAGTCAAAATGACTAAGTCTTTAGTTTGAGTCTGAAGAATAATGTGTGTCTGAGTCTGAAGAACTATTCATAGTCTGAAGAAGAAAAGAAAGCATCATTCGCAGACAGAAGCAAATGTGTGAATCAGACTTAAGTGGTATCAGATTCAAGTCAGAAGCTGAAGACTAAAACAAGATAAAGACAACAGCTGGAGCTGTTGAGGATTCGAAGATAATTAGATTAAAATAGAAGAGTTGTAATTATCTTGTTTCCACGTATATCGGTCTAGGTTGTTAGACTTGATATAGTTGTTGAGAATAAGTAGGATCTAGAATAGGTCAACTTATTCTGTGTATAAATAGGTTCAATAGGTTATCGTTTAATCTAATGAAACCATTGCACTTCACGATATATACTTGTTGAATAAAAGCTTATATATTCGACAATATTCATTGTGTGTAGTTTCATACATTCATACTTAGATCAATATTATTGATATTAAACGTTGAATACTTAATTGCTAATTGATTAAACCGATTACAAGTTTCCGGGTAACATATTGGGACCTAACAATCATGGCATCAAGGAATTCTATTGGTGGCCAAATATGAAAGCTGAAATCGCTACATACGTCAGCAAGTGTCTTACTTGCTCGAAAGTCAAGGCTGAATACCAAAAACTTTCTGGTTTACTCCAACAACCCAGCATTCCTGAATGGAAATGGGAACAAATTTCCATGGATTTCATAACCAAACTACCAAAGTCATCGAGCGGTTGCGATACCATTTGGGTGATCGTCGATCTTCTCACAAAATCTGCTCACTTCCTGGCTATCAAGGAAACCGACAAAATGGAACGCCTCACACAAATCTACATCAAAGAGGTTGTTTCTCGACACGGTGTTCCAATCTCGATTATCTCCGATAGGGATAGTCGTTTCACATCTCACTTTTGGCAATCACTTCAAAAATCATTGGGTACCCGTCTTGATATGAGTCCGCATACCATCCTCAAACCGATGGCCAAAGTGAGCGAACGATTCAAACCCAGGAAGACATGCTACGAGCTTGCGTAGTTGACTTCGGTGTAAACTGGGAAAAACACCTACCGTTGTGCGAGTTTTTGTATAACAACAGTTATCACACCAGCATAAAGGCTGCACCCTTCGAGGCACTTTACGGTCGTAAGTGCCGCTCACCGATTTGTTGGACCGAAGTGGGAGATAGTCAACTCACTAGTCCCGAACTCATTCACGAAACAACCGAGAAAATCTTCGAGATTCAAAACAAACTCAAAGCCGCACGTGATCGTCAGAAAAGTTATGCTGACGTGAGGCGCAAACCACTCGAATTCCAGGTTAATGATCGAGTACTACTCAAAGTTTCACCTTGGAAAGGTGTCATTCGTTTTGGAAAATGCGGTAAACTGAACCCAAGATACATTGGACCTTTTGAAATCCTCGAGAGGATCGGTCCAGTGGCATATCGATTGCAGATGCCATCCGAGCTCAGCAGCGTGCACCCCACTTTTCACATTTCAAACCTGAAAAAGTGTCTGTGTCTGATGAGACACTCATCATTCCACTCGATGAAATTCGTATTGAGGACAAGCTTCACTTTGTTGAAGAACCCGCAGAAATCATGGACCGTGAGGTTAAACAACTCAAACAAAGTCGTATTCCCATTGTCAAAGTCAGGTGGAATTCGCGGCGTGGGCCGGAATTCACCTGGGAGCGGGAGGACCAGATGCGACTCAAGTACCCTCAGTTATTCACTGAAGCTACTTCAAACACGACTACGAACTAAATTTCGAGACGAAATTCTTCTAACAGGGGGAGAATGTGACACCCGTCAAATTAGGACTAGTAATTAGTGCCTAATCAGTTATAATACATGTAATTAGTTCTGTGTTAGGCTAATTAATGTATCAAGTAATATATATATTGTTGAATATATACAATCATGCGATTTGATTAAATCGTACAAGTTTCAAACCGAATGTAATTCGGATCAATTAACACGGACGTTGGTGAACAATTTTATTAAATAATATGACATTATTTAATAACTCTATTTAATCCAAAATATTATTTAGGTGATATTTCAACTCAAATTCGTATCGTTCAAATAACAATTACGCAATTAAAATAATAAACGCGCGTACAACTGAAATAAAGTTAAAGTTACAATTTATATCCCAATTATTAAGTATTTGATGAAATACTTCATATATAATTTTGAATAAATATCCGTATTTTAAAACATATATTTAAACGTATAAAATAATTATTTAATGTTTAAACGAACGCCGCACGGAGCGCGAATACACGGAGTTAAAAAGTGGAGACCCACACTCCGGTGGGCCCCCACCGAAATCAGCCAAAAGGGGAGGGGATCCCACCCCACTCCCCATTTCTATCATCACCATCATCTCTATTCTCTCTCTCTCTTTCTTTTTCTCTCAAACACAAACACCACCACCACCATAAACAACCACCAATAACTACCACCAAACGGCCTTGAATCGTCACACTCATTTAGAAGAAAACGTTCCTCTCGTCACGATCTACATTTCCATCTTTCCGGATTTTCACGGCGTTAACTTCGTAAGTTTCCGACAAATCCCGACACCTCTCGTTTTCTATTGTTTTCAACTTATTATGTTTGTCTAGGCTTAAAATGTCCATATAAGGGTTGGGTAAAAGATTTGGACCGAACGGTGGCCGGAAAACTCATTTTCGACACAAATTCCGGCCATCAGACCGTAACGTCGCTTTTGGACCAGACTTTATGCGACGTCAGCTACTACGTCGCAGAACCTCTCACAATGTCGCATGGTGCGACATCAACCTCAATGTCGCATTAAATTGCCGACGTCGCACATAGCGACATCGACCCCTACGTCGCAAAGACCAACAACGTCGCACATAGCGACATCGACTTCAATGTCGCAGGAACCTACAACGTCGCGCATAGCAACATAACACCTAATGTCGCATTAAATTGCAGATGTCGCCCTTAGTGACGCAATGATCAATGTCGCACCCATGACCTGCGACATAACAGCCTACGTCGCACCTAGTGTCACATGAAACAGAACCAAGAAAACACAAATTTTATTAAGTGTCGAGACCTAAAATTTTATCACTCGATTTCACCCAAATTCGAGTCCAGATGCGTTTTTCACCAAAGCAATTTAGTAGAAATAAAAATTTTCCAAGCTGACCTGGCAGCTCGACCCCAGCCAGGGGCTCTGCCCCTTGGACCCCGCCAGGGGCTGCCATCCCTTGGACCCCGCTACCAGGGGCGCTACCCCCGGACCTCCGTCATTAACGGGCTTCGCCCTTACCCTAGGGTCACAAGTAACAGTGTTACATCTAAACTTTCACACAAAGTGCTAAACTTGTATAATATCAAACACGAATGCGACATGACTTCTAAAACACATTGGAACTTACTTTTAAGTATAACACTTCAAAATCAGGAAAGTAATAATAAGATTATTTCAACAGCCAATTCACCGACGGCCGTACACGTTTTCAAAACACAAGTCAAACAACCAAATCGTAGTAATTTGGACATTCTAAGTTGGACGAACAACTACAAGGGCAGTCTTTCGAGATGCCTACTCATGTTATAACCATTGTGTGTCTTGGACACCCTCAGGTTACAAGTCTTCGGACATCAATCCACCGCTAATCAATTCAAGTTTATTAATTTAAACACTCAAGGCTCAGGTGAGTCTCATGGCCCTTATTTTACTGCTTTTCAATCAGGGGTGTGATATTATTGCTCATTTTGTTTTACAAGTTGAACGCAAGTACCAATCAATCAAATACTACATGAGTTGTTTTCAACTAATCACTAAAGCCCTCCATAGCATAGTCTGGTAATACATCTGTAGCATGAATGTTAGTATAGGATTGACAATCCTCGTCCGGGTTAGCACGCACTAACTGGTCAAATGGACGTATTAGCATTTGGGAAGACGAGTGTAGATTAGGCACTCGTAGGAGGCAACTCAGTTGGGTTTCCTTAATTGGACCTGACACTCAAGTTAAGCTCAGACTATGTGCTCATGGATGTATAACTTTTATTTTGCTTAATTGCATTTTAAATTCAATTATATTATAAAATCTTGCGGTTCATACAAATATGCGTTGACATACAAACCTGTGAGCTCACCAGCCTTTCGCTAACCCATTTTAGCATGTATCACAGGTGACCAGCAGTAGGTTGGACAGCTCAATCAAGAACTATTAGCTCGAGTCAGCATGCAAACAATCAGAGATTTAGCTGCATTATTATATTTTGTATAGGTTAATTATGTACTTAAATCTCTCAATTTCAAACCGGGCTAATGTAAACAATATTTTGATGTAAACTTTTGTTTTATCAATATCAATGTAAAACGACGCATGTAGTGGTCGTTCATTATATCTTTTGTGCTGTGTATATTGATTAGTCGCGCCCTGACCCGATTCGCTTCCGCAACCTGAATTTGAGGGTGCGACATAGTGGGAGTAACGGGTGCAAAGATAAATGGTTGTTTATAATTAAATAGAAATGTTCAAGTATGAACACTTCTTATGGTGGAAAATGTATGAACGAATATTTTTATATTTTTTTAAAATTAAATAACTTTTTTAAACAAGTTTATATCAAAATTATTAGAATTTTATGCTTTTAACATGAGATAAATTTATAAAAATATGTGATATACATCATAAAAAATTTATTATGTATCACAGATGAAAGATGTGATACACAACTTTAATTATGTATCATATATTTTTTAAATCGACCTAATATTAAAGAGGATAATATTTTAAATTTTGACATAATTGTTTTTGCAAAAAGTGTACCTGTGTTGAAATTAAAAGTGAAAAAAGTCGTTCCTACGATTCCTACTATAAGGACTGATTCTACAATAGCCCTCCGCTATAACTAAAGATATGGGTAAGAATTAAAAAAACTATTCATCACACATGAATTCGGTATATATAACTTATCAAAATCACATTATTTTTAGCACTTATATTAGATGCGTCTATTTTTCCCTCTAATACATTTAATCTATAACTCTTTATAAAATATGTTAGGTGTTGAGTATTACACTACTTAAAAATTAATTCTAAACAACCCCTCAACAATTACAATAAATGTTAATTTGCAAATCATTTACACTACATTTGACTTACCAAATCACAAACGTTGACTTATTAAAAGACAAAAATAAACCACAATTTGAATATAGAGTAAAGTTCAAATGAGTACATCAATTATTTGTGAGATGAGGAAACCAATAGGAATGCGTCACGTGTTACTAAAATAACTTTCCCCATGTTTCAAAAATATTAAATACCTTCCAAACGGTAAGTCAAAAAATCACAAAATTTACACCTCAAAAATCAACGTTTTATTTTCTTCGATTAGAGATAGACAAGGTATAGTTTCAACGAACTTTTTTCATTGTTCGATGGATTTTGTAAACGAGTAATACATGTGATATTGGCCGGTAACACATGTGATACCGGCGGATAATACATGTGATACCGGCGGGTAAGACTTGTGATACCGGCGAGTAACACATATGATACTAGTTGGTAACACATGTGTTACTAATTTTGTACAATTTGTAAAACCCCCAAAAAAGTCGTTGAAAGTATACTTTGTGAGATTGCAAATCGAAAAGATTAAAAATGATGATTTTTATGGTACAATTTTTATAATTTTCAACTTATCATTTGTGAGATATTTGATTTTACAAAACGTGGTGGAAAATAAGTTTTATAACATGCACGTGGTGCATTCATATTGGTTCCTTCATTCTCACCAAATTTTCCATTCTCATTTGAATAAAAAGTCTCCACAATACACACTTACTAAAATAGAGAAACAAAATCACAATTTGAATATCTACAAACCTTATAAAATATTTTAAGATTATATATATATATATATATATATATATATATATATATATATATATATAATATAGAGGTGGGTTAAAATGATAAGACTAATTTTCGTGAGAACGTGAGAAGCACTTCAAAACTACTTTTTAACTATTTGAAACACTTTTTCCTATAAAACTTTTTCAATGATTACTATTAAAATAACTTTTGGAAGCTATGATATAAATATAAATAAAAAATATTAACTTTTTTTTTCGAACTTATTTTACAGTCGTTACTGTTGTGATTATTGAAGATAATCACAAAATATAACATAATAATCACATGTGATTATTCTCTAATATAATGTGATTATCATGTGTTCGAGATAATCACAAAATATGGCATGATAATCACATATTATCCATGTGATTATCAAGTTATAAAATGTGATTATTATGAATAAAAAATTTAATTAAAAATAATTAAAAAAATAATAAAACGTCGAAATTTTTTTTATTTGAAAAATAACTTCTAAAAGTTATTTAAAAAAGAAACTACGAAGAAAATTTTGTAAAATAACATGTTTTGCATAGTTAAAAATTGATTTTAAAGTGTTTCTCACCTTCTCACGAAAATTAGTCTTCTTATTTGAACCTGAGAATATATATATATATATATACTCTACAACTCGCAAAGATCATATGAATATTGACATGGTGCATTTTTTTCGTGATGATTTTTTTATGTTTCTAAGTGTTCTTAATCATATTGTTTAATATTATTGTTATCTTTTTGATAAAGGCGTATTATTTTACTCAAATTTCGAACAATTAATTACTTCTTTTGAACGAATTTCAAATACATTTTCAATGCATTGCGGGACTGCTAGTTTTTTAATGAAATTATAAAGCGTCAAAGTCGATAAAAGTTACAATTCTATCGAAATATACTGATAAGTTTTGATACATACGCCTAATTTGTAGGGAAAAAATGTATTTAGTCCATACAACAATGAACGCATTTTTCTATCAATTATATTTGTTTGTCTTTTTCAATGAATTCAAGTAGACCTACGAATCATTTCTATATTATCATATACCTTTAGAAGTGAAACAACTCAATTGTTTTCTTTTAGTAAATAGTTTTTTTTTTAATTATGTCCTATTGATTGGATTTCAACAGAAAAGAAAACCTAAAATATAAGATTAATTACTATAAATTGCCTTTATTATATAAGTAGTATTTAACATATATAAAATTTATAATAATAATAATAATAACAATAACAACAATAATAATAATAATAATAATTAGTCGCATGGTAGGATCACCTCATGTGGTGCCCTTCCTACCAACAAATTAATGGGACCAAATAATAAGACATTTCTAGGGAACGGTGCTAATTTGATAATCTCACCTTTTATAAGAATTTCAAATATCCGAAACATATTTTTTTTCAAAACTCTATTTTAGTGATACTTATTAAAGTAACTTTGATAAGGATAAAAATATAAATAAAAAATATTGATTGTTTTAAAACATTATTTATAGGTGCTATTATGATTATTGAAGTCAAATACAGAAGTATGATAAATCACATGCGACTACTCGCTAATATAGCGTGATTATCATGTGTCAATCACAAAATAAGACTCTTTTTCTAAAAAAATCACAAAATAAGACTTGATAATCACGTATTATCCATGTCGGTATCAAATTTAAAAATATGATTATTAATGAATACAAAATATAACATAAAATAAAAGATACACTCTAAGTTAATTTTTTGCGGAGTATTTCATAAATAGCTTCTAAAATTCATTCAAGAACTCCGAATAAAAGTTTGTAACATAATGTGTTTTAAATATTTAAATAGTTATATGAGTTGAACTTTGAAAACTTCTATCGTATGTATTGAACTTGTAAATATCGTTTATTGTATGCATACTTTCTTTTTTGGTAATGCTAAAATTGAAAAGTTTCCGTTTTCGGCTTTACTCAAAAAGAAAATTGTACATACAATTGACGATATTTACAAGTTCAATACATACAATAAAAGTTTTAAAGTTCAACTCATACAATACTAAAAAGCGTAAAATATAATACATAACGAAACAATAATCTTAAAAAGATAATAGGATCACATTAAAAATTTTAACCATTGTGAGTTAACTTTAACGAATTAAAGGACCATGAGTGATACAATACTAAAAAATAAGGACTATTTATAGAATCATAAAACTTCGAGGATGAATATTGTAATTTGACGATTTATTATGTACTACTAATATGTAGTCAAAGTTATTTATTACATACAAATACCATAAATATATTTCGTGTGGTGTAAGATTGTAAGAATAAAATAAAACCAAATGATATGACTATATAAAAGCCTCTTTAAGGAAAATAAAGTTTGCCCGCAATAATAAATATTTGGCAACGTAATTAAAATGCATGGTGAAAAAAAAAAAAAACACTCAAAGAAAAGTTAAAAAAGATCGAATACACATGGATACTGTGTGTGATAAAATCAGTTTATTAATATTCATTAATTTTGAAGAAAATAAGAGAATTAATTAGTTGATTGAGTTTAAGGAAAATTCCCCTGGATAAATACATTTGAGTTACTCGTATGATTGATTATACCATTGAAACTGCAATTTGAAATGCAGATCGTGATGTGAGATTGATTACGCAATTAACTTGGGACGCCCTAATTAAGCACGTACTTGAACTCGAAAACTTGATTACTATACTAAACATTTGAAACTAGTTGTGCTAATTTAGCCATATGACGTACTTGAACACTTCACATTTAATGTAAGCTTCCATTTTAATCCTTACTAGCTCGGTAGTCGGATGTGAAACAGTCTAATGGTTATTTCTTCGATTATAATGGTTATTTCGTCGGATGATCGTAAAGCAAGATTTTGTATAATTTTTAAAATTAATCCAAAGGTTCTTTTATGTTCATTGACTTTTTTTCTAATTTCTTTTCTCTATTTTTTTTTTTATTTTTTATTTTTGGTTTTGCATAAAGAGGTTGTCATCATAAGCAAAACAATGACATCAGATTTATAGTTTAGATCTTTACCAAACCACATCTGAGGTCAGATCGATATGACGATGTTCTTGAATTTTATATATAAAAATAATTGTACTATATTTTATCATTATTATTATTATTGTTAAATTAAGCAAATATAACTATTAAGAGCATCCACAACAAGAAAAACTTTATAAAGCTTTTCTACAATGCCACATAGATTTATAAAATAAATGCTTTACAAAAAAGCTTTTACTCCAATGATGATTTACTTTTAAAAGGTTTTCTTTGTAATTTAATACTCACATATATTCAAAAAAAGCTTTTGCTCCAAAGCTTAATAAATCTCAAGTTTTTGATATAAAAAGCTTTTACTCCAACAAAGAAAAGCTTTTTCAAAGGCTTTTTTTACAAAAAAAGCTTTAAATTAAGTTTTCATTAGAGGTGCTCTTCTTAGAATCAACAATGTACGTACCTTTTCTATATATGTTTGTTTTATTTTATTTGATTATTATTAAAAATGATAATTTTAGACCTATTAGTTATATGTCAAGCTGGTTAATAGTTATGCTGTGATAGTTTTGTTGGTTCTTCCTCTATTATAAACTAGATTAAGACCCGCGAGATTTGCGGCTTTTACTGTCACACCCCCAATTTCATGCTTTGCGGAAGCGATTGTTTTTTGGCGTGACTAATCAATTATCAAGCACAAAGATTAAGCAAACGACTCTAAATGAGACGTTTTAGAAGATATTTTACATTACAAAAGTAGTACGAAGTTTTAAGTCATAAGTGTACATCATTAGCGAGATTGCAAAATGATTCAGAAGATTTTAAATACATAATCAAAGTATAAAAGATAATGCGAGTAAAATCTTCATAAGTGTGTATGCATGCGACTCGTACTAGCTTAGCATAATGGTAGGTCCTGCTGGGCCATCCTACTGTGGCTGCGTACCTGAGAATGCATTACTAAAACGCATCAACCAAAAGGTTGGTGAATCTCACAGGTTTGTAGTATATAGTAATAGAAAATCCAGTATAGTTCAATAAGTAGAAACAATCACACCACGGTAATTAAGTAAGTAATATCAATTACACAACGGTGATTCGGTAAGTAAGTATCAATTACACAACGGTAATTCGGTAGTAAGTATCAATTACACAACGGTAATTTAGTAAGCAAGTATCAATTACACAACGGTAATTTAGTAAGTAAGCATCAATTACGCCAAGGTAATTAGGTAAGTAAGGTCGGTGTATCTTGCCATGAGCCATCATAGTCGAAGCTTAACCGTAATTTTTCCCCTCGTGAGTGCAACCCAAAATCACTCATATGAAACGAGTAGAAAACACCTGTTTATACGAGTACGATTCGTGGTGGCGCTACCACCCCAGGCGGGGATTGTCAGTCCCATATGGATCCATATACTAAAACTCGCGCTTATCCCATAACTAACAACTATGATTCAGAGGACTTCATTGGATTAAGACATAACTCATGTAAGTCTGTAGGTCTGTAAGTCGGTAAGGTCTGTAAGTAGTTAAGTCTGTAAGTATTATGTCTGTAAAGTCGCAAGTCTGTAAAGTAATCAGTTTGTAAAGTAGTAAGTATGTCAATAAGTCGGTAAGTTTGTAAGCAGTATAGTCTGTCAATAAGTCGGTAAGTTTATAAGTTGGTAAAGTAGTGAGTTAACAAGTCGGTAAGATAGTAAGTTTGTAGAGTAGCAAGTCTATAAAGTTTGTAAAGTAGTATGTCTATCAAGTAGTAAATTTATAAGTCGGTAAAACCATACATACATATATGTATACAAGTAAAACAAGCAATGCATCTCCCCCAAAGTAAAGACAGTAAAAAGGGGCCGTGAGACTCACCTGAAGAGCAAGTAATCCTAAAGTACGTGAGTTGTTCCAATGGTAATCTCCTAATGTCCTAAACATGTGAGATTATAACGAGTAAGTGGATGTTTAACTAAACCATCCGTATAAGTGTTTGTGTTTGAGTTTGTGAAAAGGTATACGGCTCGTTGGTGACGGTTTTGTAATCACATACCAAAAATACAATTTGATTTGTTTTCGTGAAAATATTCATCGTGTGTATATATATAATGTTCCAAAACATAAGGTATGTTTGTTTGTATAAATATAACTCGTATATTTACATTTCAAAAGTTATGTTTGTTGCTCACATGTATATATACATAAAAATTCGTCGTTAAACTAATTTGGTGAGGCTGCACCGTTTTGGCCATATCTCCCTCATACGAACGGGGATTTAGGCGATTCAGGCGCCCAAACGACCGTCACTCAGAGGGCTACAAATATACAAAATACGGCTTGCTGGAACATAGCACATAGCCGATCGGCTATGGTTTCTTAGCCGAACGGATGGAAACTTTCAATGGATTTTTGGTCATACCCGAACGGCTAAGCATGGTGAGCCGATCTGTTCTTATGTCTCTAGCCGATCGGCTCATTTTCCTCACCCGATCGGCTCATTAAAGCTAGCCGATCGGCTAGCCTAGGCTAACCGATCGGGTTAGTTTCCTGCTCGGGTTCTGCTCTGTTTTTAGTCCGAATCAACACTAGATTTTTGCTATGGTTCAAGCTATAATCGTTTATCTATGTTGAATAACAACATTATACAAGTTATATACGTATTGTATGAACCAAATTAAAGGGAGTTTGTGAGTGTTCTTACAATTTAAAATTTGGAACCGTGAGGATGATGATGACGAACACGATGGTGATGATGATCCAAGGTGATGATTATGATGATGAAGATGATGTTGATTCTTGTTGTTGATGATGTTGTTGATGAAAACCGAGAGGGAAAAGAGAGAGTCGAGAGAGTGAGGATGGATGGATGAATGTGTCTGTGTGTGTGAAATAATTAAGGTCGGTTGTATATACCGGCCTCAATTATTGAGGTGGTTGAGTATTTTCCGACCCGTATTCACGTACCCGATCGTAAAGCAGTATAATCTTTTGAAATGATAATTTTCTAAAAATAGATTCGTATAAGTTTTTAATTGAAACATTTTATAAAAATGTTTTTACGGAGTTATACAATTGTATCTTTGTTTTACTTAAAATATACAGATAGTTTTACGTGTCCAAAATGTATTTAGATTTCTAACGGAGTAAATAATTATTATTCTTGACAATAATACTTTATTTGAAAATGTTTTTCACCAACATCCGTATTTAACATTACGCGTTCTTTCATATTTGTTTGTACGTGATTAAATAATCGTTATGTTATATATATATATATATATATATAAATACATATATAATATCCAATACTTTCGTATTATCTTGTACTAAGTACTAAGGTTTAAAGTTTAAATTAGTCGCTAATTTTGGCCCTTTTTAACCGGGTGTCACATTCTCCCCTTGTTAGGAGAATTTCATCCCGAAATTCGTTTGTAGTATTTGTCGATGTATTTTAGTTATAGTCTGCGCGTTATCTACGAAAGCTGGACAACCCCTATCTAGCGTTGGCTTTCTCCCCTTGTTGGACTAGTGCCCTACTGGCGACTAAGGGAAGTTTCGGGGTGTGTTGACCATTACATTCCTATGACCAGGTCAATCAGTCAGTCCGTCACTAGGGAGTATCTACAATTTGTACTTGTAGTCTAAAGTAAGGTAGTAACTTCTACTGTGCTCATACAGTTTGTAACGGACAGTAGCATCGTAGTATGAATCAGACTCTATCAGTCTCCTATAGATACTAAGTGGTTTAGCATAAATTAATTTTATGTGGGATGTTACCCAGTATACAAAATTTACCGGTATGTCTTCCGGTATGAAACAGTGTAGGATATGTTATTCCTATACATATGTTAGCTAAACCCCGTCTCATATAGAAACTATAGAATCTAAATTGTCGTTTTTCCCTAACCCTATCGTACTCTTGGAATATAGGGAAAACACAAAAGATATCAAGCAGCAAGTAAGATCTACCACGGTAAATAGTATAGAGGTAGTCGGGTTATCTGTAAGTGATCATACCCGAGTTGAGTAAGTCAATAAGTCTCGGGTTCTGGTGGTTACCTTCAGTGTTAAGCACATAAAACCTGCCCTTAGCGGTGTTGCCGTTTTTGTCTTTCAGCTTTAGGCCTCCCTCCTGAAGTGCCCAGTGCCATTGCATTCATAGCAGGTTTTAGGAGCAGAGGTGTTGGCACCAGTTGCGACTGCCTTGCAGTCTTTGGCCACATGCCCAAATCGCTTGCATTTGGGACAAGGACACGAACCATCATGATGAAGGCTGCACTTAGAGCAATAGGGCTTGCTTCCTTTATACCCTATCTTGTCATCAGAGTCAGTATCATAGGCTTTGGCAGTCACAGGCTTTTTGGCAGGTTGGGTTTGGATGTTGAGATTTCCCTCAGGTTTCCTTTTGTTATCACCAGAGTGATTTCCAGTACTTTTGACAACAGATGTTCCTTGGCGAACAATCTGTGTCGTCAATTTGTGTGCCATGCGCACAGTACCATGAAATGTAGGAGAGTTGGATGAAGTAAACATCCCTTGGATTTGTGAGGGAAGTCCCCAGAGGTAGCGTTCAATACGCTTGGATTCCGTATCAACCATAGATGGGCACAGGTGTGCTAACTGATTGAACCGAGAAGTGTAGCCAGTAATGTCGTTCCCTTGAGTGGTAAGATTCCAGAATTCAGCCTCGAGTTGTTGGATCTCATCCCTAGGACAATACTCATCCTTGAGCATTTTCTTCAGCTAATCCCAAGGAGTTTCCAAAGCAATATCTTGACCCACAGAGTCAGCATAAGTGTTCCACCATGTCAGAGCATCATCCATAAAAGTATAGGTGGAGAACTTGACCTTACAGTCCTCAGAGCAGTTGCAGATGCGAAAGACTGACTCTGTCTTTTCCAGCCAGCGCAACAACCCAATTGCACCTTCAGTGCCGTTGAAGTTCAGAGGCTTGCAGCTAAGGAAGTCTTTGTAGGTGCAAGGTTTTACCACAGTGGTACTTGGTGGTGTTTCATCACTTTCAGATCATCGTCGCTCAGCAATTAGTGCATCAGCAACCAATTGATCAACCTGAGCTTGGGTGTACGTTTGGCGTCGTGGAGGCATGTTCCTTCAATAAAGATAAGGGACATGTCAGAGTTTCGTATAAGAATATGATCATCGTAGTTGTATATATAACAGTAATATATCACAACACAAGTGACAATCAATAGTGTAGAATAATAGTGGTTGTAATCATTTAACTTGCAAGTTCAAATGATTACGAGGATTAAGGTTTACAAAAGTGTTGGGGATATTAAATCCGAACAGATATCAGCGGTTATGCGGAATGTGATAGGAAGGCAGGAAAAGATTTTTGTACTTAGGGGAATACTGGATCTGAATGTTAACCATGATGGGTGAGTGAATGATGGGTCCTCTGATAACCATTTCATGCCGAGATGACCCTCGAAGCCAGGGCACATCCCGGTACTATTTTCCTGACTCGATCAACTTACCGTTGGCGGGTTTTAAGGCGTATCCAAACCATAAGTGTGTTACCTAGTATCTGAAGATATTAATAGGCCTAACCATATATGTATAAACCATATATACATATTATCCACCTAGTTATGTCTAACACAAAACAAGTAGAAGTCTTGGTTCTCTCGTGGTCAGAGTCAACTAGTGCATTCCTGTTCAACATAGCCTCTTTCAGATCTTACATCATCTTCCTTTAATTGTACATAGTTGATCAGGCTATGTTAAATTAAACTCGTATGACGTAATCCATGAACCAGTTATACCTAATAGGGAATACTGCCTAACGGTCATAGTCTAGGCCCACTAAATGCAACCTAGTTCGCTATAACCTTAGGCTCTGATACCGATCTGTCACACCCCCAATTTCATGCTTTGCGAAAGTGATTGTTTTTGGGCGTGACTAATCAATTATCAAACACAAAGATTAAGCAAACGACTCTAAATGAGACGTTTTAGAAAATATATTACATTACAAAAGTAGTACGAAGTTTTAAGTCATAAGTGTACATCATTAGCGAGATTGCAAAATGATTCAGAAGATTTTAAATACATAATCAAAGAACAAAAGATAATGCGAGTAAAATCTTCATAAGTGTGTATGCATGCGACTCGTACTAGCTTAGCATAATGGTAGGTCCTGCTGGGCCATCCTACTGTGGCTGCGTACCTGAGAATGCATTACTAAAACGCGTCAACCAAAAGGTTGGTGAATCTCACAGGTTTGTAGTATATAGTAATAGAAAATCCAGTATAGTTCAATAAGTAGAAACAATTACACCACGATAATTAAGTAAGTAATATCAATTACACAACGGTGATTCGGTAAGTAAGTATCAATTACACAACGGTAATTCGGTAGTAAGTATCAATTACACAACGGTAATTTAGTAAGCAAGTATCAATTACACAACGGTAATTTAGTAAGTAAGCATCAATTACGCCAAGGTAATTAGGTAAGTAAGGTCGGCGTATCTTGCCATGAGCCATCATAGTCGAAGCTTAACCGTAATTTTGCCCCTCGTGAGTGCAACCCAAAATCACTCATATGAAACGAGTAGAAAACACCTGTTTATACGAGTATGGTTCGTGGTGGCGCTACCACCCCAGGCGGGGATTGTCAGTCCCATATGGATCCATATACTAAAACTTGCGCTTATCCCATAACTAACAACTATGATTCAAAGGACTTCATTTGATTAAGACGTAACTCATGTAAGTCTGTAAGTCTGTAGGTCTGTAAGTCGGTAAGGTCTGTAAGTAGTTAAGTCTGTAAGTATTATGTCTGTAAAGTCGCAAGTCTGTAAAGTAATCAATTTGTAAAGTAGTAAGTATGTCAATAAGTCGGTAAGTTTGTAAGCAGTAAAGTCTGTCAATAAGTCGGTAAGTTTGTAAGTTGGTAAAGTAGTGAGTTAACAAGTCGGTAAGATAGTAAGTTTGTAGAGTAGCAAGTCTATAAAGTTTGTAAAGTAGTATGTCTATCAAGTAGTAAATTTATAAGTCGGTAAAACCATACATACATATATGTATACAAGTAAAACAAGCAATGCATCTCCCCCAGACAGTAAAAAGGGGCCGTGAGACTCACCTGAAGAGCAAGTAATCCTAAAGTACGTGAGATGTTCCAATGGTAATCTCCTAATGTCCTAAACATATGAGATTATAACGAGTAAGTGGATGTTTAACTAAACCATCCGTATAAGTGTTTGTGTTTGAGTTTGTGAAAAGGTGTACGGCTCGTTGGTGACGGTTTTGTAATCACATACCAAAAATACAATTTGATTTGTTTTCGTGAAAATATCCATCGTGTGTATATATATAATGTTCCAAAACACAAGGTATGTTTGTTTGTATTAATATAACTCGTATATTTACATTTCAAAAGTTATGTTGGTTGCTCACATGTATATATACATAAAAATTCGTCGTTAAATTAATTTGGTGAGGCTGCACTGTTTTGGCCATATCTCCCTCATACGAACTCGGATTTAGGCGATCCAGGCGCCCAAACGACTGTCACTTAGAGGGCTACAAATATACAAACTACGGCTTGCTGGAACATAGCACATAGCCGATCGGCTATGGTTTCTTAGCCGAACGGCTGGAAACTTTCAATGGATTTTTGTTCATACCCGAACGGCTAAGCATGGTGAGCCGATCTGTTCTTATGTCTCTAACCGATCGGCTCATTTTCCTCACCCGATCGGCTCATTAAAGCTAGTCGATCGGTTAGCCTAGGCTAACCGATCGGGTTAGTTTCCTGCTCGGGTTCTGCTCTGTTTTTAGTCCGAATCAACACTAGATTTTTGCTATGGTTCAAGCTATAATCGTTTATCTATGTTGAATAACAACATTATACAAGTTATATACGTATTGTATGCACCAAATTAAAGGGAGTTTGTGAGTGTTCTTACAATTTAAAATTTGGAATTGTGAGGATGATGATGACGAACACGATGGTGATGATGATCCAAGGTGATGATTATGATGATGAAGATGATGTTGATTCCTGTTGTTGATGATGTTGTTGATGAAAACCGAGAGGGAAAAGAGAGAGTCGAGAGAGTGAGGATGGATGGATGAATGTGTCTGTGTGTGTGAAATAATTGAGGTCGGTTGTATATACCGGCCTCAATTATTGAGGTGGTTGAGTATTTTCCGACCCGTGTTCGCGTACCCGATCGTAAAGCAGTATAATCTTTTGAAATGATAATTTTCTAAAAATAGATTCGTATAAGTTTTTAATTGAAACATTTTATAAAAATGTTTTTTACGGAGTTATACAATTGTATCTTTGTTTTACTTAAAATATACGGATAGTTTTACGTGTCCAAAATGTATTTAGATTTCTAACGGAGTAAATAATTATTATTCTTGACAATAATACTTTATTTGAAAATGTTTTTCACCAACATCCGTATTTAACATTACGCGTTCTTTCATATTTGTTTGTACGTGATTAAATAATCGTTATGTTATATATATATATATAAATACATATATAATATCCAATACTTTCGTATTATCTTGTACTAAGTACTAAGGTTTAAATTTTAAATTAGTCGTTAATTTTGGCCCTTTTTAACCGGGTGTCACATTTACAAAAAAATATGATAGATAAAAAAAATATTGTTACGTGTACTACAAATTCGTCATTATACCTCGGATGCTTTCACATAATCACATACAGATTCAAACACACTAACGTAATTAATTAAAAAAAAGTTAGTCATTATACCCCTGATCCTTTCAATTGTTTTTTAATGCTCCAAAATAAGGGGTCTCCGTGAGAATTGAACATTGTTGAAGACACCATGGGGTTTGAAGATGAATCGCCTTTTACAGTCTTGTTGAAGATTTTCATGTTGATGAAGATGACTCATTAAGGCGGGTGTTCGAATGTTTAGCATCGTCTGCAAATGGTTCTGATGGTTTTTTTTATTTGGTCCTTGACGCGCCACCAACGGTCGATCAGGTTTTCACCCTGTCGTCGGACCGTCCGTCAGCAGCGGCGTCAGTGGAGCTTTAAAATTTATATGTGTGGGGCCTAAGTATACCTAGTTACTATTTGGTGTATAGCAATAAGGATGACCTAGGGTCGTTCTTTGAGTCAGTGTATTGTGGATCGTGGACGAAACAGGCGTACTTATCAATCTAACGGGTTTTAAAAGATTTGATTGGGGTTTTGTTTTTTTTATATTTAGGCTGAAAATTTAAACTAAAGCGGAATAAAATAAATGTAAATAGCAGATAATCAAGAGAGGGTGTTTGCTATGATTTCGGTAGCTTTATTGGTTGGAATGAGACGTGTTCTAAAGGTTTGTATTTTATTTATTTCAGGTATTTGTGGAGTAAGCACTAGCCCCCTACTGATAGAGTTCTCGATCAGTATGTCACTGGGCAACTAGGCTATCCTGATTCTGATCGGAGTAGTTTATCCAGTCCACAACACTAACCGGTGAAGGTATAGTGACCCTTATCTGGGATGAAACCCTGGGTGCATGAATAAGGCGACAAACCAACTCGATGTCCGACCTTTCTTAACCCCACAATAATATCTAATCTAAATAAAACATTTAAGACCAAGTTTATAGAGTGTGCTTGATTACTTTCTATCGATGGTTTTGTGGTCTGGGTGTTGAGTCATGACTCGTGATTCACATAGACCGATAACAACGACTCTTTCCGTGATTACTACACTGTACTCCACCGGAGGTGTTTCCATTACTGAACCAAGGACTTAGTCGGTACTAGCTCTGCTGATCACAGAGTTGCCGTTATTCTACAAGGCTTAGTAACTGCGGCTTTTCCTCGGCTTCCACGTGTTAACTACACCGGAGGTGTTGTCGACGCTATACCGAGTAATCAGCCGACTTACGGTACATTACATTGCTTCACAAAAGCTAACCCAGACTACTTAACTAAGTTTGTATTTAAGTATAATATTATCCATCTATGATTTAAACCAGCCCTTACTTTTAAGTCCCAATAAATCCCTAATTTGTCAACAGTGTAATATTCACGTTCAGTTAGAAAACCATATTCCCACGGGCACAGTGTACTTTGCGTTCAAACTAGAAAGCATTATTTCCACGGCTCCAGTGTACTTAGTGTTCAGTTTGAAAACCATATTTTCATAGCCACAGAGTACTTTGAGTTCAAATTAGAAAACAGTATTTCCTCGATGACGATGTACTTAGCGTTCATTTAGAAAGCGATGTGTACACGGTTTAATAAATCAGACCATGTTCATGTTTGACACAGATAACTAAGTACCTTTGATGAGATTCACGACGTCCCATCATTAAGGCCGTAATCACATTTACTGGTTGAAAGGCGGTTAGTTTAATAGGTTTAAAATCATAGGTAGAAAGTAAATCAAAGCACTATAATATCATTCCAACCAATTTACGACTAACTACATCATAGCAAACACGCAATATCACTACTCGCTAATCATGGCAATCAATCCTAAATCTAGCATGACAACAGTAATAACAATCATCATAATGAAATAGATAAAGGATAGATATAACCGTAATAAGATTAAAAAGCAATATTACAAGATTGCCCCTCTACTAACTAACTACTAATCTACTACTAATTATAACATAAACCTATAGAGAGAGTAGTGAGAGAAAGTGTGTGTAGTGTTGTGTGTTTCTTGGTGGTGTTGTTTTGAAGTGTGAAGGTATGATGAAATGAGGCTTGTATTTATAGAGATCGCACAGCCGTATCCGTAGATTGTATCCAAACCTTCAAACGCACAACCGTATCGCAAAGGCGAATAAAAATCAGATTTTTATCACCCAAACGCATGATACGGCTGAGCTGGACCGTATATGGCTGAACTGGACCGTATACGATCGAGCATAGGGTGAATACGGCTGAACTGGGCCGTATACGGCTGAGCACAGGCCGTATACGGTCTGTACAGGCCGTATACGGTCTGTACAGGCCGTATACAGTCTGTGTCCAGCCGTATACGGTCTGGCTCAGCCGTATACGGCTGTGCTCAGTCGTATCCTGCTCCTTCGGTTCTTCGTTTCTTCGTTCGGGCGTAACTTCTTCGTTGTTTATCCGTTTTGAGCGTTCTTTATATCCACGCGTTCGTATTTTCCTAACGAAGAAAATGACATAAGTTAGAGGTCATAATTCTTTGTGTAGCTCAAAAAGTGCTAAAATCCATGAACAGAAGATTAAGTGATCGTTTGTGCTCTGTTTTACTCATTTTTAGGTTGTTTTTGTCGATTCTTGAAACGTCTTCTATATTTTAGCCATTATGATGAAATGTGATGTTAAATTCATATTCAAGTGTTTTCATTAATAATTTGGCCAAAATGGTGAGATAATGGCACACAAAAACAAGACTTTTTGCGTGTCATCAAATATCCCACACTTAGACTTTGCTTGTTTTCAAGCAAAACTCAAAATTCTCACTTGCTTTTAGGAAAAACATTTTGAAAACACGAGTTTATTTTTGGGGTGAATCAAAATATATTAAAGACAACCATCCTCAAGCAACATATCCTGGAAATAAGCGAAAGTAAGGTATTCCTTTCAGAGGCCTGAAATGATTCTCTTAGGCATGCTTTCAATTCTCGTAATCTTGGAATATACATGACTAGGCGATCTCACCAGGTGGTCACTCAATCCACTCAAAAGTTTTTCGGGTTACCTATCAATCTAATCAAACGAAATCGCTCATAAGCGAGTCATGCAACATCCATCGTCATAGGCTTGCTCGAGAATCATATCTCCACCACTTAGGTGAGGACGGTGCTAGATATCCCAGGACATTCAGAGTGGGTTGTAATGGTAGGTGAGGGTTACGGGGTATGGATAAGTGGGAAAATTGTTGTAAAGGGTTTTGCTTATCTTAGGACTTCTAAACTTTTGAAAAGCATTATTTAAACAACCTTTTTAATGAAAACGGAAACGGATAACAATACGGGAAGAAGATAGCTATTTTGACTTCTATCTTTTGAAAATACACGAGGGAATTTATGTCTTTTATAAGAGAGGGAATTTTTCGAGAGATTCGAAACACTTAGCTTTATTCTATTCTCTTTTCTTTTTCTTTTGCTTCTATTTTTGGAATTTTCAAGGGATTTTTATTTTGTTTCTTTCTTTTGCCCTTTTTGAAATCCTTTTCTTTCTTTCATCTGTTTCATCCTTCTGATGACTTTGCATTTACTTGGTGTCAATTTTTCACACCGTAAACTCTCAACTTTTGATTTTTATCAAGGGAACGCACGCGAGAGATTTTGAGTAAACACCAGTATTTGTGATTTGGAGTGATAACAAAAAGGACATTTAAATGATATTTCCCACAAGTTTAAAATTTCTAAGATAAGTTTTGGTGGGTGTGGAGTAAATGGTTTAAGATTTAAAGGGTTTTGAAAGAAATGAACAGGCTAAGGCTCAACAGGGTTATCTAAGCGGATCATCAACACGAAAGATGAGTGTTGGAAGGGTTTTGGGCTTGAAGAGATATGATGAAAAGGGGGGGGGGGAGGGTTAAATCCTAAGGAATGTCAAGGTCATTTAACTGCACCTATACCGCGTACGGTACTCTACCAATGTGGTCTCGAAGTGCATACCAGGAGCAAGTTCTAATTCTGGATGCATGCATCGGCACACTCAAACAAACGAATAGTGAAGCATTAAAGATGAATGCTTATATTGGCTCAAGATACCTCACTGCAAGTTTTTGGGTTTGTTTGTGCCTAGCCATGCGATGCCCCTCTTAGATTATCATTTTAGACCTAAGAAATTCCTATCTTATTTACTCTTAATTTCCAAAATACCCTACTCATATATGAAAATGTTCCTTCTTAAGATATTTTAACTCAAAAAATTTTGAAAACTTTTTAGCAAAAGTGAGTTTTTATGAAAATTAAGCCAACTGAATGAGTGACATCTCCACTGTCGAAGTTAAGCTTATGATTTTGAGAAAAAGTGAGTTTTTATGAAAATTAAGCCAAGTGAATGAGTGGCATTTCCACTGTCGAAGTTAAGCTTATGATTTTGAGAAACATTTTCTGAGTTTGCTTTTGGAAATAAGAATCTAACAAGCAGACCTAAGGTATTCTATACCGCTATCCCACACTTAGAGGAACATTCTCCCTAATGTTCTCTTGAGTTGGGATTTGAGAAAAATCCCACACTTAGAGTTTGAACAAATCGGAAAATGTTACTCAAATGTTTATTTTGGGCTGGAATCCCACACTTAGTGATAAGCTTGAGATATGGTATAGACTACTTTAATGAGAAATTAAAGCAAACAATCATATCAAAACCGAGAGTGAGAACGAGAGAACTCCCCTATCGATGCAAAGGTGGAAGGATGAAATTCTGGAAGATGCGCTAAAGAGGAGATCTTGACAGGAATTCTTCTTTAGCGGTGGCTCCATGAAGTTCTTCCGGCATTAGCGTGCGCAGCTTACAAATAACAGCTTTGTCTTCCATCTTTACACTTCTTTCACTCTCTTGTGAAGATATCTCGTAAGTGTGAACACGTTGGGTATATTTTTACCGACTTCTTATTATAGCTTTTTACCGAAAGTGCCTAAATCCAGAATGTGAAAAGATGTTTTAATTCAAAACGAGTTTTAAGTCATGTGTTTTTAAACGAGTTCGAGCATAATGCGTGAAAGTAGCACGCAAGTACCTCAAATGCTCGAAACACATGTCTTGTTAAAATTTAATTCCTATTTTCCTGGATTAGGTGGTAAAAGCTGAAGTGGTGTTTTGAAAGCATTTTGATACCCAAGTGTGAAAGATAGTCAGAGATATATCACTTCTTGGAATTTAAAAACTAATACTAATACTAAGGATACTTATTGCACGGGTTACCTCCCGAGAAGCGCTTCTATTTAGAGTCGAGGGCTCGACTTTTCCTCTTGGATCAGCCAGAAGAGGAATTCCCAGGACTTGGGATGCGGAATGGAAGTGTCCTGGGGTTTGGTGGGTAGAATCTCATAAAATGTCGTGCGACGACTTCTGTGATGTTTGTGATTCTCGCCACATGAAGAGGATAGGTATGGAAATGCTCCTCAACAGTCCTTTGCAAGTATAAAAGATCCATTATAGCATCTTGGACTGCCTTGGAGATTGGTCCATTAGTGTCCACAAGGGTAGCTCCATCGTGCTCAAGCGTCTCACGCACCGGTCGATCTGTCCGCAGGGTGTCCATAAATCTGAAGAAGCATAGGTGGATGTCCTCATGAGTGGCATTGCTGATGTCCCTCCCTAGTTCTTCAATGGATCTGAATATGCCTTGGATCAGCTGTTTCTGATGGTCGGTATACGTGAGCTCTGGTTTCAGGAAGATGTTAATCATCCTGTTGTAAACCTCACGTAACCCATTGTGGAATAGCTGTTTGGGCTGCTCCCATAGGATAGAACCGAAAATGTCCTTAAGTCGTTCAGAGATGAAATATGCAACGTTAACCGTCAAACCTTCTGGAATAGAAGAAGGGATGGTACGTGCTCTCTCGTCTGAACTGACGTGTTCTAATTTTTCGACGATTATCTGGGCGTGATGCTCGATAGTGCAGCTGATGAAAAACCTGTGTGGTGAGGACTCGTCAATGTGATCATTATCGGCCAAAGAATCTAGAAGTCCCTTGAGATCCGCCATTAGCTGAACATCTACTTCGTTTTCAGGGTTCCCAGTAGCATAATCCATGTTGTGTCTGAAATTTTGGAGAAACTCCATCTGTTGGTGAGAATATGGAAATGCGGACCTAATAAATGCTTGATACACCTGGCCATACATGGTCTTCTATGTTTCATAGAATTCCTCTTCATCGGGGAAAGGCTCATCATTGTCTGATGATTCTCCTGGGAGGTTGTTGGCGAAGGCGTTGATGCGACTAACTAGATGTTGCGGACTCAGGTAGGAGTTGGCTTGATAGACCTCATATTCAGTCTCAATGTCCTCAATAATATCCCTTTGACATTGTGTGTATTCAATAGTAGAATCTCGTATAATTGCAATCAGAGTTCGGAAGTCCTCTTCGTGTTCTTCAATAGCACTAAGCATTTCTTCTGGTTCAGACACGATCGGGATTTCGGTATTTCCTATAGTAGAAGGAGGGATAATGACTGGAGGGGGAATTATTGGAGTGAGGTGAGGTTGAATGGAGCGGGTATCGATCGGAACATCAATGAAAATGATATCGTCCTCATCACTCCCGATTTCTGAAGTGTCAGGAAACTCAACAGTGTTGGTGAGTGGTTGAGACTCGTCGGTGATCTGTGATACTGGCTGGGAAGAGTCCATCTCGATATCCCTCTCGTCCTCAGAATCATCGCTTGATCCAGAAGTACCTCCAAGCTCAAAATGTGATCGAGGCTCGGATGAGTCAAAGGGTGGAATCCCTCGAGGAGGTATATGTGGCTTAAGTAGAGATTCATCATCCAGGGAGTGGTCAATCGAAGGTTCCTATGAGTCGCTCTCCGGCAGAGGGATGAAGTTCAAAGCATCGTCTATCTGCATGATCTATGCGGTCGGAGGGGGTGTCTCAGGGATGTGTGGCGGTGTAACTTCCACTGGCTCTTCCTCTTCTTCTTCCTCAGTGTCGGAAGAAATCGTGATGGGCTCGTCAGACATAGGGGTGTCTGGTTCAGTGTCATCATCCGTGGTAACTCTTTCTGTCGAAATCGCACATATCTCCGCATGCTCTGTGACAGACTGATCAACTTGATCGATCTTGAAGGTGATAGTCTCTCCATGAGATCTAAGACTGATAGTCTGAGAGTAAACATCTATGATAGTGCGTGCGGTGTTCAAGAATGGTCTACCTAAGATGATAGGGATATGGACATCTTCCCGAATGTCCATCACTACAAAGTCTGTGGGAAATAGGAACTTATCAACTTGAACCATGATGTTCTCAGCTATTCCCTTAGGGTATCTAATGGATTGGTCAGCTAGCTGCACACTCATTTTGGTCGGTTTAAGGGGTCCTAATTCCAATCTAGTGTAAAGTGAATAGGGCATCAGGTTGATACTGGCTCCTAGGTCGGCTAGAGAGTGTATCATGCTCGAGTGATAGATTGAACAGGGGAGGGTAAAGCGTCCAGTATCTCCTAATTTCTCAGGGATAGAGTTCTTTATAAGAGCTGAAGATTCCGCGTTCAGTGGGATTTTGGGTACTTCGGGTACCTTATCCTTGGTCGACAAGAGTTTTAGGATGTATTTTGAACTGGAAGGGGTTCAGGACACGGTGTCCACGAACTTTCCATCGAGACGGAATTCGTTAACCTTATAGGCTTTCTTAAGACGGCCAGGAAACGGGATGCGTACTTCCCTTTGTGGTGTAGGGACAGACGGGGACTCAACTGTCGGAGGGACAGGAGTATCTCTCTTCACCGGAGAAGGAGTGGAAGGTTGGCTCGGTGCCACCTTCTTGTCTGTAGTACTCATTTGTTTGGCCTCTTCTATGTGTGGGTTCTGTACCGTGTTACAAGGGAGATTACCCTGAGGCCTAGAGTCAAGACGTTGGGCTAGCTGTCCTATCTGGGTCTCCAGATTTTGAGAACGGCCAGTTGGTTCCTAATGAATAGGTCGGTTTGGTCCTGCCTAGCGCTAGTCTTTTGGTTAATTTGGTGCTGGCCTTGGATGAACTTAGTGAGGGTATCATCCGTACTAGTAATGGGCATTATGGTTTTAGAGGGTTCGGTCGATTGATCTGCTTTGGGTGCAGTCAATGATAGTGGTTGGTTATAGTTGAGTTGGGGTTATTGTTGGTAAGACGGGTACCTAGGTTGGTAGTTGGGCTGAAAGGGTGGTTGGTTCCTAGGTGGGTATTGGGTGCCTCTAGTCCTAGGAGGAGAGGTTCGAGCGAAGCCAGGTGGATTTTGTTGGCGAGCTGGAAATTGAGCATAGTAAACTGTTCCGTCAGCAGGATCCTTGTACTCAACCTGATAACTTTCTGTTGGGAGGTTGGCACAGTTCTGGCATGTATGAATTTGATGTTGGGATGGTTTCTTCATTTCGCCGATCTGCTTCGTCATGTGCTCGATCTTCTCTGTCAGAGACTTGATAGCTTCGGTCTGAAATGGATTGGGTGCAACAATCGGTGCTGATGATGAGGAATGCTCACCAGAGTTCCAGTCGTGATGGTGCATCGTCATATTCTCGATCAAGTTCCAAGCTTCCTCATCGGTGAGTTGCATGAAATTGCCTTGAGCAGCGGCGTCAAGGGTAGTGCGATGGTTCGGAGCGAGACCATTGTAAAACGTGCATAGCTGACTGGTTTTCTCTATAAGGTGGTTAGGGCATTTGTTCAACAGGCTCTTGTATCTCTCCCATGCTGTGTAGATAGATTCATCATGAGCTTGGTGAAAGTTCATGATGTCATTCTTGTACTTGGTTTGCTTATCCGGAGGAAAGTACTTAGTAAGGAATTTTGTAGCCATATCCGTCCAGGAGGTGATAGAGCCGGTCTCTAATCCCTCAAACCAAGTCAAAGCGTGGTGAGTAAGCGAATAGGGGAATAGGTATAGACGGACTATATCCTGATCAACCCCGTTTTGCTTGTACGAGTTGGTAGTCTGAATGAATCGGTTGATGTGGGCGTTAGGATCGTCATGGGGTAAACCATGGAATTGGCAGAATTCCTTGATAAGCTGAATGATATGATGTTTAAGCTCGAAGGACGCGCCGTCGATGACCGGATAACTGATGGGTCCACCTCGTCCTTCAATCGATGGTTTGGTGCTGTCGGCAAGCGTGACACGTGCAACCATCGGTTGTCGGTTGCGGATGCGTTTCTCCTTGCGGATCGTTCGGATGATCTTCTCAGGATCGGGTATGAAAGTGAGAGATTCGAATCCGGATGATCGGGTCAAATATCGTTGTGTGTTGTGGGAAGGAATTTTCGAATGGAACAAGGAAAAAGGAAAAAAACTAAACTAAACTACGGGATACTAGAAAGAAAAATTCATCTCGAACGTCTTCAGATCTTACGGTTGAATCCCCGGCAGCGGCGCCAAAAACTAGACGCGCCACCAACGGTCGATCAGGTTTTCACCCTGTCGTCGGACCGTCCGTCAGCGGCGGCGTCAGTGGAGTTTTAAAATTTATATGTGTGGGGCCTAAGTATACCTAGTTACTATTTGGTGTATAGCAATAAGGATGACCTAGGGTCATTCTCTGAGTCAGTGTATTGTGGATCGTGGACGAAACATGCGTACTTATCAATCTAGCGGGTTTTAAAAGATTTGATTGGGGTTTTGTTTTTTTTATATTTAGGCAGAAAATTTAAACTAAAGCGGAATAAAATAAATGTAAATAGCAGATAATCAAGAGGGGGTGTTTGCTATGATTTCGGTAGCCTTATTGGTTGGAATGAGACGTGTTCTAAAGGTTTGTATTTTATTTATTTCAGGTATTTGTGGAGTAAGCACTAGCCCCCTAATGATAGAGTTCTCGATCAGTATGTCACTGGGCAACTAGGCTATCCTGATTCTGATCGGAGTAGTTTATCCAGCCCACAACACTAACCGGTGAAGGTATAGTGACCCTTATCTGGGGTGAAAGCCTGGGTGCATGAATAAGGCGACAAACCAACTCGATGTCCGACCTTTCTTAACCCCACAATAATATCTAATCTAAATAAAACATTTAAGACCAAGTTTATAGAGTGTGCTTGATTACTTTCTATCGATGGTTTTGTGTTCTGGGTGTTGAGTCATGACTCGTGATTCACATAGACCAATAACAACGACTCTTTTCGTGATTACTGCACTGTACTCCACCGGAGGTGTTTCCATTACTGAACCAAGGACCTAGTCGGTACCAGCTCTGCTGATCACAGAGTTGCCGTTATTCCACAAGGCTTAGTAACTGCGGCTTTTCCTCGGCTTCCACGTGTTAACTACACCGGAGGTGTTGTCGACGCTATACCGAGTAATCAGCCGACTTACGGTACATTACATTGCTTCACAAAAGCTAACCAAGACTACTTAACTAAGTTTGTATTTAAGTATAATATTATTCATCTATGATTTAAACCAGCCCTTACTTTTAAGTCCCAATAAATCCCTAATTTGTCAACAGTGTAATATTCACGTTCAGTTAGAAAACCATATTTCCACGGGCACAGTGTACTTTGCGTTCAAAGTAGAAAGCATTATTTCCACGGCTCCAGTGTACTTAGTGTTCAGTTTGAAAACCATATTTCCATAGCCACAGAGTACTTTGCGTTCAAATTAGAAAACAGTATTTCCTCGATGATGATATACTTAGCGTTCATTTAGAAAGCGATGTGTACACGGTTTAATAAATCAGACCATGTTCATGTTTGACACAGATAACTAAGTACCTTTGATGGGATTCGCGACGTCCCATCATTAAGGCCGTAATCACATTTACTGGTTGAAAGGCGATTAGTTTAATAGGTTTAAAATCATAGGTAGAAAGTAAATCAAAGCACTATAATATCATTCCAACCAATTTACGACTAACTACATCATAGCAAACACGCAATATCACTACTCGCTAATCATGTCAATCAATCCTAAATCTAGCATGACAACAGTAATAACAATCATCATAATGAAATAGATAAAGGATAGATATAACCGTAATAAGAGCGTAGCTGAATACAACTTGGACGTTACACGAGCAGGACTCCTAGTATGCGCCAAGCAATATTACAAGATTTCCCCTCTACTAACTAACTACTAATCTACTACTAATTATAACATAAACCTAGAGAGAGAGTAGTGAGAGAAAGTGTGTGTAGTGTTGTGTGTTTCTTGGTGGTGTTGTTTTGAAGTGTGAAGGTATGATGAAATGAGGCTTGTATTTATAGAGATCGCACAACCGTATCCGTAGACCGTATCCAAACCTTCAAACGCACAACCGTATCGCAAAGGCGAATAAAAATCAGATTTTTATCACCCAAACGCATGATACGGCTGAGCTGGACCGTATATGGCTGAACTGGACCGTATACGGTCGAGCATAGGGTGAATACGGCTGAACTGGGCCGTATACGGCTGAGCACAGGCCGTATACGGTCTGCACAGGCCGTATACGGTCTGTGTCCAGCCGTATACGGTCTGGCTCAGCCGTATACAGCTGTGCTCAGCCGTATCCTGCTCCTTCGGTTCTTCGTTTCTTCGTTCGGGCGTAACTTCTTCGTCGTTTATCCATTTTTAGCGTTTCCACGCGTTCGTATTTTCCTAACGAAGAAAATGACATAAGTTAGAGGTCATAATTCTTTGTGTAGCTCAAAAAGTGCTAAAATACGTGAACAAAAGATTCAGTGATCGTTTGTGCTCTGTTTTACTCATTTTTAGGTTGTTTTTATCGATTCTTGAAACATCGTCTATATTTTAGCCCTTATGATGAAATGTGATGTTTAAGTTCATATTCAAGTGTTTTCATTAATAATTGGGCCAAAATGGTGAGATAATGGCACACAAAAACATGACTTTTTGCGTGTCATCAGTCCTAATCTCACACATGTATCACGATATTTTGGGCTTTATATAATGATTATCTTAAGCCCATGTATCACTATAGTTGGGTTGTATTTTAATGATTGCATTAAGCCCATTGCAGCTAGTCCAGTTCATCTTAAATATCTGCATTCACGTATTGGTTTATTTTAGTATCTATATATCAGTATTTAATAATTATGGAGAACATTTTATAAACCATAGTTGTGGTTTATACACATTTTCACAAATCATACACGGACTTTTTTTCATGTTTTCGATACAATAAGTTTCAAATATGCTCGTAAATGGTACCTCCATCCAACTCCATCTATTTTTGTCGTTAAGTTTTACCATGTGATTTGCACGAAGGTATCATTTACGAGCAATTTTGAAACTTTTGGGTATCATTTACAAGCAATTTTGAATCTTATTGTATTAAAAATTGACGGAATTGGTAAAACTTAAAGACAAAAATAGACGGAGTTAGACGGAGATACCATTTACGAGCAAATTTGAAACTTATTGTATCAAAAACATGGAAAAAAAAGTTCAGGTATGATCTGTGAAAATGTGTGTAAACCACAAATATGGTTTGTGGAATTTTCTCATAAGTATAATCAAAACATTATTTTTAATTAATTGATTAATTGAAACTTATTATATCAAAAACATGAAGAAAAAAAGAGTTCGGGTATGATCTGTGAAATTGTGTGTAAACCACATGTATGGTTTATGAAAGTTTCTCATAAGTATAATTAAAACATTATTTTTAATTAATTGATTAATTAATTATTATTATTATGCATTAACTCATTAATGCTTTCAATAAGGGTTAATTAATATTTTCTTTAATTAAAGAATCAAAAGACTTATGATGTCATTAAGATTTTTAATGGTGAGATTAGCAAGTTGCTAATTAATCCAAGGGTCATCTTTAATGCAAAAATTTTATTTTAATTTATAAGATAGATAGGAGTTTAAATTGATACATGATATAAGCCCCAATTGTATAACAATTAACAAACGAGTATAGGTGGGTCTAGCGGGTAATATAATTTTTTGAAAACCACATTCCATCCCCCCTCTTTTTACTCAAATAATTTTTTTTTGGTGGAAACCCGGTTACTCAACCCGATTCGAGACCTGTTTAAACTAGTCCTTCTAAATGACTCATCTAGATCCGGACTCGTTCTTCTAAATGACTTAAACTCATCTGGATCCGTAACCCAACTCAACTCACTCATGTTGCCACTTATAATTATTATACAATTAAGTGAACTTTTGAAATAATCGTACTAGTTCTAAAATACTAAACTTGATGTATGTAATATCATTGTACACGAAACATACTGGTTGTAAATTGTGACGGGTAGTTGGATGTGTCCCTCAAATTTGAGACCACAAAACAAGAAATATATTGTTTCAACATGCACTCCATCAAATAAACATGTATATTATAGGTTATATTTGGTACAACTTATCAACACTCTCATTTTCTATATCAAGATATACTATCACATATATTACATCTTTACATAATTCGTTTATGTCAAAATATTCCTAAAATGTTTACCCAACTTCCATACTATGACTAGAAAGCAATAGTTTATATAAGAATGATAACATTCGGACAACATTCACTAAGCACTTCCGTGTAAAGTCAAATATTATATTTTACTAGATATTATATATGATAACTAGTTAATTAGAGTTATGATTTAGGGTTGTAGATGCTTATAGTAGCACTAAAGTTAGATGTTGCCAAAATGGTATGATTTATATATATATATATATATACATATATATATATATATATATATATATATATATATATATATATATATATATATATATAGAATCTCCCCCTAAGTATTTCAATATTCACAAGATAACCTATTATCTTGAGTGAGTTGCCATAAGTTTGGTAAACTGCAAATTCTCCCTTTTATGGCTCATTATCTTCATCATCTCCTATATTATTTCGATCGTCTGAAACAAAAAACCATTTAATTTTTGTTGGATGTGAAAGAAAAAACAGAGACCCACGCCTCATACGACAACGATCTAGTGGCCATTGTTTCATTGATACACATACATTGGAGAGAAAAAATAAAGTGGATGGGTTACTGAATTACTTTCGTTTTTGTTTACTTGTATTATTCCCTAGTAACCGATTTAGCTACTAGAAGCCATTTTTAACAAGCAGAATGACCAAATATAGTGTGAAAAATATGTACATATATTGCCCTATGTGAACAAAAATGAAAATTTTGTAGCATTGTGTCTGTTAACACTAAACAGTAAATTAACACTAGTGTGTTTTCAACCTTTGACCCATGACGTATCTCACTTGTCAAGTTTGTCACTTGTGCATGAATTTAATTTAGAGGTTAAAATGACACTGTTTTAAAAAATTAGTCTAGTATCTTTTCTATCCAGTTTGTCTTGATATACATGAATTTGTACAGGAGTAAGGTACAAATGTGTTATAATCTTTATTTCAATCAAAGAAATCTTTGTCTCTTTCTTTGTTCCTTTTAGTTTTGTGATGTTTCAACCACTGTCAAACTCGTTTTTTCTTAATCTTTGACTCCGTCTAATGATTTGTAATTGTAGAATTATATATACATCTAGTGGTACATGTGTCATCCATTTGAAATTGAGAAAATCACAAAAATATCCAATCACCACACCCCTTTGAACAAAATAATCTTTTGACCAACCATTTTAACAAACTAATCATTTGACTGGCGCCGGGTCGGCACCCCTGACGACCCACCCTCAAAAGACGTGCCACGTGGAAAAAGCTTGCTCCATTGTCACCAAGCGCCCCAGCATGTGGGACCGACGCCCCGGCGCCCCACCATTATCGCCAGCGCTTCAATATTAAATATTAATAAATCTTTCCATGTGGCACGTCTTTTGAGGGTGGGGCGCCAGGGGCGCTGACCCGGCGCCAGTCAAAGGATTAGTTTGTTAAAATGGGTGGTCAAAGAATTATTTTATTAAAAGGGGTATGGTGATTGAATCATTTTTGTGATTTTCTCTTTGGAATTTCAAAATGGTTAGTAGACATTTTTAACAAAGCAATACTATATTGAACAAGCAAGCACCATTTTTATTTGGGCACAATTTGCATACATACACAAACACATAAATAGGACTGTCATCTTAGAAGGTCCTGACTCCAAACAGATTTTGGACGGTTTATATATATTGGGTGGTGATTAATACACTAAGTTAGGATGTTTGACCATTACCCCTGCTAGTTATATTGTTCATGCATGTTTCAAGTGAAGAGTAATGGTCAAAAACTAACTTGTTGGTAGATAGATGAAAAAGAATGGTATGTGTATAAATTAGTACCCGTAATGACTTCTTTAAATATACGTTTTAAGGTTCAATCATAAAAATTGCTTCTTATTGGTTATCATTTCTCTAGCTAGTATAGTAGTTATTACTTGTTAGTGTTTATAGTTGTTCAGAATCTTGTTGCCAGACTCTAATACTCAATGGTACACAACAAGGCTTGAATCGACATGTATCCTTTTATATAACGAAAGGTATATCTTTTGTATAAATCTAGTTACTACCGAAAGTTCTCCATTATTTTTTACCATGTGTAAATTATCTCGACTAAACAATTATCTAGAAATAAAGGAGAATGCTAACCATCGCTCTTAGGGCTATGGTTAAGATTTTTCTATTTATCTAAACTAGGTTGAATTAATTACAAAGTATGAGTTTTCCTTTTTGAAAGTGAATTTCCTAATTTAAAATTGGTATTAGTGTTTATCCATGGTAACTTTGAGTTATAAATATATAATTAAGTTAAAAATAAATGATGATACTAAATTACCAACAACATATGTGTGTGTATGTGTGTACGTGTTGTGTCAATTTTTATATGTATCTAGACTAAAATTATAACATGAGTAAATTATTTGAATCATTCATGTACTATCATGTTTTGTTCATGGGTAGTCCCTGACTTTTAAAAGCTATTTGAATAGTCCTACTTTCAAACTATTTATTTCGTTAGTTCAAAATTTAACTGATCGTTAGTTTTTCCGTTAAAAGGACCATCCGTGTAACTTTTTTTCCTTTCAAATTTCAAGTTTATTTAAATTTAACATTGTTTCTAATTGTATTTAGTTAATTTATTTTTTTGAATAATCTAATCATTGAATTTAATTAATTTAATCAACCCTTTTTAATGATAATTATTTTATTTTTTACAATTAAAATGATCAACTTAAATATTTCTTTATCTTAATTTTTTTTAAATATTTCTTTAATAGTTTATACTCTTAATTTTACATATCATCCTTGATTTCAAGACTCCGTATAAACAATTCTATATTCCTACATATATATTGTTAGTAGTTTTGTATATTATGAACGTACTCAAATTGCACATTATCAACATGTAACATTTATTTTTGAGTTTTATTGAAGACATAATTGTAAACTACTAACCACCAAGTGTGACTCAAGTGGTTAGTGTTCAGCCCGTAAAAAGTCCAAAGTGCCAGCAGATCCTAACTTCGAGCCCTAGGTAAAACATTTCACCTTGGTGGCCACAGAGGTTCACCCGCGATGACTCCGAGTGCTCAGCCTGTAAAAAGTCCAAAGCGATGACTCTAAGTCCTGAGTTCGAGCCCTGGGTAAAACATTTTTTATTTTAATTTTTATAAGTGTCAAAATCTACATTAACTATCTAACTAAAAATAAGTGTCGGTTATTTGAAAGAATAAAAAACACAAAATGCATGTTCAAGATATGGTGTATAATAATTTTAGTAGTTTATAATTTTTTTTATACATGGGTATCCCGGCTATGCAGGACTAATCCCAGGGCGACTCGCCGCTTTGCGGGTAGCCCGGAGTCATCGCAGGTGAACCTCCTTGGCCACCAAAGTGAAATGTTTTACCCAGGGCTCGAACTCGAGAAATATATATGTAGGCATGTAAAATTATCTATATGGAGTCATGAAATCGACGATGATATGTAAAATTAAGAGTATAAACTATTAAAGAAATAGTTAAAAAAATAGAATAAAAAATATTTAAGTTGATCATTTAATTGTAAAAAATAGAATAATTAACACTAAAAAGGTTGATTAAAATAATTAAATTAAATTAATTAGATTAATCAAAAAATAAATTAACTAAATACAATTGAAAAATAATATTAAATTTAAATAAACTTGAAATTTGAAAAAAATTTACACCCTATTAACGGAGAAACTAACTGTCAGTTAAATTTTGGACTAACAAAATAAATAGTTTGAAAAGTAGGACTATTTAAATAGCTTTTAGAAGTCAGGGACTACCAATGAACAAAATGTAATAGTACATGGACGATTTAAATAGTTTACTCTTATAATTTTGTATGAATAAAGTAATTATACGTAGTATAACTTAATGCGAATACTTTTGATGGTCAACATTTTATGCATCTATGCCACATATTAAGATGAGAAATAGGGATGTGTTGGAGGGTGAAATATATCATAACAAACATATTTCATTTATTTATGTATGCTGGGTCATGCACATAGCTTATCGTAGTGTAATACGGAGTAATGTATCATTAGTTGTAAAAACATTTATACATGTATTTTTTATTTAGCAGCATAATATTTCATTAACAGAACATTAAGCTAGCAAGCTGCTATATAAGGAAGTAAATACAATCAAGTTGAACGAACATGATTAAGATTACGATTCCACTCTTGCCGATTGACTTCGATTTTCATATTTCGATTCGAAATCCATAAAAATCATCTATTTAATTTGTCTAAAACTTGTTCATTGTATGGTGACAACAATTTTTTACATCTAGGAGAAAATTTATTTTGAAATGGAAAAGCTAGCGAACTGCTAGATACATATACTACAAAAATTGTTAGGGTATCAATTTGCTTACAATTAATTGTTAGTATTTCTTATTCATAACTCATAAGTCATAACTTTAGCTTGCGATATTTCAATACGCATCGTCATTAATAGCATGTGCACGTACATTAGTGCTTTTAACTCTACTAAGTTTGATAGAGCTACTACGATCAGTTGATTAGCATATCACATTTCTATACAAGGTTACTATTACACATTGTGATAAGTACAATTTTTTTTATTTAAAAGACAAATTAAAATTAAAGATAAATTGTCATTAGTCATTCAAAACTCGAAGAACATTGACTTTTAAATGTTATCAGTGGCGGAACTTGAACCTTAGTATTGGGGGGCAAAATTCATCTTAATCTTAATCTTGATATAAATATAACTTGTTGTGTTCAGAAACACGTAATATAGTCATGCACATACCCAAACAAATATAATGAATTTCAAATTATACGGAGTATTAAGTTAACATTTAAATTAAGTAAAAAAAAAATTAAAATTACAAAATACTTATCAATTAAAACTAAATTATTCTAGTTATGTAAATAGTAGCTTATATTTGCATACATCATGAAAAAAAAACCAGAACCACATATGTTCACCGTCATTTTTGGGGGGCAATTGCAAAGAAAAAAAAAATTCATTTTCAACCTTCCTATTATAAGTATATTTGCTCCCTCAAGTTTAGGAGGGGTCGGACCCCGCCCTGCCCTAGTGATCTTCCGCCCTTGAATGTTATGCAACTCCAAATAGATAGTTTGGAGGATACTACCTCTTATCCCCGTACTATATTCATAACGAGCATCAACGCCGGAAAATTCACATGTCTACATATCATCCACATATGCTGAGTCACGGATTCAAACATTTAATATGTCGTTCACACATTTGGATTTGGACATTGATGATAATGGTAACACTTGAGCTATATATGTCCAATTAGTTAATGGTCGTTCTATATGCTTTTGTGTATTGGATTTGTCTAACTAATAGTAAGTACTAATAAATAGTTCTTTATATAGAAATGGCTATCATTTTCACTATTAGTAAGTTCTCAAAATTCATTTTCCCACTAATTCCGCATTCTCAAGTATAGTATGATGTGACCATCATTAACAACGGCCATTCATGGTGTCTTCTTACCTATTTTTCCTTCTTGCTGATTTGCATTTAATCATTCCCTTTTTCGTCTTTGACAAAATTAGATGAGGAAATGATATGACCTCTAATTATTAGCGGTGAGTTGTGCTCATTTTATAGTGTTCATTTCTAGTACAAACTACATTTAATTAGTATTAGTATATATGCACGATTAGTTTTTCTTGTTAAAACGTTGATAATCGGCAATTCAGACCCTTCATCTATCTATAATGTGGGGGGACATATCTGATTCACTCAACTGTTATATTTATAGGGTGTCAGGGTTTCAAACCTTGACTTTCTTCTTTATGTGGCAAAGATGTCTTCACCCACTATCAAGTGAGTTGCACATCATTAGCTATGATGGTTAATTAATTGCATGTAAAACACACACATATATATATATATATATATAACTAAAAAATAAAATATGCAAGAGAAACAATTTAATCCATAATGTTCATATAAAATGGAGCAAATTGAGAACCATAAAGCATGTGATAACTGAAATGTGTACAAGTTATCTAAATATTTATTAACAAATAATCTGTTATTAATCATAAAGTTTCACATCAGTCTTTCTGAGTACGTCCAATATATTCAACAAAAAATAAAGGTGGAGTACTTGAAAGTTAGTTAGGTCTGAAAGGTCTTAAATACCCTTATATATCCAGTGTTGGCCCTAGTGGGATCAAATTTGCATTTTGAACATTTTGTCATTATGGAAAATGATTTCGATAGAAGAATTAGCTTTCAAGATCAATGTTTACTTGTACGACATGCACCAATGGCTGTACCACTATAATAGTATATAGAATCATAATGAAACAAATTGTGAATCTTATCTGATAATATTTATAAAATTATATGTTGCCACAATGGTTTATTGCAAGCTAGCTTAATTTTGTCCATAGTGTTGTTGTTTAGTCATGTTGATGAGATTTAATTTGTCTAATCACTTAAAATGCTCATATATATATATAATAAGGATTGATTCGTACAACAACAAATTTTTTTCTCTACAAGTGTTGAATACTTACATAAATAATTTAGGTTCAAATCAACAACAATATTACTAAATCCCGTCAAACGGCAGAGTATTAAGGAACAAAGATGTAGAAAGTCATACATATACCCTTAGGTTCAAATCATTATTTACGTAACATAATCTAATAAATAAAGTTGTATAAAAATACATATAGTGTGCTAAAAATGGAGATAAAATTTTGACTTTTATGCATCAAAGTCCAAATTTAACTTTAGAAAATCATGCAAAATCATCATAATTAATCAATTGTTATCAATGCAATGTTTGTTCTCCAATCTTAATCTTGTTGATTAATTATCATTTTTTAATATATAAAACGTCTTAATTATTTAAATGGCCATGGAATTTTCCTAACTCCATTATTAGCATTTTAAAAATTTATATTTCTCAACTACTTTGTCCAAAATAAGCATCTATCAAACACCAAATCATATTCACCATGCAATATATAATTTGTTTTATGATTATATATCGTCTAGTAGCTACTACTTAAATTGTTTTATTGATTGAATCATGAGTCAAAGAAAGACATGTTAATTTTAGTCTTTTTCGATGCTTAATATCTAATTCGACATTCTTTTAAAATGACGACGATTGAAATACGAACAAATGAATGTTTGATTTTGTCATGTACCTATGTTAATAAATTACATTAATTGTAGTATTATCAATGTTGATAGAAGTTGATATATAATTATATATCTTTTAAATTGTTTTCATGAAAGGTTGGAGAACTTATGCAAAATGTCAAAAGATGGAGACAACTATGATGTTTATTATTACTAAATATATAGAGAAATTTACAGTGATAGTTCTTATGGTTTATCTCAAATCACACTATTAGTCCTTTAAAATGTTTAAATACAAAGGCAATTATTTATTTCGAAACTTGTAACGTTGACGGTCCTTTAACTAACTGACCGTTAAAAATGTAAGTTAAAGAACTAATGGTGAAAAACATAATTTGCTTTATTATTTGCAATTGAATATCTACGAACCATATACGTACACACATAGCTATTTATTTCTCCCTGACATCCTCCATTACAACTGTTGTCGTTTCTCTCTGGACCCTTGATACCACCGCTACTAGACCACAATCCTCACCACCGAATCCCAATGTTCCAACCATCATCTCTGATGTATTATATTAGATTTAAAGACTCTTCATTGTTTTAATTTCTCTATAGATCTAGAAATGTGGTCTTGAAAATTTAGACTGTTAAAGAAAGATTTGGGTTTTAAAATATGTGTTTATATGGTGATAAATCTAGTATTTTTTTTATTTTGTGAGTTTTTTCATAGTAATATGGGATAATATTTTTTTCCGTAGATACACACATCAACCATACCGCTATTATCCTCATATTACTAGGAAAAAACTAACAAAAAATAAATTAAAACACCACTTTTTATCCCTATATAAACACATATTCAAGCCCTAAAACTTTCTTGAATATGTTAAATTTTCAAGACCACATATTTAGATCTAGAAAAAAGTTAAAAGAATGAATAGTCGATAAACCCAATATAACTGATGTAAGGCTTGGGCAGCAAGTTAATAAACTTGGACAACAAGTCATTTCTGCTGGGATTTTATAAATTAGGAAATTTTTATTTATTTTTTATTATTTTGATTTTATAATTAAGTATTAAATAAGAATTTTAATTGTATGATATGTAGGACCTCTAGTCTATAAATATAGGATCTAAACCCTGTAATATTCATTATATTCTATTCAATTCAATTATGCATATTCTTTTAATCTTCAAGATTTATGAAGTTTAAGTTCCGGTGATTTGCATTTGCAGGTTTTTCCTGTTCACAACGTGATTGTGAATCAAAACCCTTCCGCTGTCCTACTCCAGTTGGTATTAGAGCAGCAACCGATTCCAGATATATCAATTTGGGTTTCTCCCACGTTGATATCTCTAATCGATTATGAACTTCCATAATTCGGGTTTTCTCCGGATTTTGATTCTGGTTCTCTTCTGCGTAAAAAAGAGAGTATTGTTCACGACTCGGTTACTGTTCATCGAGTTCTGTATACCCTCATTTACAGTTCATCCAGATTCTAAATTCTGTTTCTAGTTATTAAAAAAAAAAGAAAAAAATTAAAAAAGAAAGAAGTATCATATCATGGCTGATAATACTGCCTTACTTGAAGCCCTACAAGCTATCTAAGAACAGTTGCAACAACAGGCGCAACAACAAGCCGAGCATAATGACCGAGTTCTTGAGGCCATTACTAATCTGACCGTTCAACTAAGAAACCAAGAAAGACCACCACAAAACCGACATCGTCCCGCTGGTAATGATAATATCGATGATTCTTCCTCAAGTGAAGAGGAAGTGGTGGCTGTCGTTAATCCAAATCCACAAGGGAATCGATTGCCTAAAATTAGAGCTGACATCCTAACTTTCTCTAGATCACTAGACATCAAAGGTTTTCTTGATTGGATTTCAGAAACTGAAAAGTATTTTGAGCTTATGGATATTCGCGAAGAGACTCAAGTCAAGTATGTTGCCTACAAGCTCAAAGGTGCGGCTTTATCATGGTGGGGCAACCTTCAAATGGGTCGTCGTTGCCAACGAAAGCAACCGGTTAGAACTTGGCGAAAGATGAAACTCTTAATGCATGCCCGTTTTCTTCCCATTGATTATGAACAAACACTTTATGCCTCATATCAAAATTGCAAACAACATTCTCGAACTGTCACCGAATACTCGGAAGAATTTCTAAGATTGGCATCTCACAATAATTTGAATGAATCTGATTCTCAACAAGTGGCTCGTTTTAATGATGGACTACGATTTGAAATTCTAGAGATTGTGTCTCTTCAGACAACATGGACAGTTGATGAAGCCATCCGACTTGCACTGAAAGTCGAGAAAACAGCCACCAAACAAAGTAAAAAGAGCTTATCATACCGAAACACAACGGACTCAAATAAAACCTCGCACTAGAAGAATATTAATTCGGGAGGTGATACTTCTACTAGTTCGTTCAAAATAGCCCAGAATACTGATGGGCAGAAGAATGGAGCTCCAAACACGAGTACTTCCACACAAGGGTACAAGAAACCCGTTGCTAACCCATATGCCTGACCCGTTGGGGACCGTTGTTATCGTTGCCAACATATAGGTCACACGTCAAATCAGTGTCGAGCAACAGAGATCGTTAACGTGGCTGAACGAGATGACATCAATGATGCTGAAGACGATGACGAGGAACTTTTTATCGGTCCTAATGATGTTCATAACGAGGAAGAAGAATATGAAAACGAAGGAACTCATATGTCGTGCGTAGATTAGTACTTGTTTTCCCTAAATAGATTGAAGACACCCAACGACATAACATCTTTCAAACCCGATGCAAAATTAATCAAGATATTGTTGATGTCATCATCGATGGTGGAAGTAGTGCAAACATCATCTCGCGAGATATTGTCACTCGACTTAAGCTGACACCGCGAAAGCATCCGACACCGTACAAGATTGGTTAGATTAAAGCCGTTGGAGAAATACGAGTAACGGACCAATGTGAAGTTCCGATCTCTATGGGTAAGTACAAAGACACGATTGTTTTTGACATTGTAGATATACTGCATGCCATGTCTTGCTAGGTAGACCTTGGCAATTCGATCTAGGCATGATACATAAGGTGTAACACCCCCAAATTCACTGTTTAGCAGAAGCAAGCTTTAGGGTGCTACTAATCAAGTATCAACAACACAAAGTATACAGCAAACGACCTCTACATGAGACGTTTAAAAATAGTTACATTTCCATATATAAAATGTATGAAAACATAGTGTTTTCGGTTACAAAAATGTAGTTCCCTAGAGTCCATGCGTATAGCTGGAGATTCTATTACATAATCGTAATATACAAAATATAATGCTAAGAATCTCCGTTAAATGCAATGTAGAAATCATGCGACTCTAGCTAGTGTTTAGGGAAATCCTACTCCGTATGTGTACCTGAGATACAAAGCTAAAAAGTGTCAACCAAAATGGTTGGTGAATCTTACAGGTTTAGTATTAAATAATTGTTAAGAACCACAAGTATGTACCAGTCTTGCTATCAAGCAAAGTATGTAAGTAAATAAGTAGGTCAGCACAGTTTCCATGAGCTCATAAGTTGAAGCTTAACAGTGTGTAAGTATGATTCAACTAAGTATCATATAAAGTACCCTCGTGAGTGCTATCGTGACACTCATATGTAACAAATACTAATATGCCTGTTTCTACGGTGAAATCCGTGGTAGCGCTACTACCCCAGGCAGGGATTGTCAGTCCCAAATGGATCCATTTACTAGTAGTCACGCTTAAGTCCATAACTAACAACTTACGATAGGAGGCTTTCAGTGGATAAAAAGTACTCATGCAATGTGTGTAAGAAAAGTAGTATAGTCAGTCCAGTACTCATGTTCATGCATAAAATGGTAGCAAAGTATCTCACCCCAATAGTAAAAACAGTAAAAAGTGGGGCTGTAAGACTCACCTGAGCCTAGCAAGTATGAAGGTGAAATCAAGTAAGTAAAGTGGATGTAAGTCTGTAAGTTGGTTCTCCGAACCCTGCAACCTTCTGGCGTCCGAAACGCACAAGGTTGTAAGTAAATAGTAAATAAATTGGTGTCTTGAAAGATCACCCATGCTAGTTGTCCACTCAACTAGAGAATGTCCAAGTGTTTGTTTAGTAGTTCGATTGTAGTTTGAAAACAAGTATGGCCCGTTGGTGATATTCGTTGAGACACGTTTTGTGACAACAGAATTAGCTTGTAATAGTACTTTTATTATTGAAATTAAGTTTTTATATCATTTTTAAACTTTAATATCAAAGTATTATCTTTTGGGTATGTTGTGCTACACACCGATCGTTGGAATTTCTAATGGTGATGCGAGACAACAGTGGGTTTTAAATTTGTAAGGCTGAGGCCTAGGGTTACTATTATGCCAATCAAAGGGCTAGCAAAGGACACGTATGACCTAGGATCGTTCTTTAAAGCGCGGCAAATTGAAGCTAGGGGATTTAGAAACTTTTATGTATTTAGCTAGGGACAAAAGAGTTGGTTTTGGTTTTGGATTTTCTATTCTAAATTAAATTAAAATAAACTAATAAGTGGAGGTTACTTTGGGCATTCAACAATTAAAGCGATTGTCTACTATGAAGTGGTTTAGGAGTTGCTAAATATGGAGAGTTCTAATGGGGATAAGTTCATAGGTTAATGTGAGCTATTACTGCAATCCTTCTATCGGGCTAACGTGGAGGTGTCCACAATCAGACAAATAGAATCTCACGTGGGTTGCAGAATATATTAAAGCATACACCGAAAGTTCTCTCAAATGTATACCCACATTATCTGACAGTTAATCTCGAATCCTATTCCCCAATCTCGGTCGTCAGAGATGTCCGAATCATGGCATAGTTTGTTGAATAAACAATCTTATGAACGAGATTTACCCTCACCGGAATAGGTTGGACTAACTGGTCTAGGCGGCCGGATAATACGTCATCACTTATTCGTACAAATTATCAACATTACTCAGGTATGCAAGAATACAGGGATGGTTTGTACTACAAATGGAAACTTAAGTAATACGTTTGTTATTCAATTCATAATGTGACTACATTCGGTCGTTCTCGACTTCCATACATTTGTACTCCGCCGTAGGCGTTTCCAGTACTATATCAAAGAACAGTCGAATAGGGGCCGTCATATTACTGCACGATATTTAATTCCGTTTGTATTTTACTGTTATGGTAATCCTAAGGCAACAATCAAACAAGAACATGCAATAAGACGATCAAAGAAACAGTTTGATATAAGCATGCAAAGGTATTATCTAAGTCGAGGGTATTCCGAAAGTTGTCTCAAAAATATCGTCTATATGAATTTAATCTTAATATACCTATATTCCCATATTCCGTATCTCTTAGATCCTATTTTGGTCTAGAGAACACCGTCCATGTCGAGCTCAATGATTCAATCTAACATAGTATAACTAAGTGACCTATACCCTATGAGTTATCTACGTTCATTTTTGGATAAGGTTTTCGTCACAACATGAGTTGGGCAGATAAACGATAAAGATTTAATTCCTACATCCATTTGTAATATAAACCATCCGCAATCTCATAACATACAACACAATTACATATTTAAAACTCTCTAAACGACTATCATAGCAGACAATTGAGTTATCTAATTAACCATGGCAATTCTAGCATGCATATTTAAATTTATAAAATAAAGAACAAACATATTTAAATATGGAAGATTGATTAAAATTGGTGCATTTTAGCAACTTGGGGCATATGTTAGCAAAAGGTGGAAAAGTTGCTAGCACATGTACCCTAAAGCGCGTAGAGGTCTAGCACGTGTACCCTAAAGTCGCAGAAAAGGCCTAGCACGTGTACCATGCGAGTACGAGCGAGGATGAAAAATCGGACGGGGGACGGGCGGCAGGCTGCCGCCCCGATTCCCCGTCTATCGCTTCGTTACTTGATTCGTGCGTATCTTCTTCGTTATACGTCCGTTTTTGTCGATTATTTTTGCGTTGGATTCATTTTTCAAAAACGAAGACTTTGATGAATATAAATCCCAAAAACGTGTATCTGATCTTTGGATGTCTAGTACGAATCATTTGAATCTTCCGGTGTACGTAGAATCTTCATTCTTCATCCGTTTTTGTTAATTCTTCTTCTGTTAGATTCGTATTTTGAAAACGAATATCTTGGATAAGAGAAATCTCAGTGATAGGTACTTTTTTCTTTAAATCTTGTCTTGATGTCTTGAATCTTCAAACGTGTGTGGAATCTTCGTTTTTCGTCCGTTTTGCTTGATTTTTCTCGTAAAACTTCATTTTGATCTTTTTGGCAAAGTTTCTTTGATTTGAGCATATTTTGAGTCCAAATGCCAAGTATTTCTCCAGAATGAGAGAGATATCGTTGGTAAAAACATGACTTTTTACGCGATATCAAGTATCCTACACTTAGAGTTTTGCTTGTCCTCAAGCGAATTGTCAGGAAAACTGCTTCGAAAGTCCGGAAGGGTGTCTTCGTATCCTGGAGAACTTTGATTCCTGTAGGCTAGGTGAAAAGATTTCAAACGGGGTTTTAACCCTTGATGCTTTCTCAAACTACCGGTTCTAACAAGCTTTCTTTACATGACTGGGACCCTCACAGGTGGTCACTCAATTTACTCAAGTGTATCAGGTTTCCTAATTTCTAATTCACTTAGGGGCCAGTCATGTAGCTCTTTCATCATCATAAGCTTGGTTGAGAATCAAATATGTAATACTCAAATGGGGACTGTGCTAATTATCCCTAGACATTTGTAAGAGGGTAAAGATGGATATGGAAGAGGGGTTTTGTAGGTGGTTTAGTGGGGTTTTGATATAGCCTAAGAGTTTGTCTGTGATAACTTATCTTTGACGTTTTAGTGATACCTCTTTTTTGGATTTCTCTTTTTGAGAGCCTTCTTTTCATGTTTTCACTTTGAGGAACCTTCCCTTTTGGCATTAAATGATCCTTGGGTCTTTTAGTTCTTTGGTTCCTCCTGGCAACTTTGTTTTTGCTGAATTATGCTTTTCTTTGGAGTTCTCCTTCTTTTTTTTGGATGGTATTTTTATCCTTCGGGGGTTTCAATGTGTTTCTTGCAGTAATTCTTCTTGACAGAACAGAAACTTAGGCTATGGTCAAGAGATGTAAAGGAAGGGTTTGTTTCTTGAAGTGAATTTTTGAAATGAAAAGCCTAAGGCACAACAGGTTTTCTACTTGATCTTCAATGCTGAAAGTAAGCATTGGTTAGGCTTGAAAACAAGGGTTTTTATGAGAGAGTTTTATCTTAGGAAATGTCAAGATCCTCTAATTGCACCTTCATCACGTATGACGCCCATCTATGTAGTTTCGAAATGTATTGCTCAAGCAAGCTCTAACTTAAAAGGCATATATCGACACACTCTTAATCGAAAAGTGAAGCATTAAATATAAATGCTTTTATATGGCTCAAAATATCTCACTTGTTTTGGTGGTTTAATGCCTAGTCATGCGATTGCTTGTTTTAAAACTTAGTTTGAAAATCTTTCAAAGAGTTTTACCCATTATTGTCGAATTCCTAAACCTTTGGATTTTCGTTGACCGGAAATACCCTGTTTAGACATTCAAAATTTTGAAAATTTTGCTGAAAATCTGAGTTTGCTTACAAGATTTATCAAAATTGTATGTTGCACTTCAGTAGTGAATACTACTGTTATCCCACACTTAAAAGAACATTGTCGCTAATATTCCATTTCTAAGTTAGGTTAATCCCGCACTTAGATTTTTGAATGAGGGTCAATATTTTAAAAGTCATTCTCTGTTTGTGAGTCGTAATCCCACACTTTAGAGCTTTACGTAGAGTTTTAGTGTGTGTCCAATCGAAAGGTGGGTGCTCTGGAGGTCCCTGCGGTCTGTCCCTCTGATCGGCGAGATGAAGGTAACCTGGTATGAAGGGAACGTAAAAGGAATGTCTCCTGAACGTTCACCTCCACCAAGTCTGCCAAGGTCTCGTCCAATCGAGGGGGTGGTGAATGTGATCCCCTGAGGGTCCTCATGCTACTACCCGGTGACGAACTCCGGGAGTGATACATGGCACGTGAGCATCTCTGACTGGGGGCTCGTGCTCTAGCTAGCTGCGAACTCATCCTGCAAAATACAAAAGGTTAATGGTCGAAACATAATCATCATCCTTTTATAAGGCGAGGTACTGCATAAGAATGGATTAGATCAAAAAAAAAAAAGAAAAAATAATGCAGAAAAGATAAGATAGGCTTGGGATGCCTCCCAAGAGCGCTTTGTTTATCGAGTCTCGTAGCTTGACTCATTCATACCTATTATTCTATTAGGGTGGTTCGTAGTTATAGACTTCCTCGATTGTGGGAAAGTCTTCTACGTAGTGTTTTAAACGGTGACCGTTTACTTTGAAATTCCCGTCTGGGGCCTCGAGTTCGATGGCACCATAAGGAAATACTTTAGAGATTGTGAATGGACCGCTCCATCGTGTTTTGAATTTACCATAAAACTTCTTAAATCGTGAGTTAAAGAGTAGAACTTTATCACCTGGATTGAAGCGTGTAGGGCGAAGCTTTGAATCGTGGAGCAACTTGGTTCTTTCTTTGAATTTGCAGGAGCTTTCATAAGCTTGATCTCTTAACTCTGCTAGCTCATTCAGTTGTATTTTCCGGTGCATTCCCGTTATCGTCGGATCTAAGCTGCAGTTTTTCAGCACCCAGTAAGCTTTGTATTCGAGTTCAATCGAGAGATGATATGCTTTTCCATAAACGAGCCTATAGGAGGTTGTTCCTAATGGCGTTTTATAATCTGTTCAGAATGCCCATAAAACATCGTATAGCTTATCTACCGATCTCTCCTTATGCTGACCAACTGTTCGTTCCAAGATCCTTTTTAGTGCCCGGTTTGTAATTTCTGTTTGTCCATTTGTCTGTGGCTGGTAGGCGGTAGACGTCTTGTGGGTAACACTGTATTGTTGCAATAGTTTCATAAACTGCGTATTGAAAAAGTGCGTGCCTCGATCACTGATGATCGCCCGAGGGGTTCCAAACCGGCAGAATAGCTGTTTTAAGAACTTGGTTATGACCCTTGAGTCATTTATTGGAAAGGCTTGAGCTTCGGCCCATCTGGATACGTAGTCGACAGATACTAGAATGTATCCTTTTCTGTATGATTTTGGAAATGGTCCCATGAAATCTAATCCCCATATGTCAAATATTTCACATGCTTGGATATTCGTTAATGGCATTTCGTTACGCGTTGTGATATTTCCAAACCTTTGGCAAATATCACAGCATTTCACCAAGTCTTGTGCATCTCTGAAAATAGTAGGGCAATAGAATCCTGAGTCATAAACTTTCTTCGCTTTCAAATTGGCTGCGTGATGTCCTCCGGTAGGTCCGTGATGGCTTTGGTGGAGTATATGTTCGGCTTCTTTCCCATCGTCACATCTTCTCACAATTTGGTCGGGACAGACTTTGAACATATATGGATCATCCCAAAAATAATGTTTGACATCGCGGAAGGATTTTTGTCTTCATGATGATATCATCCCCTTTCTTGTGATCCCTCCAACTACGAAATTGACAATGTCTGCAAACCAAGGATCGTTTGTGAATTGCGAACCTTTTATTTGTTCTCCTAAACTCATTAACTGCTCCTCTGGAAATTGATCTTTAATATCTCTTTCTGCTAGTTGTTCCATTGATGGGTTTTCTAGTCGACTTAAATGATATGCAGCGACATTTTCTGCTCCTTTCTTATCTTTTATTTCGATGTCGAATTCTTGTAGGAGTAGAATCCATCGTAACAATCTGGGCTTTGCGTCTTGCTTTTTGAAGAGGTATTTTAGAGCTGAGTGATCCGTGTATACTATCGTTGTCGCACCCCCAAAACACGTGGCAGCGAAAGTATGAGGTGTCACGGGGGCGCCAACCAAATCAAATATTATAACACCAAGATTAAAGCAAATGACATCTATATGAGACGTTTGAAAATAGTTACATTACAATAATTCAGAAGTTTACAAAAGTATTTGGAGTTCGCATAATAAAAGTAGAATTACATAATGATAACTAGTAATATAATAAATGGAATTCAAATTCCTTGATGTTTGAAAACAATGCGACTCGAACTAAGCTATCCAAAAGCATCCTACTGTCTTGATTCCTGTGGGTAGTCCTACTACGTCTGTAAATCTGAGAATACATACTAAAAGGGTCAACATAAAGTTGGTGAGTTCATAGGTTTGTTAAACAGTTGTTTAGATATCAGTATGAAACACAAGATTTAATAATGTTTGAAATCAATCAAATATGTATACTATTGCCATGAGCTCATAGTCCGAAGCTTAACAATGTGTGTCGTGCCTCTTTCGAGTACACGATCGTTGGTGCCCCTGCAAGTGTCTAATCCGATACACTCGTGTATACAAATATTAATACGTCCATTTGACAGGTTAGCGCGACTAACCCGGACGGGGATTGTCAGTCCCAAATAGATCTATTTACTAATACTCGCGCTTAGTCCAAATTAGTGAAGCTATGATGTGTGAGGACTTTAATGAATTAGTGTGTTAACTCATGCCATCAGTATAGCGTTGTTTGTTTGTACTTGTGTTCATGAAAAACAGTTGTGTAAAAGCAGTTGTATGTATTCTCACCCCTGGATATAAAATAGTAAAAAGGGGCTATGAAACTCACCTTAGATTAGCAAGTAGCAAGCAAATATCAAATAAGCAAGCAAGCCGGTGTGCAACTTTCTAACGTCCTAAACGTATAAGGTTGGGTATAAGTAGATATCTCAAAGACCATCTATGTAAGTGGAGGGTTAATGTCCACTTAAGTCAATAGTATAGGTGGAGGGTTAATGTCCACCTAAAATTAGTAACCTCAACTAGTATGTTCAATTAAGTTGTTAAAAGCGTGTACGAACCATTGGTGAAATTTTGTAATAATAATTAATTAAGATTTTATTATTAAGTTTGTTTTGTTGTATACTATTCATTAGTACATATCGCGTGTCGCAAACAGATTATTTAGTTCGTAAAAACCTTAAACCGTAGGTCAAAGTTGGTCAACTCGTTGGTCAAAGTTGGTCAAAATTGGTCAAACTGGTCAAAGTTGGTCACACTGGTCAAAGTTACTAAATATGTCACCCAAACCCCTTTTATTACCATTCTTTTCAAAAATAGTAAGTTTTTACGTTTTTCAAAACCGAGCCCCGTTTTTGTTGACTTGGTCAAACCTACTCGGTTTGACCCGAATCTTTCCCCAAACCCTTAAATATATTCCCAAGCCTTAAAAAGTTTATTTTTCCACTTTTAACAAGCTTACAAGTGTTGGTTTAATCCTTTTTGCAAAATCAGTCCACTATCTCAATTTTCCAGAAAATGCACTTGTTTGTCCAATTTTTATAAAAATGTACATTCCGAATTAGTTCTCAATAAAAATACCAGTGGTTCCTCCATGAGTTATCTGCTGTTTTTTAATTTTCCAATGAATTTTAGAAAATTATAAGTATTTATAAAAATTACATGTGTCCTCTGAGGTCCAACAGTTGACCAATCTGGACACATGGGATGAAGATTACATTTCTGATAAAAATCTACACAGAAATAGTAAAAGTAGTCAACATGATTTTTGTAGCTAATGAAATGTGTCAAATTTGAGCGGTAGTTTCAGGTCATTTGGATATGTGTAGCTCAAGATATAGTCAAAACCATGAGACTTAAGTTTCTGACCTTTCTTGACAGATTATACATGTTCTTTTACACAAATTATTAAAAATAGTTATCAAGCTCAGAAAAATATGAGGCCAATGGGGTTGGAAATCTTACTTCTTAAACTTAATTTTTGACTATAAAAACTTCCATTTTCATTAAGACTTGATTTTTATAAAAATCGTTGAAGTAGACAAAACTTTCTGGACATAAAGTTTTTCTTACATTTTTGTTGATTTCGAGTTATGAAAAATGGTTTTTGAGCAAGATTTTATTATAATACTTGTTGAGTGAACATTTGATTATGTTATAATAGTGATGTGAAAAAGAAATGTCCTTACAATGGTGTTTTAGATGAAAAGAAGGCAGAGATGAAATGATGAGAGCTTGTAGTTTGGTTTTGTTCAAAAATCTTGTTAAAAGGTGAAGGGTTGTGGTGGTGGTTTATGGTGGCCTTGTGGTGGTTGTTTGGTGGTGTAGGGAGGAGTTTGAGGGCTGAGAATTTCTGGAATTTAGAGAGAGAAGTGGCTAGAGAGAAGGAGGAGAGAGTGGTGTGTTGAGTGTAGAGAGTGAATGAGGTTTTGCATGTACTTTGGTTGGTCTTGTAAGAAGAAATGCATCATTATTTTTGCATGAAATGGGATTGGGTGAGGATGGAGGTGGCTGGGCCCACTCCATGGGCCGCATCTGAGTTTTGTTATTTAATTCTCATTTTCAGACTGTGTTGCGTTCGGTGGTCGTTTACTCGTTATTTTTGTTATTCGGTTAAATCGTGTAACATTTTTGTGAGTGCCCCGTAGGATGGATCACAGATGATGGAAGTAATCGATTACAAGGCGGAAACAAGTAATCAATGTAAACAAACACAATATCAAACCGAAAACGAATGATCAAAGTATACTAGCTTGATATTATGAACTATAAACGTTTGAGTATGATTACAGAGAGTTTAGTCGACAAATGGTGCTAGGGTTTCGTCAACCCTATCCTGAAACCCGTAGGTTTGCTTATATACTAAAACAAATCGGCAGACATGCGTCACTTGGCTAGTGTCGCATGTGGCCGCCTTTATGCGTCACTTACCTAAGTGTCGCTATGCGTCACTAAGGTAAGTGTCGCCTAACACTAATCTTAAGTGTCGCTAAGCACAAAATCTATATTTCTATTAAACTTAACTCATGACACTTACAACTCGATAGACCAACTGACTGACATACTAAATGTACCAACAAACTCCCCCGTGTCATCAGCTTGGTCTTCAAAATCGTTAATCTTCAAATGTCTTCCATCAGCACCAACCTTCCGGGAATATTCCACCTGCGTGAATTCCCACTTTTAAACAAATCTCGACCACTTTCTGATATTTTGAAGCTTCCTCTAGATCAAATCGGTCATACTGAAGTTTATTCTTGTGGAGAGCTTTCAAATCTTTCTTTGTCAGATTTATCAGGCTGATCGGATCAAAAACTCGAATGGACTTTCCCAAAAGTTCCTTATTAGGCCATTCACGCCATTTACTCTGTGTCTATACCACAACAGTTTTCGTAGAATATTCGATTACAGCTTCTTGGGTGACAGGATCAAACCACCAATATTTTAAATCCTGTAAGAAATCCAGTGGTAGCTCCTGTAAGGGAACTTTCTTGAGACTAGCAGCTGGTGGATAAAGATATTATACGATCGGTTCCTGAGTTCTTGGATCAATCTTTTTCTTGTAAGAGTAACGAACTCCCAGTTCTGGTCTAATCCACATATACTTCTTGCTATAAATTTCTTTTCTCAAAATTTTCTGAAAGAGAACTCCTCGAGTATCTTCAGAATGATTCACTATGTTCAACTGAGCAAGGCGATTGAGTTCAACCTTTGGCAGTGTGATGATGTGATTGAATCTTCGCTTGAAGTATTGTATGCCATCTCTTCTTTTGATCAAAATAAGAAAGTTTTCATCATCGAATTTCCAACTTCTAATCAAACCTGTCAATTCACCTCCAACTTTATAGGTTTTACAAGTTTTCAAACTAGGTTTAATCTTTACATACTTCAACTGTGGTTTCGAAGGATTTGGCATATGAGATTCCGAAATTCCTGAAGACGTAGAAGCAGGAACTGATTCATCAGCAGGTTGTTCCACTGAAGGCTCTGTCTCATCTTCAGAATAATCTGATTCAACAATTGGTGCATCAAAATCAAATGGTTGAGCCGGTTTCCTCTGTACCGGTTCTGGTTCTCGTTCAGGTTCCGGTTCTTGATTTGGATTATCCACATATTCTTCATCTGGCCCTGGAACCTCTGCGTCCATCTCAATGTCATCCGGATCAAATGATCTATTTTCTTCATCTACCGGATTTATCAAACTTTGTAAGTAAGTGAGATTCACATTAGAATAATCAACAGTAATTGGAGTCGGTTGTCCTGGAACCTCAACGAAATAATCCAAAACAATATTTTCATTGATATCAGAATCTTGTACATTTTCCGATTCTAGGGTAGGTGTTACATTTGTTTCCAAGGTACGACCTTCCTCCCCCGAAACATTTGTAACAGACTCTAACTCTAGCAATCTAGACCCAAGATCAGACACCTGAAGCCTCAAATCATCAACCTGTGCAGCCTTAAGCACCAAATCCTTGATCTGAGTAGCCTAAGCTGCGATAATTACGGTCTGATCATCAAAACGTTTGGTCAACTGCTCCATCTGCCTCAGAAGTTGTTGAATAGACGGGAGTTGTGGCTATGGTGGTTGTTGTTGTGGAGATCGCTGTTGTTGTTGAGGAGTTCGCTGACCAGGTTCTTGTATTACTATTCCAGTTCTCTGGCGTCTCCTTAGAGGTAAATCTGAATAAGATGGAGAAGACACAGCTGGTCACCTGCCAGTATTTCTCGGCACGTGAACCCTGCCTGCAGAAATCCATCGCAAAATACGCTTAAAGCGACTAGGATCGGCGATCTGAATACCGTCCAAAGCATTCGGTGGGGGCACATCACTCTAAGAGTCGGGTGGTGTGGGCCCACCATCATCATCTTCATCTTCTATGTCAACACGCTCAATATTCTCGATATTATTCAGATCCTGAGCAACCTCATTTTCAACCAAATCCTCCTCATTCACCAGAGGAATCTCATCATCCTCGAAACCATTATCTGCCGCGCAACATAGTTTTCGTCGACTATGTGCCCAAATAACTCACGATCCGGTAATACTTCTGAATCCTTTGGTGGCAGTTTGCAGTCGTTAAAAACTCTCAGAAGCATAGGCGTTGGAATCAACTTTGACCTCGTATCAGGTGCGATTCCCAGATTCATATCATTCAAAAGCAGCTGCACAAAACAAAGATATTGCAGCCATTTATCCTTGCCTCCCCGGATATTCTCCACCATATTCCCAAAAACGTAACCACTAAAGTTGTACGGCTTGTTATAAACCAAAGCCAACATCAGGGATAACGTAGAATAGCTTGCAGCATCATAACAGCCTTTTCTCAGAGATAAACATACTATGATGATATGGCACAAAAACCGCCAAACCCGGCACAGATATTGTTTCCTGAAATCTAAAAATTGAGCTTTCGGATATCCCATCCTTTTAAGACCACCTAGAATGAAAGTTGTCTCGAATTGAGTCGGCATCTCAGGCGTATCATTGAACTAAAAAACCCGATGAATCGTATCCTGAGTAATCTCAATCCGGCATCCGAACATAGTAGATATGATACGCGGAACATCATTATCTGTTCTGATAAGAGCGTGATCATAAAACTCCTCAATCTGATTCATATATATAGTAGTAGAAGCTGTGATAGCATGATGAATCCTTGATCGTCGCAAAAAATTAATCATCGGTCAAGACGGGATTGAGTTCTTATGCGTCGAGTCCAGAAAAGCCACAATATTATGATGAGTGTTTGTTCGTCGATAATAATCCTGAAGATCTGCATGCTCAACTTCTGCCATCTATAACTAAATTGCATAAAAGATAACCAGAAACATCGTTACAGAATAAGCTTAGTTAAAAATTGGAAAACTGATTTTAGGCGTCACTCCACAAGTAGCGACACTCAAGGAGTGCCGCATGCAACAGTGTTTTAAAATCAGAAATCAACCAGAGCGTCACTTGGGGTAAGTGACGCTATCAATGTGTCACTGGTGTAGGTGACGTTACGAAAGCATAAGTCATTAAGTACGACACTTAAAAAGTGTCGCTATAAGAGTATGCGTCAGTAGGGGCGTCATTTAACAAGTGACGGTAAACCAGAGGCGTCACTAATACAGTCACTTAAGAAAGTGACGCTTAGAAGGCATCACTTAGAAGAGTGATTGTACTAGTGACGGAATAGACCTAGGCGTCATTTAACCCGACACTTAAAGAAGTGACGCTGATATCGCGTGAAAAGTCATGTTTCTACTACCGATATCTCTCTCATTCTGGAACGATTCTTGGCACTTTAACTCAAATTCAGTACAAATCAATAGTATTATGTCAAGATGGTCAAAACAAGGTTGCACGATAAAAATCAAGCAAAACGGATTATTAACGAAGATTCCACGAACGTTTGAAAATTCAAGACATCAAAATGAGATTTCAAGACAAAAGAGCCCATCACCAACATCTATCTCATCCAAGATGTTCGTTTTCAGATTACGAATCCAACAGAAGAAGAATCAACAAAAACGGATGAAGAATGAAGATTCTACGTACGCCGGAAGATCCAAACGATTCGTACAACACATCTAAAGCTCAGAGACATATTTTGGGATTTCTTTTCATCAAAAGCTTCATTTTTGAATTACGAATCCAACGCAAAAATAATCAACGCAAACGGAAGCATAACGAAGAAAACACGCACGAATCGAGAAACGAGGCAACAGGTAGCGGACTGGTGCGGGTAGCAGCCAGCTGCCGCCGGCCAGCCACCAGGCCGCCGCCGGCTGCCACCCCCTGCACGGATCCCACCTTTTGGTCCTTTTGTGTACCCGGTGCTAGACCTTTACGTGTTTTTCCGTACCCGGTGCACCACCTTTTCCACCTTTTTCGTACCTGGTGCCACCACCTTTTCCACCTTTTGCTATTGTGAGCTTTGGGATGCTAACTTGAGCCAAGTCTCTCCTATAAATAGCATCCCCTAGCTCTCATTTTAACACACTCTCATATTCACACTCATACATATACTCTCACTCTTCCGTTTCCACTTTCTCACTCTAGAAATTCTCTTATATTTTAGTCTAGGATTATTGTAATTAATCTACGGATTAACATAGAGGTTAGAACGAACGTTAGGAGCTTGGAGATTCACCTTTGTACGTGTGAACGAGTTGTCAATCATAATAATACGCTGCTACGCATTTATTTCCTGGTGATATCGAAACCTTTATCATACTTGCTTTATTTCATATTTTAATTATGTATTATTGCCTTGTATGTGATTTGTCTATTACCATGAATTGCGAGTGGTTTATTTTTGTGATTGTTGATGATGTAGATAATTATAAGTAAGGATGAAATTACACAATTAAGTGTACGACAATTGTAAAAGTGATATAACGGCCCCTATTCGACATTTTATCTGATATAGTACTGGAAACGTTTCACGCGGAGTACAAATGTATGGAAGTCGATAAACGACCGAAGGTAGTTACATCACTGGAATCAGCTCTGGTTTAACAGTTGGAATTTCGAAAGGATAATACAACTTCATAACTAACTGGTATATCCTACGAAAGTCAATACACAATAAAATGATGTTCGAAAACGCGTTCAGATAAAATAGGAATTAATGACCTTTGTATCGTTAAGACTTTATGCACTTGAGTTTAATTTATGGAGTACCCTTTCTGGTTATCCACGTAACTGCAACCTAGTAATTAGGACTTGATCAACCTTAATTACGGTAAGTAGTTATCTGTGTCCATGACATGCAACAAGTAAGAGACAGTGAACCCACTCGTTGTACATATTAGGTTTACATTTCTGCATCGCTTTACATTTAGTTAGTTCAGAGTGTCACGTTCACCGTCAATTACTCCTGACCGCATGTCTGATGTAAGAAGCAGTTGAACTACCATGTAAAGTACACTGTCCGATTACTGAAAGGCATGGTCTGCATATGAAACACGTTTTTATAAACTGCGAATAATCTAGGGATGTATAACTATTTGAAAAGGAGAGCTCAAGTCATAAGTTGACGTAACCAAGCCTTAATGCACAAAACAAGACTTAGGAATAAGAATAAAATCCTAGTGACCTGGAATCCTTAAAACACTAAGTCTTACATAATCAGCGGTCTAAACATACAAAATTATTAATATGCATGCTAACGAAATACTAAGCTATTTTAGGGGTTTGGTGCAAGAAGATCATTCATGGGCCCAGTGATTACTAGGTTGATTCAGAAAATGGGGTTGATTAGGACGACAGAGATAGAGAAATTCAAGAGCCTGCCAGAATGGAGTGCCCAACCGATAGACTACAATTTTCTAAGGAGCATGGATATACTTCGGATTCTGAGGGATGGCACCGTTTACATCAGGGCACAGTCATCAGACCCTGAGAGTGTTGATAAATTGGTAGCAGGTCTAGTCCTACCCAGGGAATCCAGGAAGAGGAAACAACCAAGAGAGCGCAGCAATTCAGACTCCGATTCAGATGAGAATGAGGATGCACAAGATTCTGATGACCCAGTTGCACTGCCACAGCCTACTAGGCCAGGACCTTCTGTCCCGGCCCCTAGAACTCAGATACCAACTTACATATACCATTACGGGATACCCCAGGGCCCGATTACTGGTACTGGTTGATGCAGATGCAAGTCAGATGCTATAGAGCCATGAGACAACAGATCGCAGTGATACCAGTGAGCCCACTTCCAGACATACCGTGCGGAATGGGCCAAGCACCACCACACTTATATACACTTGCAGCTCCTAGACATCCAGTTCCTACTCAAGCACCTCACAGACATCCAGCTCGTGGCCATGGCCATGGTTTACCACCTCGCACGATTCCACCTAGACCACGACCACTACCAGCACAGGATCCTACTCCGGTACAGCATGTCCCCTCAACTGTTGGTTCGGTCAGAGGGCATGCTTCACGAAGCAGCAGAATATCCAGAGTCTCCGCGCGAGCCACCATTGTTCAGATTCATAGGATTCTCAGGAGTGTCAGCCCTGCACCTACACCGATTGATCCAGTTTCCTCTCATAGACAGACTGATTTATTTGGAGGACACTCTCAGCAGAGGACACCAGAGATTCCACTGGACAGCTTTGACATGCCTGCAGGAGATTTTATTGACCATTTGATACAGCATGGAGTATTCACTACAGGTACACCAGAAGCAGAGGCTGATCGAGATGCATCAGATGAAGGCACCCACTATCAGCACAATGATTCCTCATCAGATGAGACATCTCCTGGACCTATAGTATCTTCAGCAGCAGTACCACCACCAGCCGAGCACTAGATTGCTCCGCTTTTAGACTTCTTTCTATTTTCTACCAAGACTTTATTATTATTGTGTGTATTTGATGTACTATGGATGCATAGACATCACATCTATCCAGTTATTACTTTATTAAGCTATTACTTTACTTTTCTTATCAGCAGCTATTACTTGATTGAATTGAGTGGTTTGTTTGAGAAACTATAGAAGACCGAAGCAAGGGAAACTGTGGAACACATGATGAAGAATGCCGAGAGCCATAAGCTACAAGCCATGGACCAACAAACTTCTAACCAGTAGCCAACAACGTGCACAGCAAAAGTGGTACACCGTTCCAAAACCCTCTACCCATTTAAAGAATTGATTATCTCATCCGGTATTCCAAAACTAAGTGTGGGTTAATCAAAACCACACTACACTTACGAAAAAATCTGAAAATAAGTAGAATCTCTAAGTGTGGGATACTTCAACAAGAGGTACTCAACGAATAGATACGAACATTAGGGACAATGTTTCTCTAAGTGTGGGATATACGGCCTTCAACCGCAAGTTTTTACCTCTTGTCCGTAAGTCAAACCGTATTTTCATTAAAAGGCTAAAAATGGATAAAATTTCAAATTTTAAGATTCAAAAACATCATTCTTTAGAAATCCTATCTTTCAAAATCACAAATTACAGCAAGAAACGAGTTTTGACAACGAAACAAAACTGTTTTAGAACAAGACACGGACGAAAAGGGCAACACATGGCTAGGCACACATTGACCAAAACATTCGATTCGTGAGGATTGAGCCCATCATTAGCATTCATCTCTAAAATGCTTCACTTTTCGTTTCATGTGTGCGTTGATGTATGCATTTGAATTAGAACTTGCTCTTGTAATGCATTTCGATATCACACCGATGAGTGCCATACAACCCATCTTGATAACTTCTAAGGAATCCAAACACCCTTCCACCATCAAACATCCACCCACTCAACATTCACTCTTCACACCCAATAAAAACCTCCTATTATTCGTCCCGAACCTACAGAAGTTTTATCTTCCAACAAATTCTCAGAGACACTCTTAATTTCCCAAGACTTTTGCAACCCAATACCATTAGGAATCTTCCAGGCCATAAAATATACCGGTAAGATCGGCATAGAAAAGAAATCAAAAGGATTATGCCGGCACAACCAAGAAAAGGGCCAAGAAAAGAAAAATTCCAAAGAAAAGGGAAGAAAAAGGCTATGTAGTCCTTTCAAAATCTGAGAAATTCCAAAAGAGACTCTCTCTCAAGAAAAACATCCCAGTTTTGAGAAAATATATGGAAAAACCCTCATCACACACCATCTTCAAAAACAAGCAACCGATTCCTTTCCAAGATATCTCGAGAGGTTAGTATCATCCTCATCAAAAGTGATGGAGATTTGATTCTTGATCAAGCCTATGACGAGAATGCTGCATGACTGACTATCTGAGTGATTGACACTAGTAAGTAGGAAACCCTAAACACTTGAGTGATTTGAGTGACCCACTTGTGAGGATTGCCTAGTCATGATCATCATATATGTTGCTCGAAGAAGGTATCAAATTCTATAAACCCTTAGTTTCCGGTAAAAACTCTTTCGTAATGGTAATTTTATATTCCTTGAGAATAGTACCTCTAAAAACTAATGCAACTTGAAATAAAAATCAAGCAAAACGGATAGAAAAAGAAGATTCCACGCACGTTTGAAGATTTAAGACATCAAAACGAGATTTCAAGAAAAAAGAGCCCATCACCAACATCTATCTCATCCAAGATGTTAGTTTTCAAATTACGAATCCAACAGAAGAAGAATCAACAAAAACGGACGAAGAATGAAGATTCTACGTACGCCGGAAGATCCAAACGGTTCGTACGACACATCTAAAGCTCAGAGACATATTTTTGGGATTTCTTTTCATCAAAAGCTTAATTTTTGAATTACGAATCCAATGCAAAAAGAATCAACGCAAACGGATGCATAATGAAGAAAACACGCACGAATCGAGAAACGAGGCAACAAGCAGCGGACTGGTGCGGGTAGCAGCCACCCGCCACCGGCCAGCCACCAGGCCGCCGCCGGCTGCCACCTGGCCACCGCCAGCTGCCACCCCCCTGCATGGATCCCGCTTTTTGGTCCTTTTGTGTACCCGGTGCTAGACCTTTACGTGTTTTTCCGTACCCGGTGCACCACCTTTTCCACCTTTTTCGTACCTGGTGCCACCACCTTTTCCACCTTTTGCTATTGTGAGCTTTGGGATGCTAACTTGAGCCAAGTCTCTCCTATAAATAGCATCCCCTAGCTCTCATTTTAACACACTCTCATATTCACACTCATACATATACTCTCACTCTTCCGTTTCCACTTTCTCACTCTAGAAATTCTCTTATATTTTAGTCTAGGATTATTGTAATTAATCTACGGATTAACATAGAGGTTAGAACGAACGTTAGGAGCTTGGAGATTCACCTTTGTACGTGTGAACGAGTTGTCAATCATAATAATACGCTGCTACGCATTTATTTCCTGGTGATATCGAAACCTTTATCATACTTGCTTTATTTCATATTTTAATTATGTATTATTGCCTTGTATGTGATTTGTCTTTTACCATGAATTGTGAGTTGTTTATTTTTGTGATTGTTGATGATTTAGATAATTAAGTAAGGATGACATTACACAATTAAGTGTACGACAATTGTAAAAGTGATATAACGGCCCCTATTCGACAGTTTATCAGATATAGTACTGGAAACGTTTCACGCGGAGTACAAATGTATGGAAGTCGATAAACGACCGAAGGTAGTTACATCACTGGAATCAGCTCTGGTTTAACAGTTGGAATTTCGAAAGGATAATACAACTTCATAGCTAACTGGTATATCCTACGAAGGTCAATGCACAATAAAATGATGTTCGAAAACGCGTTCAGATAAAATAGGAATTAATGACCTTTGTATCGTTAAGACTTTATGCACTTGAGTTTAATTTATGGAGTACCCTTTCTGGTTATCCACGTGACTGCAACCTAGTAATTAGGACTTGATCAACCTTAATTATGATAAGTAGTTAACTGTGCCCATGACATGCAACAAGTAAGAGACAGTGAACCCACTCGTTGTACATATTAGGTTTACATTTCTGCATCGCTTTACATTTAGTTAGTTCAGAGTGTCACGTTCACCGTCAATTACTCCTGACCGCATGTCAGATGTAAGAAGCAGTTGAACTACCATGTAAAGTACACTGTCCGATTACTGAAAGGCATGGTCTGCATATGAAACACATTTTTATAAACTGCGAATAATCCAGGGATGTATAACTATTTGAAAAGGAGAGTTCAAGTCATAAGTTGACGTAACCAAGCCTTAATGCACAAAACAAGACTTAGGAATAAGAATAAAATCCTAGTGACCTGGAATCCTTAAAACACTAAGTCTTAGATAATCAGCGGTCTAAACATAAAAATTATTAATATGCATGCTAACGAAATACTAAACTATTTTAGGGGTTAAGAACGGTCGGACCTATAAGACGATACGCTACTGATTCATGCACCTCGGCGTCAAGCCAAGATAGGTTGTTTATCTTTCAACTAGATAAGTATTGGAAGTTTGCGTATTGCTCCGATCAGAATCACGATAACCTAGTTCCCAGTGACATGCCAATGGGAAATTTAGTTGGTAGGGTTCTAGAGTTTACACCTGGTAGTTTAAATCATTACATTTAGCATTGTTTCTGTCTAATCTGTCATCCCGAAACATTAATTATCGAAGTCTCAGCAATCACATGTTTATCTTTACCTGTTTTCCTGCACTTTAATTTCCTATAATTTACTTTTCTGTATTTTAATTACTTGTCTTTAGTTTAAAACCCCAAACCTACCTACTTTGTTCCATCCTAAATATTTCCCTACCGAAAACACCAGCTTTAATCGCCCACACGTTTGGATTCATAGAACGATCTTAGGTCATACTTACCGCTTGCTAACCAGAGTAGGTAGTACGTATAATTTAAGCCCAGCTAAATATAAATTCTAAAACCCCTGCTGCGCCTGCACCACCATCAGAAATCACAACGACACTGAACCGACGGTTGCAGGTGCAACAGACGCATATAAAGGCGTCACTTATATGAGTGACGGTATTAGTGACGGTAAGGGTTCTAAATTTCCAAATAGCATCACTTACAGGAAGTGACGCATGAAGTGACGCAACGATGAAGATCATCGCGTCACTGTTCAAACCCAGAAATCACAATGAACCAAAATTGAGGTTTATGAAAAACGAAGTTTCCACGAGTTGCGCATGATAAAGACGAGTAAAACACACCCAATATTAACACAAAACATCTACAAAATGAACCCCAATTTATGTGATTTCAACAAACCCTCCCCGTAACCTATATTTAGCGATTAAACCATGAATACGTAATGAGAGGTGTTAAAATTTATACCTAATGAAGCGTTTAAGTGACATGAACAAGAATATAGCAGCGATTTGCACGAACAAAGGTCAAAAATCCAGTCACATATCGAAAAATAACTCCAGTCGAAGTGACGCAGAGACAAGTGAAGTGACGGTATGTCAGTGGAAGTGACGCTATAGTAATAGTGAAAGTGATGAGATGGAGTGTCGTGTGAAGGGGTATTTATATGAAAACTCTAATACGCGTCACTCAACCCGACACTTATAGCGTCACTTGAAGCGTCACTTACGAAGTGACGCATAATGTCATTTAAGAAAAAATTGAGATACTTTTCGATCTTTTGCGTTTTGATTTTGGTATTCAAATTTGAAGGTAACTGTAACTTGGCTTTAACACAAAATAAAACTAACTAAGATAAAATATAGTAACACAAAATCAATGCAAATTTACAAATACAAAATTAACACATTCTTTTTGGTGACGGAGTTGATTTAATCTGGTTAGGGATCACATCGGAATAACATGCATTTATTAGGAACAATAAGTATTATTTCGATCATCAGTATGTTTGTCCACTTTAAATTTACTTGGCATGCTAAAAACACTTTTTATAAAAATTATTTCAAAACGATTATCAGTATATTTGTCCTCTTAAACATGTTACACTCACATCTAGGAGCTAATTTTATTATTATTCGTATGTATATTTCGCTATGGTCCCCACCATAGATATACATCTTAACTTTAGATATAGACCATGCTTCCATTTACAGAACGAATATAAGAAAAACAAATTTAAGAATCAAGTTAGCGGTGATAGGTCTGTACTTACGTACAACAGAGCGACATAGCTTGATTCAGGTTTAAGCAAAACCAGACTTGGTCAAACCATTTTGGCGACCTTGTTAGGTATCTTAATTTAAAGACTTTGCAAGTACTTTGACTTGTGTTTGCTTAATTTTTAAGTATATATTAACAGAGACTAGGTCTATACTTACGTATAACAGAGGAAACTGTCAATATATACCCCCAAATGATATCAAATAAACTTCTTCCACAAAAACAAATCTAGCATAAGTAAGATATTAAGACTTTTGTCATACATCTAACGGTGTTATACCACTTGAAATAAACAATTGTATATTAGGCTTCTTAAGAGGTCTCAAAGAGTTTTGTGTAACATACCTACTAATATATCGTATGATGAAGACAATGTTTATAAAAACCGTTTTCAACATGTCAGATAAATCTACTGACACATCCAAGATAAACCTTAAAATTCCATTTTGTGCATGTCACCCGATGTACTATCATATCCCAAGTTGTTTACAGATACAACTTCAATGTCTATTTTAAAAATGTAGCAGCCGTGCATTTCTTTAATACTAAAAAGTATAAAGAGTGGTTGTTGCTTTTTTTTAAAAAAAATAATAACACACATAAAAGCAAGTAAGTTACATTCCAAGTTACAAATTACTTTTTGGTCACAAAGAACCTTAAACCAATCATGTTGATTAGTTCATCAAATCGAGTACGCGAAAAAGCTTTTGTGAAAAGGTCGGCATTCTGCTTTAGGGTGTCTATGTGGACAAGGTCTATCAGGTGTTTTTCATAGCAATCCCGTATAAAGTGGAAGCTAAGTTCTATGTGTTTAGTCTTAGAGTGTTGTACGGGATTGCGTGTGATAGATATAGCAACAGTGTTATCTATGTGAATAGGAGTCATAGAAAGAAGTAACCCGTAATCACGCAGTTGATGCTGAATCCATAGAACCTGAGAGCAGCAACTGGCAGCAGCAACGTACTCAGCTTCTGCGGTTGAAAGAGAAACTGTAGTCTATTTCTTATACTGCCACGAGACCAAGCGAGATCCGAGAAATTGGCATCCACCAGTTGTGGACTTCTTGTCTATGCTGCAGCCGCCATCATCAGAATCCGAATAGGCAGTAAGAGCGAATGATTTCTCATTTGAATACCATAGACCAAGATTGGGTCTATGTTTGAGATAACCAAAAATTCGCTTTACCGCCTTCATGTGAGACACCTTGGGTTTGGCTTGAAAGCGTGAACAAACGGATACTGCGAACATACCGGTCGAGAGGCTGTCAAATACATCAGAGAACCTATCATTGAACGATAGTCCTTTTCTTTGCAATCTTCCTCATCCTCAGCAAGTCTAAGGTTGTGATTAAGATCGATAGGAGTCCCATAGGTTTTACAATTGAGCTGGTCATATCTTGTCAACATGTCTTTGACATATTTTGACTGATGAATATAAATACCTTTTGCAGACTGCTCAACTTGTACACCTAAAAAGAATTTGAGCTCCCCCATCGCACTCATCTGAAACTCAGACTTCATGATCTCCTCAAAGTGCTTGCACGTTGCCTCATTTGTAGAGCCAAAGATAATATCGTCCACGTAAACCTGCACAAGTAGCATATCTTCTCGATCCCCAGTCTGTTCTTTACAGATGAACAGAGTACTGTCAATATTCCCTCGAACAAAACCATGCTTGATTAGGTGAGTAGTGAGCCTCTCGTACCAAAGCCTCAAAGCTTGATGAAGACCATATAATGCCTTGTTCAATTTACAAACATATTCGGGATGCTCAGGGTCTTCAAAACCTGGAGGCTATTTAACGTACACATCCGTATCTTCTTGTCCAGACAGGAAGGCGCTTTTAACATCGAGTTGGTTAACACGAAACTCCTTGAAAGAAGCGAATGCAAGGAAGATACGAATGGACTCCAATCTTGCCACATGAGCAAAGACTTCATCATAGTCCAAGCCCTCGATTTGACTAAAACCTTGAACAACCAATTGTGCTTTGTTACGAATCACTATACCCCGATCGTCCATCTTATTTTGAAATACCCATCGAGTGCCAGTTAAGTGAGCACCTTTGGGTAATGGAACTACAATCCAAACGTGTAGCTTGTTGAACTGCTATAATTCTTCTTGCATGGCCTCGACCCAGGATGGATCTTTTAAGGCCTCATCAACCTTCTTGGGTTCAATTTGAGATAAATGGCATGAATTTATCCAAGCAACAAGATTCAACATTTGCTGATTTGGATTTTGTTGCACTTGTTGTCTTGTTTGAACCGCAGCATTAGGATCACCAATAATATTATCGATGGGGTGATTCCTGTGTACACGTGTCACTGGGATTACATCCGGCGCAAGTACTAACTCCAAATTGTTCATATCCCCTTCAGTGGCAGGAACAGTTGTAGTTTCAGGAGTAGTAGAACTTTCAGGTTGCGCGGGTTGTTGTGGTTCCTCATCTTCTTCATCATGAGCATTAAAATTGGTGAAGACTGTTTCTTCTTCTTCGGCTTCCTCTAAAGGAGGCATATTGGGATCATCAGGAAGATCTTTTGCATTAATCGTTCCTGAAGTCAAAGGAGCCTTCGAAGATGGGGAAATGGGAGATGGTTCAGTTGTAGTAGGTGATGGTGTGGGTGTTGGAGTAGGTGTTGATGTAGGTTTTGAGGTAGATGTGTATTGACATAGACTGATGCCATGAAGTAGGGTAAACAACTCCTTCTCTTCATCATCTTCTTCGGGTATGTCGAAAGAGTTAAACACATCCTTATAATTGAACAGCCAATCCGGACCCGTTCCTTGAGGAGGATCCGTGTAGCGCAAACATTTTACCTCAAAATGCTCCTCCACCTGGTGTGTTGATTTAATGTAGACTCTTTTGTTTGGAGAATTAACTGAATAACCAAGAAAAATCCCTTCAACAGCTTTAGCTCCAAACTTTGAGACTTTTTCTTTTGGGATCATAATCAGACACGGACACCTAAACGGCTCTAGAAACTGCAGAGTTGGTTTACGGTTATTGAAAAGTTCATAACATGTCTTGTTCTTTTTCTTAACCATGAGCACTCGATTTAGAACGTAACAAGCAGTGCTGACTGCCTCAGCCCAAAATATGATAGGTAGCTTAGAATCAGCCAGCATAGTCCGAGCTGTCTCAATAATAGTCCTATTCTTATGTTCTACAACTCCATTCTGTTGAGGAGTTCTTGGAGCACTGAACTGATGATCAATGCCTTTCGAGGCACAATATAACTCGAGAGTTGAGTTTTTGAATTCAGTTCCATTGTCACTTCGCAGTCTCTTCACCTTTAAGTTGCACAGATTTGCCAACTTATCCAACAGGTAAACCAAAATATCTGTTGTTTCGCTCTTTGCAGCAAGAAAGTATACCCACGAAAATCTGGAGTAGTCATCGGTGACTACGAAGTAGTAAGATCGGCCACCAATGCTCTTAGTGGAAATAAGACCAAACAAATCCATATGTAAGAGCTCCAGTGGTGCAACAATAGAATTCACTACCTTGGACTTATGGGACTTTTTGTGGAGTTTCCCTTTGTGGCATGCAATACAGTCATCTTTTAGAGCAAAGGGCTGTTTTGGAACTCCGTTTACCAAATCATTATTTATAAGGAAATTCATTTTGCAAAAATGAATATGTCCCATCCATCGATGCCAAAGTAGTGATTCCTTTTCTGAAGCCTTTGACAGGAGACAAGTGTACTCATTTGTAGTCTCCACAGTTCGCATGTTCATCACATAGGTATCGTTTCTCCGTGGCGCACGCATAAGCACCCATTCTTCAGGGATAATGAAACCCGGCTTCAAGATCACACATTCTGTTTTTGTGAATGCTGTGGTATAATCCTTATCACAGACTTGTGAAACACTCAGCAAGTTGTGAGTGAGTTGAGCCACATAATTCACATTCTCAAAGCTAACTCTCCCATTAGTTAGCATTCCATTTCCGGTAATCGTTCCTCCAGTATCTCCAGCAAAGGCAACATGTCCTCCGGCGTGTGGTTTAACATCCGTCAAAAGAGACACATCGCCAGTCATGTGTCGCAAACAGCCACTATCCATAAACCATTCACTATCTTTAACATGTTCTAACTGCTCATTAGTAATGTGAGCCATAAGACACTGTTGGTACTTGTCAGCAAACATGCTCCAGTCCGTGTTTGTAGGCTCGAAGACAACTAAAGCATCAGCTGTCGCTTGTTTCATTTCATCATTCTCTTGAGCTTTAGGAGCTTCAGGCTTCGTGAAACCCGATGGAGGAACTTTGGGTTTCTCACATTCCCTTGCAAAATGTCCTAAATTCTGACAATTATAGCAATGAACCTTGCTCTTGTCAAAACCAAAGCTGGTTTTGCCTTTTCCTTCCAAACTCTTGCGCCCGGTCCTTTGCAAGAATTTTTGAACTCTTCTTGAGATCATGGCAATATTCCAGTTTAAATCCATTTGCTCAAGATCATCATCATCAAGTTGAGCATAGTCTTCCTTAGCAAGTTCAAGTGTAGAATTTGGTTGCGAAACCAAATCCTTGTAGGAGCTAAGAAAAGCTGTATAGATAGCAGCTTGTTCTTCAATGGCTGGGGAAATCGCAACTTGCTGTTGTGAACCTTGTGAAGGTCCAGAAGCATAGACTGGATGATGAGCACCAGTAGACTGCAATGGAGAACTAGTATCAGAAATATAGGCCATTCCACCATATGTCTTCCCGGTGTTTACCTTTCCTCCATATAATGTCGGGTCTTGAACAAAACCACCCGACTTACACTCCTTTTTCTTCAACTCCATTTCATGAGCTTGAAGAACGACAATTAACTCATCCAGATTCATTATTGCTAATTCTTGGTTCTCTTTAAGAAATTGTACCTTTACGTCCCAAGTACTAGGCAGAACATCTAACAACTTCTTATTCACCTCAATCTGAGGGAAATTGTAACCTCCCTCGGTTAACTCACTAACTAACTGTGAGTACCTTGTGAATAATCCTGATGCCATTTCATTAGGAAGAATATCGAACATATCATATTGTTTCTTGATTAGCTCTAGTTTAGCCTCCTTATACTTCTCGTTTCCTCCACATCTTGTTTCAATAGCCTTCCAAAGATCGTATGTGATGTCATGAGTTTTGAAAAGTCATAAGACATCTTTAGTTAGGCACATACAGATAGCCGAATGAGCCTTTCTCTCGATGTCATACTCCTTTTTCTCTTCAGGAGTCATAGATCTATACGTCTTGGCTGGAGGGATACCATGATAATCTCCTGCAGCTACTGGAGCCTCATATCTTCCTCTAAGTGGACCCCATAGCTCGGGACAATGGAAATCTACGTATTGTTTGAATCGGTCACGCCAATATGCATAATCCATGTTAGCAGTAAACAAAGGAGGTTTACTGTTAGAACCAACATCGTGATTTTGTTTGATCATATCTCTAATTCCCCTAATATCTTCTTTATCGGCAGCAACAGCCATTAAAGGAAATCCTGAGAAATAGCTAAAAAACAAGAACTAGAAAACTTATTAGTACCAAAGGCGTCACTTGGTAAGTGATGCACCGAAGTGTCGCAACAACTAGCGACACTCAATAAGTGTCGCTATCGAGTGACGCACCCAAGTGCTGTACTTGAGTGACGCAGTAAATCAAATAGGCGTCACTAGTGGATGTGCTTAACTGAAGCACGTGAGTGACGCTAGATTAAAGCAGACGAAACTAGAGGTAAGTGTCGTATTAATCACAAATGACGCTTTTAGTGATGCACAAAGTGACGCACCAGAGTGTCGGTAAAACCCTAATTGGAACTTACAGAGTGTCGCATGAAGTGTTGCTATATAGTGACGCAACGAGTGACGCAAAAACGGTTGTGATGTCCCAAAAACCCTATAATTCGAATTTCTCGTAGAGGTAACGAAAATTCTTCAAACCCTATCGAACGAAACCTG